>CM053608.1:103319641-103335530 GCA_028646535.1 Procyon lotor
ATGTCTATACTGCCCAGAGCAATATATACATTCAATGCCATCCTGATCAAAATTCCACTGGATTTTTTTCAAAGGGCTGGAACAAACAATCCTCAAATTTGTATGGAATCAGAAAAGACCCCGAATTGCTAAGCAAATCCTGAAAAAGAATAACCAAGCTGGGGGCATCACATTGCCTGATTTCAAGCTTTACTACAAAGCTGTGATCACCAAGACAGGATGGTACTGGTACAAAAACAGACACATAGACCAGTGGAACAGAATAGAGAGCCCAGATATGGACCCGCTACTCTGTGGTCAAATAATCTTTGACAAAACAGGAAAAAATATCCAGTGGAAAGGCAGTCTTTTCAATAAATGGTGCTGGGAAAATTGGACGTCTCTATGTCGAAGAATGAAACTTGACCATTCTCTTACACCATACACAAAGATAAACTCGAAATGGATAAAAGACCTCAATGTGAGGCAGGAATCTATCAAAATCCTAGAGGAAAACATAGGCAGTAACCTCCTCGACATCAGCCACAGCAACTTCTTTCAGGACATGTCTCCAAAGACAAAGGAAACAAAAGCAAAATTGAACTTTTGGGACTTCATCAAGATAAAAAGCTTCTCCACAGCGAAAGAAACAATCAACAAAATAAACAGGCAACCCACAGAATGGGAGAAGATATTCGCAAATGACATTACAGACAAAGGCCTGATATTTAAGATCTATAAAGAACTCCTCAAACGCAACACTCAAAAAACCGATAATCACATCAAAAAATGGGCAGAAGACATGAACAGACACTCCTCCGAAGAAGACATATAAATGGCTAACAGACCCATGAAAAAATGGTCATCCTCTTTAGCCATCAGGGAGATTCAAATCAAAACTACACTGAAATACCACCTAACACCAGTTAGAATGGCCAAAATCAACAGGACAGTAAACAACAAATGTTGGAGAGGGTGTGGAGAAAGGAGAACCCTCTTCCACTATTGGTAGGATTGCAAGCTGGTGCAGCCACTTTGGAAAACAGTGTGGAGATTTCTCAAGAAATTAAAAATAGAGTTACCCTATGACTCTGTCATTTTCTTTTCTTTTTTTTTTTTAAAGATTTTTATTTATTTGACAGTGAGAAACACAGCGAGAGAGGGAACACAAGCAGAGGGAATGGTAGCGGGAGAAGCAGGCTTCCTGCCGAGCAAGGAGCCCGATGCGGGGCTCGATCCCAGGACCCTGGGATCACGACCTGAGCCAAAGGCAGACGCTTAATGACTGAGCCACCCAGGCGCCCCGACTCTGTCATTTTCATTTCAAAAGTTACATTAAGAAAAAAAATAACTTCTCTGAGTTATGATATTTTTGGTGAGTGAAATAGTAATTAATAGTAATCTCTGCGAAGTTCACTCAGTATCAGAAAGCAGAATTTCAGGTTGTTTTAGCCTAATTGGCATTTAATACCAAAGTCAATATTTATTAACCTTTATTTCTGTTGAGAAAATGATCATTTATGCTTTTATTTTTTTTTTAATTTACTTATTTGACAGAGAGATCACAAGTATGCAGAGAGGCAAGCTGAGAGAGAGGAGGAAGCAGGCTCCCTGCTGAGCAGAGAGCCCAGTGCAGGGTTTGATCCCAGGACCCTGGGATCATGACCTGAACTGAAGGCAGAAGCTTTAACCCACTGAGCTACCCAGGCGCCCCAGTCATTTATGCTTTTAGATATTGTGTTATGGTCTGCTTAGGTGTCATGTGATTTTAGCATATTATGGAATGAAATTCCAGACAAAGGTAGAATATTTACTAAGAAAAAGGTCAGCATTCAACAGCCTTTCAGATATTACACATCTATACAAACCTAAATTTAAAAATGTGAAAGTGATATAATAAATTATATGGGCTTATCTACTAACAATTGGCTAATTTTAAACTTATTAAAATTTATATATTTGTTAGTCTTAATTTTTATTAAGAAAAACTGAGATTCTACTTTGTATTATGAACTTAATCTATGATCACTTTATTATATTTATAATTTTTTTTTACTAAGAGGAAAGCCATTAGCTCTGTTAAATCTTTAAGGGGCTGTAAAGTCTTTTGGCATTAAATCAACACATCAGAGATCAACAAGTTAATAATCAGTAAGCTAGTCATTGCAAAATTAGGGAATTTGACCAAACCTCAGTGGCAAACATAGATCCCAACATGAACACCAGTTTTCTATAGCAAACACAACAAATATCATTTCCTTTGATAAACATCCATGACCTCATGATGGAAAAATTAACAAAAAACCCCAAACCTTTTGGTATTCTCTAAAAGTTTTGCCCTATCAAAATAGACTACAATGGAATATTACTCAGCAACCAAAAAGAATGAAATCTTGAAATTTGCAAAGACCTGGGTGGAACTAGAGGGTATTCAGCAAAACAAAATAAGTCAGTCAGAAAAAGACAAATATCATATGATTTCACTCATATGTTGAACTTAAGAAACAATATAGGTGGACACAGGGGAAGGGAAGGAAAAAGCAAATAAGAGAGAAACAAAACAAACCATAAGATGACTTAACTATAGAGAACAAACTGAAGGTTGCTGGAGGGGAGATCGGTGGGGGATAAGTTAACTAGGTGATGAGCATTAAGGAGGGCACTTGAAGTAATGAGCACTGGATGCTGTATGCAATGGATGAATCATTGAATTTTACCTCTGAAACTAAAAATATAGCATGTGTTAATTAAATTGAATTTAAATAAATTAGAAAAACAAAAGTAAATACTGATAAACACATTTTAAAAATAACAACATATAAAATAAGTATAGATTCAACTTAAAATTTATCATAAAGGATATATATTTTCAAACCTTCTCTTGTCTTTCTAAACAAAGGCTAATGGTTAATTAAGCACTTAATCTAAAAAGCAACTGCTTCCTCCAAGCATGAATTCAAGACACCTGAAATTTACAATTTTCTTATTTCACTTAATGATGTAAAGAAGTTTATTTGGACATGAACATTACATTTAGACAAAATTCAAATATCAGATAACACTTCATAACAGTAGTAATAATAAATAAGCAAAGAGAGCAAAAGGAAATTTTGGAGATGAGGGATATATTATGGCATAGATTATGGTGATCAAGGATGTATCCTTATAACCAAACTCATCAAGTTGTATACATTGTATATGTACAGTTTTTAAAAATGCCAATCATATCTTAAAGTCCTTTAAACAAAAAGAGTAGTTAAACAAGGAGCAGGCTGCTTAAAAGGTAATGAGGCTTATTTCACTGGAAGTAACAAATGGCCTTCCTGGAAGGTTGAGGGGATGATGTTTATACCCCATTCAATTTTAAGATTCAGAAAATGCCAGCCCAAGGGTGCCATAGGCACCAACAAAAGACCGCAGCATTACTTTCAGATGCTAGTGATTCAGGAATTTTACTGTTTCTTTACACAACTTTTATAATTGGGTACCATTGAAATTGTATTTAGGGGAAATTATAATAGTATATCTCTTAGTCTTAATTCACTAAAATGTACATAAAGCAAACCATAATGTTGATTGAGGCACTAACCTGAGATTTTGATTCCTTGCCTCTCCTCCCAACTCAGGCCTTACTTACTCCTTCCCATGTCCATACTTCTGCTCTGAATTCCCATGTGGGTTCCGGCATAAAGCTAGAGAACCTATTAGTGAAAGAGGAAACATCCTTCATTCAAAACCTCAAGGCTTCCTTCTGAATGTCAACTTTCTGCTTCCATAAGAGACTGCCTGAAGTCCATCTCCTCTCCACTTTAGTCTGAAGAAGCAGCTAAAGAGTAGCAGGAAGCTGGGAGATCCACACTCTGGGGGCAGGGGGGAAAAGGTGCCCTTTGTTTTGCTTTTGTTCCTCTCCAGGTGGTCCACAGCTGGAGAGAGGGTTGGTCAAACAGGTGCTGGACAGCTTATGGGGTATCTCAGAACTTCCTTATTGACAATTACAGAGCAGTGGAGAGAAAAAGGTATTTCCAAGAACTACAAGCTAAGAGGAACTTAAAGGTAACTGGGAAAGATAATTATAGAGTAAGCTGCTTCATATATCCTCTGTTGCTTTCCACCCCAACTCACCCCCAAAGTGGTTCTTCAGAAGCAGCAACTGCTAAAGTTGAGCAAGGTGAATTAGGGAGAGTACCATCTTAGGGAAAGTAACTTCAAATCACCCACATGCCTTCTGCAACCTTCTCATGAATGTAACCTTTGTCATACTACTATTATACCCCTTTACAAATGAAAACTATTTCCATGTTCATGTCTAACTTGAGCAAGCTAGGGATTTAAAGTATGGTCTATGCCCTCTTAGAAACATACCTCTCAAGAATTTTGTGCCAGATTTCTTCCTTTTGCCCCTCCAAACCTACTATCCACCCTGCTTGTTGCCATGGGTGACTTAGCAGAGTGACCACACAATGGTCCCTTGCCTTCTAGCTTCTAGTTGTTGTGCCAATGGAGATCCTGGAGGAGATCAGAGCAAGGAGGAGAACATCTTTCCTTTAGACCCAACTGTATTGGTACTAGCTGAGTCTCAGCCATCATTATTCCTCTTCAGATGGCCCTTTCTATTCAACTCTCCTTCTGGCTTCTAGGCTTTTAGTATACTTAAGAGTGGTAAGTGCTTCTTCGTTACAAGGGCAGGAATAAACTTCACTTTCTTTGTGGTTTCTTGTCCACCTTTATAAATAGGCCTTTTGTTAAACCCCACTCAAATATCCTAAATTCAAAATGTTCCTATCATGTTTTCTGTTGGAACCATGAAACTAATACCAATCTTACATAAAACTAAGAGAAAAAAATTAATGTGTAATTAAGAACTGTATATTTCAGAGATGCAGAAATTGATGAAGAATCTTACTACAAGGTCTCAACTAATCCCAATGGCCATCATGGCAGGGAAATACTATTTGCAGTACAGGGGCAGTTCCTATGTCCCTAACTAGGACTCTAAACACAATATTAAAGAGCTTATCCTTTGGTTTTGTTATTTCTTGACCTTGACATTTTCTTTTGGAATGAAAGCCTCCTACAGAGATGTAAGATAGCATTCAAAGTTATTGCTACAGTGGGATGCAGTGAACCAGGTATTTTCTTCTCCGGGCAGAAAGTATTTGAAAGCTCCAGGAGTTCTTCTTTACTTGAGGTAAGTATGCCGAACATGGTGGCAGAATAAAGTCATAAGAAGGGCAAGTACACTCCTGAAAAGCAAAGATGGCATATGGAATACCTTCCCACCCCCAATTTATTCTCCTTATTGTGTTTAGGGCTTGATTTTGCTTTAAAAAGAAAAACAAGCTAAAAACAACCTAAAAGCCTAACAATTATGGTCCAGCAAGACAGTAAAGTATGCAGGATAATTGTGAAAACTGTGCAGACTTAATGTTTATGATATAAAGTTAAATGAATAAAGCTGAACGTTATGTAGTATATGAGTATACTATAACATATATATATAATACATATATTATAATATAATATATATTATATATACACATATATTATTACATATATTTAATATATGTGTACATGATATATACATTTATTATTATTATAACTGTAATAATATATATATTTACTAACATACATGTACACTGGTAAATTCAGGAAGGATGAAATAAAAAAGGAAAACACTGTGTTAAAGTGATAGGATAGTATTTTTTTCTTTGTTAACCTTAAAAGCCAACAACAATAATAGGCAATTTATTGAGGAGTTACTGTGTACCACACAGTACCACACTCTTTATGTGTATTAATTATTTTAACCATCACACCTACTCTTTGAGTAAGTAACTTAACTTTCCTTATTTTACATTTGAGAAAATAGAAGAACAAAGCGGTTACTGACTTTTCCACAGTCAACCTGCTTCTGAGCAGCAGAAGAACAAGCAGTCATGCTGATATCAGAGGTCATAGTCACTTAAGCTATTGTTTCAAAGAAGAGGAAAGTGAACAGAGTAAGAGTAAGTCCCTCTGTTTAGATCAGGCAGCTGCTAAGGGGCAGACTTAGGACACATACCCAGCTTACTTATGAATAATTCTTGGACCTAAAACCAAATCCTAGACCTAATAGTCATAACCAATCCCAAAATAATTTTCTTGCCCTGATTCTGTGGTCTGAGGCACCTGAGGTAGTTTCTGACTACCCTTGCCAATTCTGCTAGCCTCATGGCTGCTTATAAAGCTGCCTCCCTCTGACCCATGGCCTCAAACAAACTTTATTATTATTATTTTTGATGGAACAACTCTATACTTAGGTAGAAAAGAGACAGAGTAACACTGGGTTTAATCATGGGTCTCTCACAGTAGCTAATACAGGACAATTTACACAAGGACCTTACCCTTCTCCTATGAAGTCTGACATACTGAAAGAAGCTAAGGGTAATGCCAAAAGGCTATTGACATACATGCTTAGAAGAACAAAGGGGCATAAACTGAGCCAGAAACAGGGAAAGATAGTCCCACATAAGGCCCTAAGACCAGAGGCTGTATGGGCTTTCTTTTTACTTTTTTTCAGGTGCTGAATATATATATATATATATTTTTTTTTTTCAGGTGCTGAATATATATATATATATATTTTTTTTTTTCAGGTGCTGAATATATATGTATAAATATAAATGTTAAGTAGTTTATTTTTCTTTTTTTCAGAGTGACATTATTCATTTTATTTTATTTTCCCCCCCACATATGTTTATTTTATTTTTTCAGTGTTACAAGATTAATTGTTCATGCACCACACCCAGTGATCCATTCAGTACGTGTGCCCTCCTCAATACCCACCACCAGGCTCAAGCAACCCCCCACCCCCTCCCCTCCAAAACCCTCAGTTTGTTGCTCAGAGTCCACAGTCTCATGGTTCATCTCCCCCTCTGATTTCCCCCCATTCCCCCTTCCTGTCCTTCTCACAATGCCCTCCATGTTTTTTTTATGCTCAGCATGTAAGTGAGATCATAAGATAATTGGCTCTCTCTGTTTGATTTATTTCCCTCCGCATAATCTCTTCCAGTCCCATCCATGTTGATACAAAAGTTGGATATTCATCCTTTCTAATGGAAGCATAATATTCCATTGTATATATGGACCATATCTTCTTTATCCACTCATCTGTTGAAGGGCATCTTGGCTCTTTCCACAGTTTGGTGATTGTGGCCATTGCTGCTATGAACATTGGGGTCCATGTGGCCCTTCTGTGTACTGCATCTGCTTCTTTGGGGTAAATACCCAGTAGTGTAATTGCAGGGTCATAGATTGCAAGCTGGTGCAACCACTTTGGAAAACAGTGTGGAGATTCCTCAAGAAATTAAAAATAGAGCTACCCTATGAATATATATTTTTTAATTTAATTTTATTTTTCCAGTGTTCCAAGATTCATTATTCATGCACCACACCAAGTGCTCCATGCAATATACGCCCTCTTCAATACCCACCACCAGGCTCACCCAACCCCCTCCACCCCTCCTCAAAAACCCTCAGTTTGTTTCTCAGAGTCCAGTCTCTCAATTTTCCTCTCCACTTCGGACTTCCCCTAGTTCACTCTTCATTTCTTTCTCCCATGTCTTCCATATTTTTCCTTATGCTCCACATGTAAGTGAAACCATATGATAACTGACTCTCTCTGCTTAACTTATCTCACTCAGTATAATCTCCTCCAGTCCTGTCCATGTTGATACAAAAGTTGGGTATTCATCCTTTCTGATGGGGGCATAATATTCCATTGTATATATAGCCCATATCTTCTTTAGCCATTCATCTGTTGAAGGGCATCTTGGCTCTTTCCACAGTTTGGTGATTGTGGCCATTGCTGCTATGAACATTGGGGTCCATGTGGCCCTTCTGTGTACTGCATCTGCATCTTTGGGGTAAATACCCAGGCGTGCAATTGCAGGGTCATAGGATAGCTCTATTTTTAATTTCTTGAGGAATCTCCACACTGTTTTCCGAAGTGGCTGCACCCACTCGCATTCCCACCAGCAGCAGAAGAGGGTTCCTCTTTCTCCACATCCTCTCCAATATTTGTTGTTTACTGTCTTGTTGATTTTGGCCATTCTAACTGGTGTAAGGTGGTATCTCAGTGTGGTTTCAATTTGCATCTCCTGGATGGCTAATGATGACCATTTTTCATGTGTCTGTTAGCCAACTGTATATTTTCTTTGAAGAAGTGCCTGTCAATGTCTTCTGCCAATTTTTTTGACGTGATTATCTGTTTTTGAGTGTTGCGTTTGAGGAGTTCTTTACAGGTCTTAGCTATCAGACCTTTGCCTGTATTGTCATTTGTGAATACCTCCCATTCTGTGGGTTGCCTGTTTGTTTTCTTGACTGTTTTCTTCACTGTGCAGAAGCTTTTTATCTTGAAGAAGTCCCAAAAGTTCATTTTCGCTTTTGTTTCCTTTGTCTTTGGAGACATGTCCTGAAAGAACTTGCTGTGGCCAATGGCGAAGAGGTGACTGCCTATGTTCTCCTCTAGGATTTTGATAGATTCCTGCCTCACGTTGAGGTCTTTTGTCCATTTTGAGTTTATCTTTGTGTATGGTGTAAATGAATGGTCAAGTTTCATTCTTCGTCCATTTTCCCCAGCACCATTTTTTGAAAAGACTGCCTTTCTTCCACTGGATATTTTTTCTTGCTTGGTCAAAGACTATTTGACCATAGAGTTGCGGGTCCATAGCTGGGCTCTCTACTCTGTTCCACTTGTGTCTGCGTCTGCTTTTGTGCCAGTACCAATGCTGTCTTGGTGATCACAGCTTTGTAGTAAAGCTTGAAATCAGGCAATATGATGCCCCCAGCTTGGTTTTTCTTTTTCAATATTTCCTTAGCAATTCAGGGTCTTTTCTGGTTGCATACAAATTTGAGGGTGGTTTGTACCAGCCCTTTGAAAAAATCCAGTGGAAGTTTGGTCAGGATGGCATTGAAAGTATAGATTGCTCTGGGCAGTATAGACATTTTCACAATGTTTATTCTTCCGATCCAGGAACATGGAATGCTTTTCCACCTTTTTGGGTCTTCTTCAATGTCTCTCAGGAGTGTTTTGTAGTTCCTTGAGTACAAATCCTTTACCTCTTTGGTTAGGTTTATTCCCAGGTATCTTAGTGTTCTTGGTGCTATTGTAAATGGAATCGATTCTCTAATTTCCTTTTCCGTATTTTCATTGTTAGTGTATAAGAAAGCAACTGATTTCTGTGCATTGATTTTGTATCCTGCCACATTACTGACTTGCTGTATGCATTCTAGGCATTTGGAAGTGGAGTCTTTTGGGTTTTTCATAGAAGGTATCACGTCATCTGCGAAGAGAGAGTTTGACTTTTTCTTTGCCAATCTGGATACCTTTTCTTTCTTTTGTTGTCTGACTGCTGTTGTTAGGAGCTCTAGCAATCTATGTTGAACAAGAGTGGTGAGAGTGGGCATCCTTGTCGTGTTCCTGATCTCAAAGGGAAGGCTGTCAGATTTTCCCCATTGAGAATGATATTTGCTGTGGGCTTTTCATAGATTATGAAGCTGAGCAAAGTTCTTTATATCCCTATCCTTTGAAGAGTTCTAATCAGGAACAAATGCTGAATTTTGTCAAATACATTTTCTGCATCAATTGAGAGGACCTTGTGGTTCTTCTCTCTTTTCTTTGATTTGTTCTCTCACATTGATGGACTTGCGAATGTTGGACGACCCTTGCATCCCAGGGATAAATTCCACCTGGTCATTGTGGATAATCTTTTTAATGTGCTGTTAGATCCTATTAGCTAGGACCTTTTTGAGAAACTTGGCATTCATAGTTATCAGGGATATTGGTCCGAAATTCTCCTTTTGGATGGGGTCTTTGCCTGATTTGGGGTCAGGGTAATGCCTCATAGAAAGAGTCTGGAAGTGTTCTTTTTCTTTCTATTTTTTGAAACAGTTTCAGGGAATAGGTATTCTTTCTTCTTTGAATGTTTGGTGGATTTCCCCAGGGAATCCGTCAGATCCTGGTCTCTTGTTTTCAAGCAAACTTTAAATAGAAGTGTTGGTCATTGCCTCAGAAAACAGGTCAGAGTTCCCATTTTCATTCTCCTGAATCTGAAGGCATGATTCTGACATGAAAGCTCTGAGTCTTATAGCTGTGTGGTTCTGCATCAATCACTTTCTTCTCAGAGCATTCTCATCAGTGACAGAACTGGACCAAATGGTCTCTGAAATTCCTCCCTCTCTGCTTCTCATGCACCATGTATTGCATTATTTGTGACTCCCTTTGGAGAGCCTGTGATTTTTCAGTTCCAATCAGATCCGCTAAATTGATCTAACTTCCTTTGCCTAATTTCCCATTGTCCTTTTCTGCCCTAGACCTCTCCTGGGCTTTATGAGTAAATGACACGCTACACATCAAAATTTTCTACCCTATGTTTTCTTCCCACTGGGTCTTGTGCTTACTTGTGACAAAAAATGCTTATACTTTACCATATAAGTTAGATTAGTTTTCTCGTTAATACTTTATTTCTTCTAAGCAAAACAGTACCTTGACTCTTTTGCACTATCTCAGTTGCAAAAGGTTAATATCCCCCAATGATTTCATTCTTACAGATCGTAAACAAGTTCACTGACCTACAGGATATTAATCTTGAAAGTGTCAATATTTTGTCTGTGGTAGAAAGAAGACAATGAAATAACTAGCATGTCATTGATTTATTAAGTCAACAAACATCTATCTACTCAACACTTACTGTGTGCTAGGCACCATGGCTAGGTGCAAGAAGACAAAAATAAATAAGGAAAGAAATATACTCAAAGGGTCATGGTTTAAGGGAAAGACAGACATGCATAACTTATGTTTTGTGCCATAATCCATCAACACTCATGAACGAGTGACAAACCACTTGGGGAGATCCAGAAAGGCTTCACAAAGGAAGAGGCATTTAAGCTGAAAGCTTCATCTGAGTTTCACCCCACAGGCCATATTCAGCGACTCTTTTTCCCATCAGTTATAGGCAGGAGTTGACAGGAAGATAGATCAGCTAATGTGGGTGAAACCTCAAAGTTTCCCCCTTACTTCTGTACGGCAAAGGGGTCCTCTAGAGGGAGCTACATGATTGCGGGAGAGAAGGCACCCTGTTTGTTGTGTTTGGTTAACTCCTCAATCACAAAACATTTTTGTTTTAATGACAGTTGTCTCCATATCTCAAATCATTGTGTATATATTGTCAATGGCTCACAAATCTGGATCTTTCTTTCCAAGTAACTTTTACTTGATGGAAATGAAATCTGAGTTGGCTAACAGTACCTAGTGTAGGTAACACATCCAGATCTTTCCATAGAATTTAACATAAGGGCTCTGTGGGCAGGGTTCCTTCCTCTTTGAATGTGGACTTTAAGACAAGCTTGGCCCCATCTCTACAGGTGTTGTTTTTTTTTTTTACCGGTATGAAAGAAAAAACAAGCCTCTGATGCCGGTCTGTGAATTCTTATTATTTCAGAACATAGTTCTTTATTTTCTGCTTTTTTTTAAAAAAAGGAAAAAATTTATTCTTTCACAGCTTTGGAGAGCAGAAGTCTGAGATAAAGGTGTTGACAGTTGGTTCCATCTGAGGGTCTCTTGTAGTTTGCTGGCAATCTTTGGTGCAGTCTTATTGGATTAGAGCCCACCCTAATGACTGTATTTTAACTTGATAACTCCTGTAAAGTCCCTGTCTCCAAATAAAGTCAAAGCCTGAGGTATTGGACATTAACACATATAAATTTGAGAGGGACAAAATTCAACCCATAATAATGCCCAGGCTGGAAACCTTATTCTTAGCTATAAGTGTTCCCTCTCCCTCCTTAGTCTTTAGCTATATTTTGTTGCTTCTCTCCATGTCCACCCTCGCAGTCTGCCCTTTCCTTTCCAGGTGACCGCTGCCCCTTGACTCACCTCCTTCAACCAGTCCTCCCTACAAACAACTGGAGTCTTAAAATCATACAGTACTAGATCTGTTGCCTTGTTATGGTTGTTCAAGGACACAGAGTGACTCTCTGGTGCTTCCAAAATCAACTTAGAAAGCCTCTGCCTTGTTCCAAAGTTCTCCATATTATCCTGGTCGATTAGCACAATCTGGAGAGGCTAGCCAGTTCTCAGTGGACCACACATGTCAGGTGTATATTGCTGCTTCCAAATCTTGCAATTTCCATTGCCTAGAATTCCCTCTTTCACCTTCCCCAAATTTCTACAGACCATCAAAGCCAGGCTAAATTGCACTTCTTCAGTGACACCTTCCCTGTATTTCCCTTCTTAGAATTTTACCAGGATTTTCTACAACCAGTAACTTACAGATGTTTTTTGTTTTGTTTTGTTTTGTTTTTAACTATTTCTTGTATGTGGAGGCCCTCCAAGCAAGCTGTGAGCTGCTTGACGGCAGGACAATGACAGGTATTTCTGTTATGTCCTCCCCTCTGCCCAAAAACATGGTGAGACATGAGATATTAGTAAATGTTGGTTGAATACATAAGTCAATGATCTGGTGAGTGAAAGAAGGACTGACTTAATGACTTCATGAATGAATGAGGATGCTAAGGGTAGGATTCTGAACCTGTTGGGAGCTTCACTAAATATTCACTTGAAATGATAAGGGTGCCTCAGTGTGATGGAGTCTTCCTTTTTTAAGGGGAATGCTGCATCTGGCTTTGTCCTTACTTGGAGTGCTTAGGTGACCATAGAAATGTCCTCTAGCTAATCAGAAAATGAAGACAGGGCTGGAGCACCCCCTATCTCCCACTTTCCACCCTGTAGCTTCTTTTCAAAGAAGTATTTTATATTAAACCTCCACAAACACAGGAAGAGCAATTTAGATTTTCATGGGGAGGCTTGGGGGCAGTCTTTGGAGGATCAGGGTAAGTTTGTTCACTTGTGCACCTGACAACCATGGCCTATCATAATGCAGGTAAGGGAATATCTTGATGTTTCTCAATGTGCTGACCAAAGGGCAGGGATTTAACCCTGGCTATTGTCCAAAGTACTGTAAAAACATGGCTCAAGAATGCCTTAACCAATGGGTTTCCTGGTTACCTTTAGCAATGGAAAAATAATAAAGATCATTGACCAAAAGGTAACCTCCAGAGTCAGAGGTCATTGCTTATTCACATACTGTCTACATTAGCCATCACCAGACTAGAGACAGATGCTACCTCACAATGAAAATGCAAGCAACATACACAAGCATTTAAAATCCACAGAAGAGGGATGCCTGAGCGGCTCAGTCAGTTAAGGGTCTGACTTGGTTTTGACTTAGGTCATGGTCTCAGGGTTATGAGATTCAGCCCCACATCAGGCTTCAAGTTCAGCACAGAATCTGCTTGAGATTCTCTGCCTCTCCTTCTGCCCCTCCCCTTACTCATACATTTTATTTCTCTCTCTAAAATAAATAAATAAAATACAATCATTTTAAACAAACAAACAAACAAACAAACAGACAAACAGCCTCCAGAAGGAGAAAAAAGTGCAACTCTCAGCTCATAATGGAAGCCCCAGACTCTGTGATGGGTGGAGAAGCCTTTGAGAGCCTATTGCTACTGGAGTATCGGTAGAAAACAGAAATAAAAGGGCTAGCCTCTCTGAAAGTCCTACCTTGGTTTGTGTTAGGACCAGAGTTGGAGAAGGTTGTAGCATCTAGCCATCAGAATAGGCCACTGAATGATCAGCATGGAAGGAGAACCTCAGCCATTTCTACTCCAAAGACAGGTCCAACCAGGACCAGCTACATAACTTGCAGGCACAGTGCAAAATGAAAATGAGGGATTATTTGTACAAAAATATAAAAAATATCTTTCAAAAAAAAATCTCAAGATGGTGATGGCAAAGGACCAAGTGCAGGGTTCTATTGAGCACAAGATCTTATGTGATAGCCGGGATGCATGCTTGGGAAGCCAACTCTAGACCCAGTCCATAGAGGAGCACAATGTTCACTATAAACTACTCACAGTAGGCTGCTTACACCTAAGCTTTCCTGTGTCAGAGCCTGTGTACTTGCAGTTGTTTCCACCTAGAACACCTTTCATGACTGCAGTGTACAGTTTTCCTCTTGGATTGTGGCTAGGCTGTTAATAATAATTTATTAAGGCCACATTTTTAAGTATTATATCTAAACATAAGAATGTTTCTTAAGGAAAACAACAACGTTAACTAGCTAGCTTGACTCTTGTTTGACAAAGCAAGTTGCAGTGAAGCTCAGTGTGGTACATGTTGAGGTAAGAAATGAGTATTTCTAGTACCAGTGAAGGGAGTGAGAAGTTGGCATCAGCTTCTCAGTGAAGCTAGGTCTGCAGCATGGCCTGGAGGAAAGCAGAAGTTAGAAAAGAGGGAGCAAAACTTCTGGGAAGAGGAAAAGATGGAGCCTGAAGAGTCAAGATAGAAAAGAATCTGTTTGTGCTAGGGCAGGCATAGGATGATGGTGGCTACCTAGAATGGGAGTTAACTTAAAAACCAACTGAGACAGTGCTGATTGATCAAATTAATGTCAATTTTACTTGTGTAACTGAGATGCTGTCACGTGGGATGTGTGTATATGTGCATGCATATGTGGGATGTGTGTATATGCATGCACATATACACATGAGCACATGTTTTCATAGAATCTGGTCATTTTACAATGGATAATGCCTGAAAACTAGAGAGGCAATGGTGTTATTACATTTCAGTTGTGTATTCTGGTTTTAGAGACTTACTTTATTTTTTAATTTTTTTCCCCCAAAAATGTTTATTTTATTTTTTCAGTGTTAGAGACTTACTTTAAACTTGAAATTTCCTTTAAGTTTCAGCAATGCCACTTTTAAAATGGGTGACCTTGGCCACATTCTGGGCCTCAGTTTCTTTTTCTATAAAATAAGAATAATAATAGTATCTACATTTTAGGGTTCTTTGTGTGAGGATTAAATGCATTAATACATGTATTGTGCTTAGGTTACCAGGACATGGTAAATACTCCACAAATGTCACCAATTATTATTGGGGGTTAAATCATAATTATAGCAGTACATGAGTGCTGTCAAATTATAGTCTGAGATAGCTGTAGGTTGAGGGGTTGGGGTGTGAGAATTACAAGTTTTGTCTGTACTTTTTACCTTATGAATTTTTAAGAAGTGGAGCACCTTGGGGCATTCCCACTGACAAATGACTCCTACACACAAGCAGAACACAATTTCCCTAGAACGTTGCGACTAGTCTTCCAGATCGGATGCCACACAGAGGAACACCTTGCACGTTTCAAAAAAGTAACTTCCTTAATGCACACCTGCTCAGTTTTCCTTCCTCTCTCTCCTCTTTGTTTCCTTTTTCTGGTCTTACTTTAAATCTCTTGAGCATACTAACAAGATTGAGAAAATTCCCCTACTCCCATTTTTAACTGCATCATGATTCAGCATTCTTTTGATAATTCTTTTATTCTGGATGCATAGATTTTTCTTGACTTTTTTAAGGGACCTAATTCTATGTGTTTGTCTTATGTGATTTATTGTGACACCAGAAATAGATTATGATGCTTATATTGTTGCCTTTCCCCCAACCCCAAACCCACACACTAAGGGCATCTGTGATAATATCTTCAGGATAACTTTTTGTGGTTTTCTAATCCTAAACATGGATTCAGAGGAAGCATAATTCCCATAAGATTAGTTAGATGCTGAGAGAATGTGTTCAAAACCACAAAGCAATTCAGAGATGACATGGAACTGGAGGGTATTATGCTAAGCGAAATAAGTCAGTCAGAGAAAGACAATTATCACATGATCTCTCTGATATGAAGAATTTGAGAGGCAAGGAGGGAGTTTGGGGGGGTGAGGGAGAGAAATGAAACAGGAAGGGATGGGGAGGGAGACAAACCATAAGAGACTCCTAGACTCACGAAACGAACTGAGGGTGGCTGGGAGGTGGGGGGGG
>CM053608.1:103336030-103367004 GCA_028646535.1 Procyon lotor
AAACAATATGGAGGTACCTCAAAAAGTTGAAAATAGAGCTACCCTACGACCCAGCAATTGCACTACTGGGTATTTACCCTAAAGATACAAATGTCATGATCCAAAGGGGCACGGGCACCCGAATGTTTATAGCAGCAATGTCCACAATAGCCAAACTATGGAAAGAAACTAGATGTCCATCAACAGATGAATGGATAAAGAAGAGGTGGTATATATATATATATATACACACACACATATATACAATGGAATACTATGCAGCCATCAAGAGAAAGGAAATCTTGCCATTTGCAATGACATGGATGGCACTGGAGGGTATTATGCTAAGTGACATAAGTCAGTCAGAGAAAGACAATTATCACATGATCTCTCTGATATGAAGAATTTGAGAGGCAAGGCGTGGGTTTGTGGGGGGGTGGAGGAGAGAAATGAAACAGGATGGGATGGGGAACGAGACAAACCTAAGAGATTCCTAAACTCACGAAACGAACTAAGGGTGGGTAGGAGGTGGTGGGGTAGGGATAGGGTGGCTAGATTGTGGACATTGGGGAGGGTATGTGCTATGGTAAGTGCTGTGAAATGTGTAAGTCTGATGATTCACAGACATGTACCCTGGGGCAAATAATACATTATATGTTAATAAAAAAAAAAAGAAAAAAAGATGTTGACATTAAAAAAAAATTTATCCTGACTTTCCTGTAGAAACTATACTCTCAGAGTAACTGGATAGCTAACGAAATTTTTTTTATTTAGTGTTTCAGCTAACAATCATAAATTTGTAATCCTTAAGGAAATAATAGGTCATTGCAACAATTCCCAATGCTGAAACCATCAGATGAAAAGTTTATGATAAATTTTTGTTATGATAAAAGTTATTTCAAACTTTTAAAGAGTGGATCAAGGTGATAACACTTGAATCCAATTTTCAATCTTAAGAAAATAATGCAAGGTACCTCCTGGTGGCAGAAAAAAAAAATCTAGCCTGAAACTGATAGAGCTATTTTATCAGTCACAAATTTATAGGAAGCACAAGGAACAGAGGAATATGGAATGACACCATGAGGAAGCAATCTGAAAAATCCAGAAAGTGAGAATACCTATAGAACAAACAACCTGATTTGTTCAACATAAACTGAAGAAGGGACCCTAGAGGAAGAAAAGAAAAAATTAAGAGACATAGCAACTAAATGCAACATATAGAGTTGGTTGAATCCTGATTTGACCAAACTGTCTAAAAAGCTTTTATGATTTCTATTGACTAGATATTTGATGAAATGGGGAAATTACTGTTAATTTTTTCCAGAGCTAATGATGGTACTCTAGTTTTGTTTTGGAGTTTTTGTTTTGTTCTGTTTTTTAAATCATTCCTTATCTGATCTGTGCATGGATGAAATGATCTAAGGTCTGGGATTCACTTCAAAATAATATACCTCGTGGTAGTGGGGAATTGAAGGGTACTGATAAAACAAGATTGGACATGAGCTCATTCATAATTGTTGAAGCTGGCCAACAGGTCAAATTTTTTTTACTGTTCTATCTTGATAGGTGCCTGAAATGTCCAAAATAAAGTTTAAAAAATGACTTATACGGTTTATTTGCACACAAGTACTTTAGTTTCCCCTGATGCCAAACAGCATAGTTTGCAGCTATCAATTTAATATATAACACAACAAATTCTTTAACAGTTAAGACATGTAATAAAGGAAATATGTAGGTCACAGGTCATATCAAGGTTGATAAATTTCACAGTGAAAAATGCTTGGCAGACAAAAAAATTATAACCAAATGTTCAAAGCATTGTACAAATGGTTTTATAGCACTGATTCTAATATACCAAACTGCATATAAAAAAAGGAGAAAAATGTCTGGAAGAAAAAGGTGAGGTGAAATAATGAAACTGTGATTTAAAAAAAAAATGACTGACTTAGAATTATCTTCTTTAGAAAATGTAAAACTGCTTTTCTCATAAGTAGATCAAATGCAAGTTTATTAAAAGCTACTTCATAATACTTTTTAAATGAAGTTAAGAAAAATAGCCCAAGAAATGAGTAAAATTAGTCTTTCTGAGTTCAGCAAAGGAAAAGATTATTGACTTAGACTTCTCTCTTCAAAGAGGAAGTTTACTAATTAGCATTTGGTTTGATCAAAAGCAGAAGTATAACAAAGTGTCAAACCACTCCATGACTAGGAAGCAGGAAAGTTGTGGAAGATGCATCATAAGAGAAACATAAGAGAACCACTGATGTTCCAAATTCAGAGAAGGGGACAGATTTTTAAAAATGTCCAAAAAATAGCAAAAGGAGTATGATGTTCATAATGGTGCCTTATGCACCAGCAGGTGAAATAGTTATTTTAGTTCACTTACTTTGATATACATCACTGCTCAGTTATGTGTATTAGAGACATTGCTGGGATTTTAAACTAAGGAAATAAATTATCATTTTAGAAATAGATTTTCCTGGCACTATAAGTTGACAGTTGTTGCATGACTTTGCTGTCTGTGAGGAAGGAGCACACTAATATTTACAAGATGACACTCCATATCGTTACAGACTATATTAAGTCTAATAGCTCTCTCCCCGTACTTCAATGTTCTAAAAAACATCTGAATCAGTATTACAAGAAATTTATCTTTACACTGAGCATACACTGTTTTCTGTTGATAAAAAAATCTATAAGCAAAGGTATCCACTGTTTAATTTAAACTTCAAGTTCTTTCCCCTTAGCTTCATTTTGAATTTTTTATTAAAGCATTTAAATACACTTTTACTGCAATGTCATTTCTGACCAGCTCTGCATGCCTCATACTGCCACTGAACATTACTTCATATAATAGCACTTTATTAAAGATAGCAATTCAGTGGAAAATATAAGTTGTTTTTCCATTCTAAATAGTACATTCTTCTAAAGAAATTTAGAATGCTGCATTTCAGTCATACAAGCTAGTATCTGTTACCAACAAGATTTTAAAGGACCTAAAAAAAAAAAAAAAGATTTTAAAGGACCTAATTTGGGGGGAAACCAGAGGGGGAGATGAACCATGAGAGACTGTGGACTATGAGCAACAAACTGGGGGTTTTGGAGGGGAGGCGGGTGGGGGTTGGGCGAGCCTGGTGGTGGGTACTGAGGAGGACATGTATTGCATGGAGCACTGGGTGTGGTGCATGAACAATAAATCTTGTAACACTGAAAAAATAAACATATTTGGGGGATAAATAAATAAATAAATAAACAAACAAACAAATAAATAATAAAGGACCTAATTATACTTTACACATTGGGCAAAGAAAAATGTATGTTTGTTGCCCTTTTTAAAGTTAGTCTAAGTTGAATTTACAGGTACAGAAATATATGTATTTGGAACACTGAAACTAGAATAAAAAAGTAAAATCAGCCTGTAAATCTCTCAAAGCCTGTAAAATATTCCCTCATGTACAGATAAAATATACATTTGCTCTTCATTCACAAATTCAGCAAATATTACTGTTTTCCAAGTTGTTCATGATAGAAGTTCCTGATTTCCAAGTTTAAAATTCAAATAGAGAAGCTGATGGTGCCCTATACAAGATGAAATCACTGTGATTCTTAAGTAAGTTAGAAACACTCATATACCCCTTCAATATCCTGTGTCCCACTCTGAGAATTAAAAAATATAGGGAACCAGAATAATAAAATTGAGTGTGCCCACCTAATGTTCTTCATAGCTTGGAATATCCTTAAAATAAAAGCATTTGCTTAAAGAGACTCCTGAAACTTTCTTTTTTTTTTCTGTAAAGATTTTATTTATTTATTTGACAGAGAGAGATCACAAGTAGGCAGAGAGGCGGGCAGAGGAGAGGAGGAAGCAGGCTTCCTGCTGAGCAGAAAGCCTGATGTGGGGCTCCATCCCAGGACCCTGACACCAGGACCTGAGCCGAAGGCAGAGGCTTTAACCCACTGAGCCACCCAGGCGCCCCAGAACTTTCTTAATCTTAGTAACTGTAGTACATGCTTCTCTTGTTGTTTGTTATTGGCTGGTTGGTGATTTTGTGAGGGCAAGTCTTTTAATGTCTTGAGGAACCCTCTACTGTTTGCCAGAGTGGCTGTACCACCTTGCAATCCCAACAGTGTAAGAGGGTTCCCCTTTCTTCACAACTTTGCCAACATTTGTTTCCTGTCATGTTAATTTTTGCCATTCTAATTGGTATAAGGTGGTATCTCACTGTGGTTTTGATTTGTATTTCCCTGATAGCTAGTGATGTTGAACATTTTTTCACATGTCTGCTAGCCATTTGTATGTCTTCTTTGGAGGAAGTGTCTGTTCATGTCTTCTGCCCATATCTTGACTGGATTATTTATTTTTTGGGTGTTGAGTTTGAGAAGTTCTTTATAAATCTTGGATGCCAGCTCTTCATCTGTAATGTCATTTGCAAATGTCCACCCCATTCCACCAGTTGCCCCTTGGTTTTTGTTGACTGTTGCTGTGCAGAAGTTTTTATCTTGATGAAGTCACAAAAATTAATTTTTATGTTCCCTTGCCTTTAGAGACATGTCTTGAAAGAAGTTGCTGTGGTTGATGTCAAAGAGGTTGTTGCCTATGTTCTCCTCTAGGATTTTGAGGGATTCCTGTCTCACACTGAAGTCCTTCAACCATTTTGAGTTTATCTTTGTGTAAGGTGTAAGAGAATGGTCCAGTTTCATTCTTCTGCATGTGGCTGTCCAGTTTTCCCAGCACCATTTATTGAAGAGACTGTTTTTTCCTCCCATTGGATATTTTCTCCGATTTGTTAGAGATTAGTTGACCATAGAGTTGAGGGGCCATTTCTGAAGTCTCTGTTCTGTTCTAATGATCTGTGTCTGTTTTTGTGGCAATACCATGCTGTCTTGATGCTTTGTAATATAGCTTGAAGTCAGGCAATGTGATGCCCCCAGCTTTGGTTTTCTTTTTCAACATTCCCCTGGCGATTTGGGCTCTTTTCTAGTGCCATAAAAATTTTAAGATTGTTTGTTCCAGCTCTGTGAAAAATGTCAGTGGTATTTTAATAGGGATTGCATCAAAAGTGTAGACTGCTCTGGGCAGCAAAGACATTTTTAACATTGTTTATTCTTCCAATCCATGAGCATGGAATGTTTTTCTATCACTATTGGTCTCCCTCCACTTCTTTCATAAGTGTTCTCTGGTTTCTAGAGTATATATCCTTTACCTCTTTGGTTAAGTTTATTCCTAGGTATTTTATGGGTTTGGGTGCGATTGTGACTGGAATTGCTTCCTTAATTTCTCTTTCTTCAGTTACACTGTTAGTGTATAGAAATGCAACTGATTTCTGTGCATTGATTTTGTATCCTGCCACACTGCTGAACTGTTGTATGTATTCTAGTAATTTGTGGGTGGAGTCTTTTGGGTTTTCCATATAAACTATCATGTCATCTGCAAAGAGAGAGACTTTGACTTCTTTGCCAATTTGAATGCCTTTTATTCTTTTTGTCGTCTGATTGCTGAGGCTACAATTTCTAGTATTATATTGAACAAAAGTGGTAAGACTTGGCATCCCAGTCATATTCCTGACCTTAAGGGAAAAACTCAGTTTTTCCCCACTGAGAATGATATTTGCTGTGGGCTTTTCATAGATGGCTTTTATGATAGTGAGGTATGTTCCTTCTATCCCTATACTTTGAAGAATTTTAATGAGAAAAGAATGCTGTATTTTGTCAAATGCTTTTTCAGCATCAATTGAGAGGATCATAGGGTTCTTGTCTCTTCTTTTGTTAATGTGATCTATCACTTTGATGTGTGAATGTTGAGCCATCCTTGCATCTCAGGAATAAATCCCTTCTAGTTGTGGTGAATAATCCTTTTAATGTATTGTTGGATCCTAGTGGCTAGGATCTTGGTGAGTATTTTGACATCCATGTTCATCGGGGATATTAGTCTGTAATTCTCCTTTTTGATGGGGTCTTTGTCTGCTTTTGGATTCAGGGTAATGCCAGCCTCATAGAAAGGTTTGGAAGTTTTCCTTCCATTTCTATTTTTTGAAACAGCTTCAGTAGAAGAGATATTAATTCTTTACATGCTTGGTAGAATTCCCCTGGGAAGCCATCTGGCCCTGGACTCTTGTTTTTTGGGAGATTTTTGATTACTACTTCAATTTTTTTGCTGGTTATTGGTCTGTTCAGATTGTCTATTTCTTTCTGTTTCAGGTCCATTGGCATAGCAAATGGTTCTCTATCCCCTCACTTTGAATCTGGAGGTGTCTTTACGTTCAAAACGAATCTCTGTCAACAGCATATGGATGGGTCCTGCTTTCTAATCCAATCTGAAACCCCATGCCTTCTGATGGGAGCATTCAGCCCATTTACATTGATAGTAACTACTGAAAGTATGAACTTAGTGCCATTGTATTGCTTTGTAAAGTCCCTGGTTCCGTAGAATGTCTCTTTTTTCCCCCCAAATATGTTTATTTTATTTTTTCAGTGTTACAAGATTTATTGTTCATGCACCACACCCAGTGCTCCATGCAATACGTGCCCTCCTCAATACCCACCACCACGTAGAATGTCTCTTAATTTCTAGTCTATGTCTCTTAATTTCTAGTCTATATTACTCTTGGGATCTCTCATTGTTTATAGAATGCTTCTTAATATTTCTTACAGGGCTTGTCTGGTGGTCACGTATTCTTTCAGTTTTTACCTGTCCTGGAAGTTCTTTATCTGTTTTGATAGGCTGCATTGCTGGATAAAGTATTCTTGGCTGCATGTTCTTCTCATTTAGTACTGTGAATATGTCTTGCCAGCCCTTTCTGGATTGCCAGGTCTCTGTGGATGGATCTGATGTTATTTTGATGTACTTCCCTCCATATGTAAGGAATCTCTTCTCCCCAGGTATTCTCAGGATAGATTCTTTGGCTGGAAGATTTGCAAGCTTCACTATTGTATGTTGGGGAGTTGATCTATTTTTATTGATTTTGGGAGGGGTCCTTTCTGCCTCTTGGACATGAATGCTTGTTTCCTTCCCCAGATTAGGGAAGTTCTCAGCTATGACTTGCTCAAATATATCTTCTAGTCCTCTCTCTCTCTCCACCCTCTCAGGGATCCCAATAATTCTGACTTTGGAATGTTTCATGGCATCATTAATCTTCGTAAGTCTATTTTGATGGGCTACTAGCTGCCTATCTCTGTTTTCCTCAACTTCCTTCCTTTCCATCATCTTATCTTCCAGATCAGTGATTCACTCTTGTACCTCATTTACCCTGGCTATTAGAGTATCCAGTTTAGACTGCATCTCATTCATAGTATTTTCTGTCCTCTTAGAGATTCTATGTTGTTATTAATGGTTTTTTCAAGCCTAGCTATTGACTTTATGTTTGGTATCCTGAATTCTATCTCTGACATCTTGCTTATATCCATATCCATTAGTTCTGTGGCAGAGGACACTGTCTCGGGTTCTTTTGTTTTTGTTTTTTTTTTTTTTAGAGTTCTTCCTCCTAGTCGTTGAGCAATTGGCAGTCCCCTTTCTTCAGTAAACCCTCCAGATCAAACTGTCTCCACTTGTGTGTGTACCAAACTCCAAACTTGCACTATTGGTACCTGCTGCAACTCTCCCAGGGGAATTCCAGAACCCGTGAATGTCTCTACTCTTTGTGACTTTGAAATTGCTAGCAGCTGTGGGCTTGCACGTGCACCCTCTTCTGTAGCTCCCAGGTCATGCTGGGTACTGGCCCAGTGTCCTTTCAGGGGTCACACTGCCCTGAGAGTTGCTGCCCTATCATGGGTGCAAGATGTTTTATATCTTCTTGGGATGTTAAACAGCCCGCACCTTCTAGTCCTTTCCAGGATGGTCAGAGAGAGAGTGGCCTCCCTACTGGCCCAGCTGACAGTTTATGGTGACCAGAGCTGAGAGTCCCTTCTGGGCTCACTGACCATAACAAGTCTCCTCGCTCCACTGCTTGGCCACTCTATTGTTCAGGCTCTCCCATTCTTTCTGAGTCTCCTGGAATCCTGATATCATAATAATCCAGCTAGAATTCTGCCCCATTCATTGCTTGTACCCTTTTCAGTAAGTTATCTAACTGGAGCAGATTTCTAAGGGTCCTGATTTTTTGCTCCAGTGGTATATCACTTTCCAGTGGCTGGCTTATGGTGGCTCTCTCCTCCGTTTATCTTCCAATATTTCCCCTGAAGATTCAAGATTCTGCACCTGTTACCTTGCAAAAAGTAGTCATTTTTCTGCTTGTAGAAATCTGGATAAATCTTACATCTCAGGTTGAATTCATGTGTGTTCAGAATGGTTTGACAGATATCCAGCTAACTTCAAGGGACTAGATGAAACAAGGTCCCCCCTTCTCCCACCATCTTGCCCACACATACCTACTTTTAAATTTAATTATTTTTTTCTAGCAAAAAACAGAAATTGTGCTGACCAAAATTTAAAAATGCTCGTCTCACAGTTCTCCTCAAGTTATAAATATACTTACTATATTTAATAGTGCTAACTTATCTACCCACAGTGCATTATAAATGGAATCTAGTTTATCCATCCTCTCTGACCCCACGCAAGCTCACAGTCCATTTCACTCTAAGAGTTCCAAAATAGTCTCTGTTTCATCTCCTAAACCATAACCATGCCATCTTGTTGTCACCACATTAATAATCAATTTCCCTTAAAATATCATTTTAAACACCTTACTTACTTCTTGAGAAACTTTCAGAGGTTTGGAATATCCTACTATGCTAATTTTAATTTTCCAAATCCTATTCGTACCTCAAGACACCTACTACATGCCAAATCTGATCATCCCAGCTAAATGTGGCAGGGTCTCTGCCTGAAAGTCTTTGAGGTCATTCAAATAAACCAAGAGTCCCCAGTAAACAGTATATCTCTCTATTTGTTGTCTGCTCATCATTGATATGAACACTGGCATTTATAGAAAATGTATTTCTTACAAGGCCAATCACTTTTAGAAAATTCTAACTACAACTGCTATCTATTTGATTTTAATTCTAATTCCTTGGCTATACAGAACTGATTGTTTTAAAAAATCAATTTGAAGAGGAAAAATAAAATAAGATGAAATCATAGAGGGAGACAAATTATAAGAGACTCTTAATCATAGGAAACAAACTGAAGGTTGCTGGAGGGGAGAGGGGAGAGATAGAGTAACTGGATGATGGGCATTAAGGAGGGCATGTGATATAATGACCACTGGGTATAAAACTGATGAATTACTGAACGCTTCCTATGAAACTAATAATGCACTATATGTTAATTAATTGAATTTAAATTTCATATCCATTAAAAATGGATAAATAAATCTTTGAAAAAAAAGGACAGAGTTAAAGAAAATAGTATCTTTTATCCATTTTGAAAGATGAAGAGAGAGAGAGAAAGAGAGTGAGTGGGGGCAATGGCAGAAGAACAGAATCCTCAAGCAGAGTTCCCACTGAGTATGGAGCCCAACATGCGGCTTGAGCTCATCACCCATGAGACTGAGCCACTCAGGAGCTCATATCTCCATCCTTCTAACATCTATTCTTTAGAAATGCTAAACTGGCCCCAGTTTTGAATTGTTTAAAGTTAAAAATGCAAAAAATAACAACTATGCAGTGGCTTTTACAGAGTTCAGGCAGTGAAAATGTCTGAAAGATAAATTCTGAAAGGTAGAGATCTTAAAACGAAATTGAAATTATCTTCAATAGACTAACCACCAACTTAGAAAAACTATGCATTTGCCTTTGTCTCCAAGGTGGTATGGCACAGGAACACCTTGAACTCCCTTCCTTGGACATGTTGAATCCTTCTGAAGAATAACTGAGGGGTAACTGAAAAGCTTTTGCACAACAAAGGATAGAGGAACCACATATGGTAGGAGAAATGAAAACATGGTAACTACAGGAAACCCACCTCCCACACTGTGAAATGCAGTGCAGACAGACAGCACTAAGGGGCACCTAGACAGATTTGCCCAACTTGGGACACAACCAAACAACAATGGTTTCACAGGAAACTAGACTATTAAATGAAAGAAACCTAACCCTAAAGAGCCCATTTCTAACCCTAGAAAGCCCATGAAACTATAGGAAATTAATAGTAAACTCTCTCCAGAGTTGGAGGGGCTGGTGAGAAACATGTTTTTCTCCACCTTCATAACACAGGCAAGAACAGGGTTCAGGTGCTCTAGCTGGCCTGCCACCTCAACAAGTCTTGGGCTCTTAGTCCACACCATCTCCAACCATTCTCTCAAGGCAGCCTCTCCATCTATCCCCACCCCTGCTCCAGCTGTCTTGCCAAGAAGGTCTCTGCCCTTGCCCATAAAATCTCTAGCTGTTTCTGGGGTCCCCCTACAGAAAGTACCCTGGCCTGGGCCTGTCTCAGCTCCAGCAGTCCTGAGAGGGTGGCCCCACTGCACAGTGCCACAGGACTTGCCAGCCCTTATCTACTTTAGCTTCAGCCATCCTACCAGAGTTTCTCTTGCATGAAGCACCCTCAATTGCTCTGCCTCAGCTCCAGCAATCTCATACTAAGGAATTCTTCGCATAGAACAGCCCTGTTCTATCAAGATCTGATCACCCCTACCATGCCCATTAGAGCTCCAGCCAGCTAAGCTGCTGGGCATACACTCTACACAGGGAACATTCCTACACTAGGATACCTCTTCAAGACTGAGAAAGGTAGCAGTTTTACCTAATTCATAGAAAAAAACAGAAAGTAAAACAAAATGAGGAGACAGGAATATGCTCCAAATTAAAGAACAAAGCAAAACTTCAGAAAAATAACTAAATGAAATGGAAATAAGCAATCGACCTGATAAAGAGTTCAATGTAATGGTCATAAAGAGGCTCACTGAGCTTGAGAGAAGACCGGATAAACTCAGTGAGAACTTCAACAAAGAGACGGGAAATGTAAAAATGAACCAATCAGAGCTAAAGAATGCAATAACTAAGATTAAAAATACAGTGGAGGGAATCAACAGTAGATTAGACCATGCAAAAAGAAGGATCAGCAATCTGGAAGACAGGGTAATGTAAAGCACTAAAGCTGAACAGCTAAAAGAAACAGAAAAATAAAAAATAAGACTTGATTAAGGGACCTCTAAAACATTACCAAGTATAATATCATTTACATTATAGTTGTTTCAAGGAGAAGAGGAGGAGGAGGCAGAAAACCTTTTTGAAGAAATAATACCTGAAAATTTCCCTAACCTGGGGAAGGAAGTAGACATCCCAGCCCAGGAAGCAGAGTCCCCAAACAAGATGAAGGAGATCCACACCAAGTTATATAATAGTTAAGATGTTGAAAATTAAAGATAAAGAGAGAATCTTAAAAGTACCATAAGAAAACAGTTGCATAAAAGGATACCCAATAAGGCTATTAGTTGATTTTTTAGCAGAAATTTTGCAGGCCAGAATAGAGTATAACCAAGAATATTCTACACAGCAAATTGTCCTTTGTCATTGTCCTTTATCATCCAAGAATAAAGGAGAGAGCAACAGTTTCCCAAACAAAAGTTAAAGAAGTTCATCACCATTAAACTGGACTTACAAGAAATGGTAAAGGGCCTTCTTTAAGCAGAGAAGAAAAAGACATAATCAGAAAATTATGAAAGAAAATAATTTCACTGGCAAAAGCAAACACACACAGTTAAGGTAGTAGCACAATTACTTATAAAGAAGTAGCAAAATCAGTTATATTTAAAAAATTAGTCAAGGGATTCACAAAATAAAAAGATGTAAAATAGGACATCATATACATAAAATGTAGAAGTGAAGAGTAAAAATATAGCACTTTTAGAATGTATTTGTACTTAAGTGACCATCAACTTAATATATACTGCTATACTCTTAAAATGTTATATCTGAAAAATGTTATATATGAAGTTTACGGTAACCACAAACCAAAAACATGTGATACAAAAAAAGAAAGAAAAAAAATCTAAGTATAACACTACAGAAAGCCACTAATCACAAGGGAAGAGAGCAAGAAGAGAAGAAAGAGCAGGGTGCCTGAGTGGCTAAGTCAGTTAAATGTCTGCCTTTGGCTCAGGTCATGATCCCAGAGTCCTGGGATCAAGCCTTGCATCGGGCTCCCTGCTCATCAGGGAGTCTTCTTCTCTCTCTGCCTGTTGCTCTCCCTGCTTGTGCTCTCTCTCTCGCTCTTGCTCTATCTCAATAAAATCTTAAAAAAAAAAAAAAAAAAAAGGAACAGAGAACTATAAAAACAACCAGAAAACAATTGTCAAAATAGCAATAAGTACATTTCTATCATTATCTAAAGTAGTCTAAATGGTCTAAAGGACTTACAAAAGATGGTGGAGGAGGAGGATCTTGGGCTCACCTCATGCCACAGATATAACTAGATAACATACACATCAGTGTATGTTAACAAGAAAATGACCCAAAGACTGTCATAACAGACTCTCACAGGTAAATTAAAAGGGTAGCAAGGGCAGAAATGGCGTCAGGTGGTATACAAATCAATGGAAGTGTCCACAAGAAAGAGCATGGAGAGGGGTAGAGAGTGGACCCCATGCCGGGCTCTCCAGGCATGGAGGGCATGCACTGGGAAGGGGAAATACCCATAAAAAAAAGCACCTGGCTTCTGGAGTTTTTACCATCAGTGGGATTTAACATCTCAAACTTTAAAACCCAGCTGGCTAGGTACCAGGAGAGCTGGGAGGGAGAGAGGAAACTGAATCCCGACCCTTAAAGAGACAGCATAACAAACAGCACTGCTGAGATATAGCATAGCTGGATGAGCAGGAATCTTTGGGAGACTTCCCTAACCATGAAAGAGCTGGCAATACTGTTTCCCTTCCCATGTCCCAGCCTAAATACATAGATACCTGTAGAAGCAGCGCAGTGCCAACACTCTCCACTTATCTTGGTAACAGCACAACAGACATTCTCTTCCTAACTAGCAGGTCTTGATAATTTTCCCAAGTGGCTACAGATCTCTTCATGCAAGGACCAAAGAGACAGAAAATTAACAAGGAAACTGTGGCTTTGAACGGCACATTGAACCAGATGGAGCTAACAGATATATTCAGAACATTCCATCCTTAAAATAGTAGAATATAAATTATTTTCAAGTGCTCATGGAACATTCTCCAGAAGACATCAAACAAATCTCAACAAATTTGAAATGACTAAAGTCATACCATGCATCTTTTCTGACAATGCTATGAAACTAGAAATCAACCACAAGAAGAAATCTGGATAGAACACAAACACATGGAAGTTAAATAACATGTTACTAAACAATGAATGGGTCAACCAAGAATTCAAAAAGGAAATAAAAAAATTTATGGAGACAAATGAAAATGAAAACCTAAAAGTCTAAAATCTTTGGGATATTGTAAAAGCTGTTCTAAGAGGGAAGTTTATAGCAAGGCCTACCTCAAAAAGCAAGAAAAATCTCAAATAAACCACCTAAACTTACACCTAAACAAGGTAGAAAAAGAACAAGCAAACCCCAAAAACAGCAGAAAGAAGGAGATAATGAAGATCAGAGCAGATATATACGAAATAGAAAATAAAAACACAATAGAACAGATCAATGAAACGAGCTGGTTCTTTGAAATGATCATGAAAACTGATATTCTTTTAGCCAGACTCATAAAGAGAGGGGGTGGGGAGAGAGAGAGAGAGAGAGAGAGAGAGAGAGAGAGAGAGAGAGAGAAATATGGAGAGCAAGAGGATTCAAATAAACAATATCAGAAATGAAAGAGCAGAAATAACAACCAACACCACAGAAATACAAAGGATTATAAGAGAATACTATACAAAATTATATGCTAACAAATTGGGCAATGTAGAAGAAATGGATAAGTCCCTAGAAATGGTGTAACCTCCCAAAACAGAACCAGGAAGAAATGCAAAATTTGAACAGACCAATTAATAGCAAAGAAATTGAATCATTAATTAAAAAATTCCCAAAAAACAAAAATCCAGGATCAGATGGATTCACAGATGAATTCTACAAAACCTTTAAAGAATAGTTAATACCTACTTTTCTCAAATTATTCCAAAAATTAGAAGAGGAGGGAAAGCTTCCAAATTCATTTTATAAGGCCAGCATTACTCTGATACCAAAACCAGATAAAAATGCTATAAAAAGGAGAACTATAGGCCAGTATCTCTGATGAACATAAATGCAAAAGTCCTCAACGAAATGCTAGCAAACTGAATACAACAATACATTAAAAAAATCATTCACCACGATCAAGTGGGATTTTTTCTTGGGATGCAAGAGGATTCAATGTTCTCAAATCAGTGTAACATCATATCAACAAGAGAAAGTATAAATGTCATACAATCACTTCAATAGATGCAGAAAAAGCATTTGACAATGTATAAAATAGTATCTCTTCATGATAAAAACCCTCAACAGAGTAGGTTTAGAGGGAACATGCCTCAATATAATAAAGACCATGTATGACAAACCCACAGCTAACATCATACTCAATGGTGAAAAATAAGAGCTTTTTCCTTAAGGTTAGGACAAGATAAGGGTATCTACTCTAAGCTCTAGAAGTCCTAGCCATAGTAATTAGAAATCAAAAGGAAATAAAAGTCATCCAAATTGGTTAGAATGGAGTAAGACTTTCACTATCTGCAGATGATGTGATACTACATACAGAAAACCTTAAAGACTCTACCAAGTATAAGCATGGATGGGTTTTTTGTTTGAATCTTCTTGCAACAAGCATGTATTTATACATAATTTTTCAGAAATAAACCATAGTTAGAATAAAATTATTTATTTCAACCCCCCTCCCCCAAAAAAAAGACTCTACCAAAAAACTACCAGAACTAAGAAAGGAATTCAGACATTTCTCATAAAGGGTTAGTATCCAAAATTTATAAAGAACTTATCAAACTCAACACCCCCAAACCAAATAATCCAGTTAAGAAATGGGCAGAAGATATGTACAGACATTCCTCTGGAGAAAACATCCAGAGGGCCAAAAGACACATGAACAGATGCTCAATATCACTAAGTCATCAGGAAAATGCAAATCAACACCACAATGAGATACCATCTCATGCCTGTCAGAATGGCTGTATCAAAAACATAAGAAGCAGTAAGTGTTGGTGAGGATGTGGAGAAAAAGGATCCCTCATGCACGGTTGGTGAGAATGCAAACTGGTGCAGCCACCGTGGAAGACAGTATGGAGGTTCCTCAAAAAACATAAATAGAATTACCATACAATCCAGTAATTCCACTACTGGATATTTACCCAAAGAATATAAAAACACTAATTTGAAAAGATATTTGCATCCCTATGTTTATAACAGCATTATCTACAATAGGCAAATATGGAAGCGAACAGGAGTCCACCAATAGATAAATGGATAAAAATGTGGTGTACACCTATATGTGTGTATGTGTGTGTGTGTGTGTGTACACACACCTACACAATGGAATACTATTCAACATAAAAAAGAATGAAACCTTGCCATCTGCAACAATATGGATGGATTTGAGTGTATAAGAGTAAGTGAAGTAAGTCAGAGGAAAACAAATACATGATTTAACTCATACATGTAATTTATGAAACAAAACAAATGAACAAAAAAAAAACAGAAATGAAAAACAGACTCTTGACTGTAGAGAACAAACTGATGATTACGGGGGGGGGGTTGGTGGAGGATGGGTGAAATACAAGAAGAGATGATTAAGAAGACACTTATCATGATGAACGCCGAATAAGGTGCAGAATTGAGGAATCACTATATCATACACCTGAAACTAATATAATACTGTATGTTAATTATACTAGATTTAAAAATTTTTAAATGTAATTTAAAAAAATACATGAATAAATAAATGTAAATGGTCTAAATGCCCCTATCAAAAGACAAAGAGTGAATGAATGGATAAAAAAATATAAGAACTATCTATATGCAGCCTACAAGAAACTCAGTTCAGGACCTAAAAACATATACAGATTGGAAGTAAAGGGATGGAAGAAAATATTCCATACAAATGATAGCCAATTAAAAAAAAAAAAAAAAGCTGAGGTAGCAATATATACATCAGATGAAAAAGACTTTGGACCAAAAGGAGAATAGGAGAAAAACAACATGCTACTAAAAAACGAGTCAGTGAATAAATCAAAGAGAAAAAAATATCTAAAGATAAATTAAAACATAATGGCTCAAAATCTTTGGGACAGATATGGTGTGGCAAGATGGTGGAGAAGTAGGAGACCCTGTTACAATGGGTTCCCTAAAGTGAGCGGGACCAGAAAATGCTGAATACCCATGAAATCAGCCTTAGAAGTAAGATTTTCACTTCTGGATCTCTACAGGAGCAGAAGGCAGCCGTGGAGAGGTAAAGCAGAGTGGGAACACTCGAACCTATATTGGACAATAAAGAGAAGGGTAAGGGAGCCATCAGAAGTGACCCAAGGACAGTAATACCCCAAAGGAAAATGTCCTGTGGTTGGGGACCAGTATTAACTTAGGGTCTAGTTAAAAACATTTAAAAAGAGCAAAAGATCTTAAGGAGAAACTAGTGGAAGTGGGTAGTCACAGGCACAGGCCTAAACCCACGTTCCCAGGAAGGACACTGCCATGGACGACCACCTGTGTCAAAAAGAGATTAGCGGGGGGCGGGGGGGGGGGGGGGGGGTCCAGTCTGAGGTTCATGAACTTGTAATTTTCCACTCCTTGCACCATTTAGGGGGTGGGGTGAACTCCTGCAAGTGCCTTAGAGAGCCTGGTGCGGTTCATGAGCCTGAAGCTTTTCTCTGTATGCAGCACTCCTGGGACTGGGCGCATTCCCGCAAGCCCCTAAGAGACCTGGTGGGAGCCCTAGCCAACGGTCTCTAGGATTGCAGGACATCCACTGCCTGCCGCAGGGTCTGGGCACTCCCAGCTGGCGGTGCCAGAGAGAAAGCAGCAGATCTTGAGCAGGAATCAGAGCACACCTGGCGCAGGACAAGAGCAGTCCCGGTGAAGGCAGGCACCAGAAGCGAGTTTCCTAGACCAATATCACTTGTGGCTTTGGTCGCGTGAGGGTGCAGAGGCTAGCAAAGGCCTCACAGGGCCACTGGGATGGTGGCAGGGGGTGTGCACCACCTGTGGCAGGCTGCGGTGTGAGTGGAGTTTGTAGAGGTGAGACAGTGTATTCTGGACCACCCAGAGGGGAGCAGACTGAGGCTTCTCTGTGTCCCAGAGGTCTGGGTAGGAGCAGATTCCTTGCTTGGACTCTCCAAAAAGGTGCGAAAAGCCTAAAAAGAAGAAAACCTCCAGAGACCAAAAGACTGAAAAACCGGTTTTCACAGAGCCTAGCCCCCTGAGAGCCTGCAGGGCAACTCAACCCAAGCAAGACTGCCTGGAAAACATCGTGGGAAGCCCTTCCCCTCCCCCCCCATGCCCACCCCCCCCAGAAGACAAGTCAAAAACAAGAGGACAATAACCACAGGGTCCTCATAAAACTATAAAACCCCAACATCAGGGGAAATCAATATATTAAGCTCTCGATAATACTGTAACCTGTATATTTCATAGATACAAGTTTTTTTCTTTCTTTTCTTTTCTTCTTCACTCATTCTCATGTTTCTTTTGTTTTTACTTTTTTTTTTTAACTACTTAACATTACAAATAGAGGCTTAATATAATGATAAACCCAGGAAGACTCGAAATAACTTTCCTTGCCCACATAGAGGATTTATAACCACCCTCCCATCTTATGCTTCTGTCAGTGTTTCTGTGTATTTGTTTTTGTTCTGGTATTATATAAATCTTATTCTTGGGGTTCATTCTCACTAGGTTCTCTTATTTCTTATTTACTTTTGTCAGTTTTATGTTTGTTCATGTTTGTTTATATGCTTTATAAATCTTATTTTTGGGGCCCATTCTGGCTGGGATTTCTTTTTTACTCTTTCTCTTTTTTTCTTTTTTCTCCCTTTTGGTGATGAATTCCAATTGCTCCAAAACCTTCCAGGGTGCACCTTCCCTGGATCGTGGGTGATATATTTAGCTAGACATCCTGTCATCCAATCACATCAAAATGACTAGGAGGAGGAACACCCAACAGAGGAAAAACCCAGAGACTGCGCCTTCTCCCCAGAACTATTGGACATGGACATAACAGTATGTCAGAAAGGGTATTAGAGTGACAATTATCCAGGCAATGGCTAGGATGGAGAAAAACATTAATGACAACATAGAATCTCTAAAGGCAGAAATGAGAACCAGTATAGCAGATGTTAAAAACACTATCCGTGAGATCCAATCCAATCTAAATAGTCTAAGAGCTACAGTTATGGAGACAGAGGATAGAACTAGTGATCTAGAGGATAAAATGGTAGAGAAGAAAGATCAGGAGGAGAGCTGGAACAAACTGCTTAGGAATCATGAGAAGAGACTTAGGAAAATAAATGACACCATGAAATGTTCTAACGTCAGAATTACTGGAATCCCTGAGCAGGGAGAGAAAGACAGAAGATTAGAAGATATAGCTGACCAAATTCTGAATGAAAATTTCCCCAACCTGGGGAATGGAAAAAGTGTTCATGTCTTAGAGGTAGAAAGACACCTCCCAAGATCAACGAGTCTATAAAATCATCTAGACTCATCATTGTGAAATTCGCAAATTATAATTTTAGAAAAGAGGTCCTGAAGGCAGCTGGGGGAAGAGATTCCTTACGTACAGAGGAAGACCCATCAGAATAACATCAGACCTGTCCACAGAAACCTGGCAAGCCAGAAAGGGCTGGCATGATGTATTCAGGGCACTAAACGAGAAGAAAATGCAGTCAAGAATACTTTATCCAGCAAGGCTGACATTCAAGATGGATGGAGAGATAAAGAGCTTCCAAGACCAGCAAGGATTAAAAGAGTATGTGATCACCAAGCCGGCACTACAAGATATATTAAAGAGGGTTCTATAAAAGTAGAAAGAACTCATGAATGACATAGAACAGGAACTTAAAATCTACAGAAACAAGGACTTCACAGGCAACATGATGTCAATAAAAACTTATATTTCAATAATCACTCTCAATGTGAATGGCCTAAATGCTCTCATAAAATGGCAGAGGGTTGCAGAATGGATAAAATGACAGGACCCGTCCATATGCTGTCTACAAGAGACACATTTGGAGGCTAAAGATAGATCCAGACTGAAAGTGAAGGGATGGAGAACCACCTTTCATGCCAATGGGCTTCAAAAGAAAGCTGGGGTAGCAATGCTCACATCAGATAAATTAGATTTTAAGCTAAAGACCGTAAGTCAGAGATACAGAAGGACACAACATCATCCTTAAAGGGTCTATTCACCAAGAAGATCGAGCAACCAAATACATAAGCCTGTTAATCAAAATAAAGAATCATATTGGTGTGAATACATTAATTGTAGGGGATCTTAACACGCCACTCTCAGTAACAGATCATCCAAACAGAAAATCAATAAAGAAACAAGAACTTTGAATGACACATTGGAACAGATGGACCTCATAGATATATACAGAACATTCCACCCTAAAACAACAGAATACTCATTCTTCTCAAGTGCACATGGAACTTCCTCCAGAATAGACCACATACTGGGTCACAAATCAGGACTCAACCGATACGAAAAGATTGAGATGATTCCCTGCATTTTCTCAGACCATAATGCTTTGAAACTGGAACTCAACCACAAGAAAAAGTTTGGGAGGAATTCAAACATTTGGAGGCTAAAGATCAACCTGCTCAAGAATGTTTGGATCAACTAGGAAATCAAAGAGGAACTTAAACAATTCATGGAGACCAATGAGAATGAAGACACACTGATGCAAAACTAATGGGACACGGCAAAGGCAGTTAGGAGGAAATACATAGCCATCCAAGCCTCACTCAAAAAAATGGAAAAATCTTGAATACACCAGCTCTCTTTACATCTTAAAGAACTGGAAAACCAAGGATAAATTAAGTCAACCCCATGCACAAGAAGAGAACTAACCAAGATTAGAGCAGAGATCAACGAGTTAGAAATTAGAGAAACAGTAGAATGCATTAATGAATCCAGAAGTTGGTTTTTTGAAAGAATCAATAAGATTGATAAGCCACTGGCGAAACTAATCCAAAGGAAAGAGAGAGTACCCTAATTAACAAAATTATGAATGAAAGGGGAGAGATCACGACTAATCCAAAGGAAATAGAAACAATCATCAGAAATTATTATCAACAGCTATATGCCAATAAGTTAAACAACCTAGAAGAAACGAAGGCATTCCTGGAAACCCATAATCTTTGAAGACTGAAACAGGAAGAAATTGACAACATGAATAGACCAATATCTAGTAATGAGATTGAAGCAGTGATCAAAAACCTCCCAAAAGACAAGAATCCAGGACCTGACGGATTCCCTGGGGAATTCTACCAAACATTCAAGGAAGAAATAATACCTATTCCCCTGAAACTGTTTCAAAAAATAGAAACAGAAGGAATGCATCCAGACTCTTTCTATGAAGCCAGCATTACCCTGATCCCCAAACCAGGCAAAGACCCCATTGAAAAGGAGAATTTCAGACCAATATCCCTGATGAATATGGATGCCAAGATTCTCAACAAGATCCTAGCTAATAGGATCCAACAGCACATTAAAAAGATTATTCACCATGACTAGGTGGGATTTACCCCTGGGATGCAAGGGTGGTTCAACATTTGCAAATCAATCAATATAATAGAACAAATCACTAAGAGAAGAGAGAAGAACCACAAGGTCCTCTCAATTGATGCAGAAAAAGCACTGGACAAAATTCAGCATCTGTTCCTGATTAAAACTCTTCAAAGCATAGGGATAGAAGGAACATTCCTTAATATCATAAAGTCTATCTATGAAAAGCGCACAGCAAATATCATTCTCAATGGGGAAAAACTGACAGTCTTCCCTTTGAGATCAGGAACACAACAAGGATGCCCACTCTCCCCACTATTGTTCAACATAGTGCTGGAAGTCCTAGTGACCGCAATCAGACAACAAAAAGAAAGAAAAGGTATTCAAATTGGCAATGAAGAAGTCAAACTCTCTTCTCTATGGAGAACTCAAAAGACTCCACCCCCAAACTACTAGAACTTATACAGCAATTCAGTAATGTGGCAGGATACAAAATCAATGCACAGAAATCAGTTGCTTTCCTATACACCACAATGAAACTATGGAAAGGGAAATTACAGAATCGATTCCATTTACTGTAGCACCAAGAACCATAAATTACCTGGGAATAAACCTAACCAAAGAGGTAAAGGATCTGTACTCAAGGAAGTACAGAACACTCATGAAAGAAATTGAAGAAGATACAAAAAGGTGGAAAAGCATTCCATGCTTATGGATTGGAAGAACACTGTTAAAATGTCTATACTGCCCAGAGCAATCTATACTTTCAATGCCATCCTGATCAAAATTCCACCGGCATTTTCAAAGGGCTGGAACAAACAATCCTCAAATCTGTATCGAACCAGAAAAGACCCCGATTTGCTAAGGAAATGTTGAAAAAGGAAAACAAAGCTGGAGGCATCACATTGCCTGATTTCAAGCTTTACTACAAAGCAGTGATCACCAAGACAGCATGGTATTAGCACAAAAACAGACACATAGACCAGTGGAACAGATTAGAGGGCCCAGATATGGACCCGCAACTCTATGGTCAAATAATCTTTGACAAAAGAGCAAAAAATATCCAGTAGAAAAAAAGTCTCTAAAGTAAATGGTCCTGGGAAAATTGGACCATTCTCTTACAGCATATACCAAGATTAACTCGAAATGGGTAAAAGACCTCAACATGAGGCGGAGTCTATCAAAACCTTAGAGAGAACATATGCAGTAACCTCTTCGACATCAGCCACAGCAACTTCTTTTAAGACATGTCTCCCAAAGCAAAGGAAACAAAAGCAAAAATGAACTTTTAGGACTTCATCAAGATAAAAAGCTTCTGCACAGTGAAGGAAACTGTCAACAAAACAAACAGGCAACACACGGAATGGGAGAAGTCATTCACAAATGACACTACAGACAACGGTCTGATATCTAAGATCTATAAAGAACTCCTCAAACTCAACACTCACAAAATAGATAATCACATCAAAAAATGGGTAGAGGACATGAACAGACACTTCTCCAAAGAAGACATACAAATGGCTAACAGACATGAAAAAATGATCATCATCTTTAGCCATCAGGGAGATTCAAATCAAAAACACACAGAGATACCACCTTATACCATTTAGAATGGCCAAAATCAACAGGACAGTAAACAAATGTTGGAGAGTGTATGGAGAAAGGGGAACCCTCTTACACTTTTGGTGGGAATGCAAGTTGGTGCAGTCACTTTGGAAAACAGTGTGGAGATTCCTCAAGAAATTAAAAATCGAGCTACCCTATGACCCTGTAATTGCACTCCTGGGTATTTACCCCAAAGAAGCAGAAGCAGTACAAAGAAGGGCCATATGGCCTCCAATGTTCATAGCAGCAATGGGCCACAATTTCCAAGCTGTGGAAAGAGCCAAGATGCCCTTCAACAGATGAATGGATAAAGACGATATGGTCCATATATACAATGGAATATTATGCCTCCATTAGAAAGAATGAATATCCAACTTTTGTGTCAACATGGACTGGACTGGAAGAGATTATGCGGAATGAAATAAGTCAAGCGGACTTTTATCCAAGACCAATTATCTTACGGTCTCACGTTTGGAGCATAAGGAAAAACATGGAGGACATTGTGAGAAGGAAAGTAAAGGAGAATGGGGGGAAGTCAGAGGGGGAGCATGAGAGACTGTGGACTCTGATCAACACCTGAGGGTTTTGGAGGGAAGGGCGTGGGGTTGGGCCAGCCTGGTGGTGGGTACTGAGGAGGGCACATGGTGCATGAACAGTTAATCTTGTAACACTGGAAAAATAAAATAAACATATTTGGGAAAAAATGCAAATTCTCAGAGCTCTTAATAACTACAGATAGTAGAACAATTAAACAATCAGTTAAGTGACTCAGAACTAACCAGAATCTTTCCTGACATATACACAAATAAAGAGGTGACAGCAATTTAAATATCAAACTGTAAGGTTAAGAAAGCATAGGTATGGCTCTAACGGATAACTCCTCTTGAATCATGAAATTAATCAACTGGATTTTTTTTTAAATTACTACATACAGTATCAGAAACTAAATTTATTGCTAACTACAGTAATAAGTAATCAGTTACTTATATGATTTGAAAAATTCAGTCTTTCAAGATGAAAGCTCTAAAGATAATACTAAATTTGTTAATTGAAATTATTTTGGAAGATTAATACTCAAACTATTTTGGTTGTTCACTTTACATGAGGTCTTGACTTAAGTCAACTTTAAACAAACTCAAAATCACTATATGACTATGCAGGACTAAGGTTCAGTTGGTGATCACGAAGTCAAAAGTACACAAAGAACAGAACTAACAACAGTTCATAAAGTGAAACGAACACTGACAATTTCTAAGTGTTTTTGGAGTCTGAGAAAAAGTAAATCAATTGCTGACATTGCAGTGCCATGTGCCCTCTGTTCTTGAAGGATGTTTATCTTAAAAAAAAATAATAATAAGAGGTAAAAAGCCTTATCACTTAACGTCACATGGACAGTAGAATCTTAATTTTCTATTAAAAAATTATCCAGAGAACACAAAACTTTATTACTCACATTAATGGCTTGTACCAGTTCAATTTCATGGCTGAGAAAATATAAAGATAATAGAGAAGAAACTTTGATTATTTTAAATAAATATTACAAAGGGAGGACCTGGACACCCCGAATCATTGCATCACCTAATTAGATGAAGTAAAAACCAAAAATCCCAGGTAGCCTGGCAGTGCCATTCCCACACTCCTTATCCTCTCATAACTCCTCACTGAGTCCATGTTCTAGGATTCACCATGGAGTAACAATGACGAGCAATCACAGCCTCTGAAGTAGTGACATGACAGTGCCCCTTTAGAGAGAAGAGAACCCTCTGAATTATTCTCTTCCAAAGACACCCTTTAAAGGGGTGAGCTGATGAGAAAGATCTGCATCCTACCCCACCAGGAATTCTGTGATTGATATTTCTTGTCCTCAGCATGAGAAAGGCACCTGCTTATTAGGAGAAGCTCCAAGTCCAAGTTGGGGAAGACGGAGGAAAGATGGCCTTCCTCTGTATCACTCATAAGTAAATTATGTTTCTCATATAACAATTAGAATTTCAATGGAGATAGATATGAACAACTGTTTGTAGACACTAAAGCTTAGTGACCAAGTCTTAGTATAGTAATCACTGAACATGCAGGAAACTTGGGAGCAGTTGAATCATGATTTTTCCTATTCTCACAGAAACATCACAAGTAATTTCATAACCTTGAACATAAACCAAATAATTTCAGAACAATGTCAGTGCTAACAATTTTGTCCGATATTAAATTTAGCTAAATTCATTTAAACTAGGCAATGTCACATAGAACTGCTGATATGTTGGATATATTTTACACTCACATTTTATTTTTTTCCCCAAATACGTTTATTTTATTTTTTCAGAGTTACAAGATTAATTGTTCATGCACCACAGCCAGTGCTCCATGCAATACATGCCCTCCTCAATACCCACCACCAGGCTCGCCCAACCCCTGATCCTCCTCCCTTGCAAAACCCTCAGGTTGTTTCTCAGAGTCCACAATCTCTCATGGGTTGCCTCCCCTTACAATTTCCCCCAATTCACTTTTCCTTTCATTTTAACTCAAATACAATTGTTCAAAATTTAGGGGCTGCATAAAGTTAGCATATGAGAATTTACAGAAAATAAGAAAATGAATGCCAAAAGATTTAATTCAATTCAATTCAACAAATATGAATATCTACTGTGTACCACATTAAAAAAGTGAATAATGGAAAATAGATGACATGATTAAGCTTCTTAATGAAAAGAAAATTGAGAAAAACCACCACAAAACGATATAGTAAACACTTGAAAGATAACAAACCAAGGTGTGACCTGCACATTTAGTAAAATTGTATACTAATAAACTACCTGTCTTCATTCACTTAACATATATGGAGCATCTTCTGTTATATCAAGACTGTGCTAAACACTCAGTGTAGATATGAAAAAAGTAGCCACTGTGCTGAGTTGTCCCAGCACAGCAGGACAGCAGCAAGCAGATGATGATAGTTCCTATGTATAAGAATGCTACAAAAGCAGAAAACTGCTTCAGGAGCAGGAGGAATGGGGAAGACCAACCCAACCTGGAGATGTGCAAAGAGGCAGGAAGGAAAGCTTCCCAGAGGAGGCAGTGCCTAATTATCAGGAAAGAGGAGGAGCAGAACAGGCATGGGGCTGCAAGGACTGAAGTGGCTCTGACTGCCTGTTGCCTAGAGAAGGGATGCCTGAGGGGTACAGGAAAGGAGTGTGAAGCCAAGTAACAGATAGACACAATATACCAAGTGGAAGAGCATTAGCAATGCCTATAATTTTAGGCTTTAGCTTGAGGGAGAATGGGTCATCCTGATGAGTTTTAAGCAGAGGAATGACAGATCCCATTTATATTTTAGAAAGATGAACTTTTCCAAAAGTTAGAGGTGAACTTGAAACAGGTAAGACTGAGTGCTGGGACCAGGAGGAGAACCCTCAAGTATCCTGACAAGAAACAATGAAAAATGATGAGGGGCAGGACTCAGAAATGGAAAAGAGGGGACCTGCAATGAACTGTTAGCTAGAACAAGAGGGGGAGAAGGGCTTTAGTTTTCATCTTCACCCCTTCCCAGTGTTAGGAAGTCCAGCAGCAAAAAGAGCTGATCTGGAGATGATGAGAAAGCAAAAGTGGTTGAGCTTGCTTTTGGACCTGCTAAGCTGAAGAGGTCTCTGGAACGTTCCAATGGAGATATCTACCAGGAAGGTTGATAGAAAGACATTGAGCTCAGAGTAGAGAGATTAGGCTGCAGACGTAGATGCTGGAGGCATCAGTTTAATATTAGTGGATGAAATTCCTCAGAGAGAGTCTGAAGACAATCTGTCAAGAACAGAGAAAGACAGAGTCCTGGAGATATCAGCAGTGCAAGGCTATGCAGAGGAAGAGAAGCCAATCCACAAAGGAAAGTGAAGGGTACCAAATAGTAGTGGGATCAGAGATGCCACAGAAAGTCTCAGGAAGAGTGTTCAACAATGGAAGTACTACAGAAACATGGAATATGAAAAGGAGTGAAGGCATCACAGATTCCCAACTACAGCTGACTCTTGAACAAGGTGGGGATTGGGGTGCTGACCCTGCATAACTGAATATCCACATATAACACTTACTCACCCAAAACTTAATTACTAATAGCCTATTGCTGACCAGAAGCCTTACCAATAACACAAACTGTCAATTAACACATATTTTATATGTTCTATGTATTATATACTGTATTCTTGCAATAAAGTAAGCTAGAGAAAAGAAATGTTATTAAGGAAATAAGGAAGAGGAAATACTTTACAGTGCTATGCTGCATCAACAAAATCCATGTGTAAGTGGAATTGCACAGTTCAAACCGGTGTTGTTCAAGGGTCAAATGTATAGCATCGGAAGTGGCTTCAGTTAGAACAGTCTCAATGGGGGCGGGTGAAAGCAGACTTTTCAGGATGAGAGATCAAGTGACACAATAACACAGATAGCACTAGCAAGGAAACTTTGAGGAAAGACAACTTTTTATTTTTATTTTATTTAATAAATTAATTTGACAGAGAGAGAGAGAGAGAAAGAGCAAGCGCACAAGCAGGGGGAGTGGCAGGTAGAAGGAGAGGGAGAAGCAGGCTCCCTGCAGAGCAGGGGAAGCTGGATATGGGACTCGATCTCAGGACTCCAGGATCATGACCTGAGCTGAAGGCAGTGGCTTAACCAACTGAGCCACCCAGGTGCTCCGGAAAGAAAACTTTTTAAAAGCTGAGTTGTGAAGAGAAGTTTGATGGGGAGTTTTTGTAGGCATTGTGATTTATTGTTAGGGTGACCACACTGCTGGTTTAGTGTCTAATGTCCTAGTCTTACCCCTGGACTCTTAAGAGATTATAAATAATTTAGTTATCTTAAGATGGTTGAAATCTAGAAAATTAGAATCACAAGTAGTAAGTGATAGTAAGTGATAATTATATTCAAGGCACTGAGTCAGATGTTATGAGGACACAAACAGCTGAAACCATCTGTCTGCAAGACGCTTAAAACTTACAATGTACATGAATGTGTGCATGCATGTGTATGTGTTTGCAAATGCATGTCCTGCCACAAAACAACTCCTTTATTTATGAATATCTGGGATTGCTAAATTACTTCCACAAAAGTTTGGTACAGCAAACCTAAGGCTTTTCTTTTCCCATGAGATAATTTATATATCTATACACAAGGAGAAGTGCCCCAAATAAGAAAGGAAAAGTGGTTACTGGATGCCATCCCTCTTAGCCATCTTAGACAGAAGGTGGAGGCAGGCCAGCCAAGGGAGAAGCAGGATTCAGGCTGGTCCAGAGAGCTCAGCTCTTTTTGTCTAGTTCTTCTAAGACTGGGGAGAAAGAACAGGGCAATGACACTGCTAAGTTCATTAGCAGTGGGCTAAAAACAGTAGGAGCAATATCTGTACATTATTTATTACCTTGAGTAGAAGAGAAAGAGAATTGAAAAACCCTGTTGATATCTATCCCTTGGAATTCTGAAACTTTCAGTCACTGCTCTATAAAAATATTTAAATAATTTGAAGTCTATGAACATGAAAAGAAATCTCCACACATATTTAAAATTTCTCCCAAAATGGGTCAATAAAAAACAGGTAACAAAAAATATGTATATTAAATATGTACTACATATGTATATTATATATTATATTATATGTAATGTATATTATATATGTATCAAATATGTACATTATATAAAAACATACATACATATGTGTATATAATATGTATATTATATATTTTATATACTAAATGTGTATGTTATATATACATATAATGTACATTTACATATTTTTACATTTTATATTTTACATTTATATATACACATATAATATACACACATATATATACATATGTACGTGTGTGTGTATATATAAATATATATATATATATATATATATATGTACTAAACAATTATAAGAGAGGTTAAAAGGTGTAATAATAAAAAAAAAACCAAAACAAACAATCCTGTCAGGGTTGATGGAAGACTTGCTAGAAAAAGCACTCCTTTCAGAGATGGGCCCTGAAGCATGCACAGGCCGGTCAGGGTAGTGATGACCTGGCAGTGAAGACACTAGCAGAGGCATCTGTGGAAGCTATAAAGGGGTTGTTGGTACAGTTATTGAACAAATATTTAATGACCAGGCATTATATACCAAGTAGTTTAGATACTGAAGATACAGAATTCAAAAGGCATAATTTTCTGTTGGTGAATTTGCAAATTTTTGATGAAGTCTTCTGGTGGCAATTTCTCACCTGACCTGATTAAGGATACTGACTATCACTCCTAGTCTAAGTATTCATGTTTCTCTGCAGAAATCCTTGCTGGGAATGTAACATAATATATGGCACATGCACTGTATCTTTCTAAAATCCAAAAATACTATCAACAGAACAGTAAACAAAAAATGTTGGAGAGGGTGTGGAGAAAGGGAACCCTCTTCCACTGTTGGTGGGATTGCAAGCTGGTGCAGCCACTTTGGAAAACGGTGTGGAGATTCCTCAAGAAACTAAAAAGAGAGCTATCCTATGACCCAGCCATCACACTACTGGATATTTACCCCAAAGAAGCAGATGCACTACAAAGAAGGGCCACATGGACCCCAATGTTCATAGCAGCAATGGCCACAATGGCCAAACTGTGGAAAGAACCAAGATGCCCTTCAACAGATGAATGGATAAAGAAGATATGGTCAATATATACAATGGAATATTATGCCTCCATTAGAAAGGACGAATATCCAACTTTTGTATCAACATGGATGGGACTGGAAGAGATTATGCGGAGCGAAATAAGTCAAGCGAAGAGAGTCAATTACCTTATGGTCTCACTCACGTACTGAGCATAAAGAAAAACATGGAGGGCATTGTGAGAAGGAAGGGAAGGGAGAATGGGGGAAATCAGAGGGGGAGATGAACCATGAGAGACTGTGGACTCTGAGCAACAAACTGAGGGTTTAGGAGGGGTGGGGGAGGGGGGTTGGGTGGGCCTGGTGGTGGGTATGGAGGAAGGCATGTATTGCATGGAGCACTGGGTGTGGTGCATGAACAATTAATCTTGTAACACTGAAAAAATAAAATAAACATATTTGGGGAAAAAAATAAAATCCCAAAATACTGAAATTCCAAAAGTCATCTGGGTCCCCAAGAATTTTGAAAAAGGGATTGTAGATCAAAAGCTCCAGACGCTGTTGACTGATGATCTTGAGAATGATAATTTATTGTTAAAAGTCCTGTTTTTAACAGGACTTTTGTAGGACTTTTGTTCACTTAAAGTGGTAATGATCCCACTGTGACCTCAAGAATTTAGCTTTAATAAATTCAACCAGTATAAAAACTGTCCATTGGCCATGTTGTTTCTTCAGATTGGTGGCTGGTATGGTGATATTTAAGTTTAAGACCTGAATGACAAAAGGGAGTCATTCCTATGAAGATAAGCAAGAACTACCACCTAAGCAAAGGAAAAAAAGGTTTGAAGAGGTAAGGTGGAAGGACTTGGAAAGTTTGGACAACAAAAAGGCTCACTGTGTTAAAGCGTAGCTGGAGAGAGGCCTTGGTGTGCACTTGTGAGTGGTGGGCAAAGTGCCAGGGCACTAGGCCGGGGCCTGCTGTGTACTGCATTGCACATTTTACTGAAAGTTTAATGGGAAGATATTGCAAGGATTTAAAGATACTAATACGATCTGATTTAAACTTTCAAAGGATATATTTGGGATATGAACTGTAACCCAATTTGGACATAGTAAAGTATGTATACAGATAAGTAACAGAATTTAAGGAAAAAAGGTTAATTATAGCCACGTGTGGGTAGAAAGCCTCAGATGACTATAATGGCTGTGATTTCAGAAAAAAAAATACCTGTGGTCACATAAAATATCTTTAATTTCATGATTCTGGTTTTTAGTTTTGACTTATGGCATCACTATATTGTTACCACCTAAAGTGAACACTACATAATAAAAATCCAAAGGTGTTTAAAGATTAAAGAATTTTATCACCATCTAATAAAAGTATTATACAATTAAAAAAGATGCTTAAAAGAATTAGGTAAAAGAATGAAGATTAACTCAAACCTCTTAACAATGCACTGGTACATCTACATATATATCCAAAAAGAATAAATGTTTAATATGAACCTGACCATTTCTATATAAGACTACTTCTAGATAAAAATGTTATTAGGGAGCTTGGTTCTATGTATTCCACACTATTTCATACAAAGGAATAACAATCTGACCCATTAAAAATTTATTTGATTCAGCAAGCAATAGTTATTTTTAAAATATATATTAGCAAATATCTTCTCCCATTCTGTGGGTTGCCTGTTTATTTTGTTGACTGTTTCCTTCACTGTGCAGAAGCTTTTTATCTTGACGATGTCCCAAAAGTTCAATTTTGCTTTTGTTTCCTTTGTCTCTGGAGACATGTCCTGAAAGAAGTTGCTGTGGCTGATGTCAAAGAAGTTACTGCCTATGTTCTTCTCTAGGATTTTGATAGATTCCTGCCTCATGTTGAGCTCTTTTATCCATTTCGAGTTTATCTTTGTGTATGGTGCAAGAGAATGGTCAACTTTCATTCTTCTACATATAGCTGACCAATTTTCCCAGCACCATTTATTGAAGAGACTGTTTTTTTTCCACTGGATATTTTTTTGCTGTTTTGTCAAAGATTATTTGACCATAGAGTTGCGGGTCCATATCTGGCCTCTCTATTCTGTTCCACTGGTCTATGTGTCTGTTTTTGTGCCAGTACCATGGTGTCTTGGTGATCACTGCTTTGTAGTAAAGCTTGAAATCAGGCAATGTGATGC
>CM053608.1:103367504-103382150 GCA_028646535.1 Procyon lotor
AGATATGGTCCATATATACAATGGAATATTATGCCTCCATTAGAAAGGACGAATATCCCACTTTTGTATCAACATGGATGGGACTGGAAGAGATTATGAGGAGTGAAATAAGTCAAGCAGAGAGAACCAATTACCTTATGGTCTCACTCACATGCTGAGTGTAAAGAAAAACATGGAAGGCATTGTGAGAAGGAAGGGAGGGGTGTATGGGGGGAAATCAGAGGGGGAGATGAACCATGAGAGACTGTGGACTCTGAGCAACAAACAGGGTTTTGGAGGGGAGGAGGGTGGGCGTTGGGTGAGCCTGGTGGTGCGTACTGAGGAGGGCACATTTGCATGGAGCACTGGGTGTGGTGCATGAACAATAAATCTTGTAACACTGAAAAATTAAAATAAATATATTTGGGAAAAAAAATAAAAATACTTGTTCTTCCAATCCAGAAAAAAAATATATATGTATTATGAAGTGATTTAAGTGACTTTCATTTTATGTCATGAGATAATACTGGAACTGTGTCAGTCATCCTTCAGTGGTTCAATTTTCTTTGCTAAATTACTATAATAATCATACTCCTACACATTTTTCTTCTATCTTTCACCTTGTCAGCATTAATAATAATTACGTCTTATACAGAAGTGGCCAAATTCCTTACATAAATTTTTTGATGATAGTTGCAAAGTCATTGTATAAAACTGTCAGTCATAGTCTATTCTATCTATGCAATAAAGACATCCTGGGAAGCAAATATGCATTACTAAAATGATCGAATATTATATATAATTAATTATTTTCTGGAATTTGAGAATAATTTTAAGTCTGACATATGAATATTAAAAAGTACACTATTTTCCAAACTATCAAAAATGGGTTTAAGCTAGTAAAAAGTTAAAATCAAGCCAATGGGAAAAAATATGAATTAAAGAAAAGCATTTTAAGAATACATTAATTGATAAAATTCATATTTATAACTCTAGATGTGCTGACTACTTTTAGAGAACTTCAGTAACTTGAAACCATTTACCTGTTGGAGGCAGGCAGTCTTTCCAATCAAAATATCCTGCATAAATTCCAGGTTCCAAGGAGCCAACGATAGGATCTGCTTTCAACTCAATGTAATTTTCAAAGAGTCTTTGGTCTAATTCTTTCAATGAGGCCATGCTAACCTATAAACACATAATAAAGAATAACTGTGACTTTTTTTATCTGAGCATGAGGGAAAAAGTAAAATAATATAAATACTTCAGCATATTTTAAAAGTACTTATAAATTTTTCTACAGAAAAAAATTATGATTTTTATTTTATTTTTCAGTAACAAAAACCACTCTCTTAACACAGCTTATTTAATATGAATTAATCCCCACATATGGACTATACATAGAAAAGTTCAGCCTACATGAACCATGAGTTCCTACTGGTAGTGGAAGTAGAGCAGGATGAGGAGGGTAGCCTCAGTCCTACAAGTCTATACCTGGTCTCACTGGCACTCAAGAGGCCAAGAAGTTACATAGTAGGTGAGTGTTTGGGAATAAAGAGTCTGTGAAAGAGTCTGTGGGTTCAGGGGCGCCTGGGTGGCTCAGTCGTTAAGCGTCTGCCTTCGGCCCAGGTCAGATCCCAGGGGCCTGGGATCGAGCCCCGCATCGGGCTCCCTGCTCTGCGGGAAGCCTGCTTCTCCCGCTACCATTCCCTCTGCTTGTGTTCCCTCTCTCGCTGTGTTTCTCTCTGTCAAATAAATAAAAAATCTTAAAAAAAAAAAAAAAAGAGTCTGTGGGTTCAGAGGCCTCTGCAGTGGACTACTGGTGATGTGTCTGCTTCTACACCATATAGTCTAGCACCTATAAACAGGAATACCTATCATGTAGTGAAATTCAGCTACTGAAAAGACAAGCAACAACTTGAACTTAGAAAACTAATGAAAACCTTTAAGGAAACTTATGAACAATACAAGACTTCAGAGAGAGAACACACATGATTTTCAAAGTTAACGACTGAGTAGTTTAACTGGAGGAACCAATGGTCACTATGGAGACGGAAATTAAGTACAATAAGTACTTCAAGGCACAGAGTAAAAATGTAAAGAAGTAGGAATTATGAAGGAGGAGACCTAGAAGATAGATCCAAGAACTCTTTTATGAAAGGAAACAGAAATTCAAGTAGAAGAACATGAACTATCACAGAAGAGATAATAATTAAATAAGCAACAGAATAAAATTTCTGGATCTAAAGACTGACTTTGCAACTTGAACAGGCTTGCTGGGTTCTAGGCTAGATTTATAAGACACTGCAAAAATTGTTAAGGTGCCTAATTTCTAAATAATTAAAAAATAGAAAAATTTTAAGTTTCTAGTTAAAAAAAATGAATTACCTACAAAGAAGAATCAGTCTGACACCAGATTTCTTAGATGCAACACTGGAACTTAAAATCATTGGAATAATATCCATAGGAATAAAAAGAATTCAACCCATGAAGCCCATATTGAGTGAAGATGTTATTCACTTAACAGAGTCCAAGAAACATATTTTTGGTTATACAAGGATTCAAATAATATATATCACTCATGTACTTGACAAAGGGCTGTATCCTAAAAGTAAATACATCAGACTGAGAAGGATGAATAATTGAGGATAACAGCGGCAGACAATGAACTTTGAGTTCTCTTTTATCCCTCTCTTAGGGATACATAGAAACATACTTAGAAATACTTAGAAACATAAACCTAAACAGATGATTAGTGATACTCTAGACATGTGAAAAAAAATGCTATACTTGAAAAAGAAGAGGCATCCAAAAGAAATACTAAGACTAGAAAAAGAGAAAATTAAATTCAAAGAAAAGTACCAATGCCAAAGTGCTGTTGTTTAAGGGGTTATCACAGTTTTCTGTCAGTCTGACAACATAGAGGAAACTGAAAAACTGAAAAACACAATTTCTAAAAATGGCACACAATATTTAAAATGCTTTCATAGAAGCATTTAAGGAAGAAATTTCACACACAAACTTTTTTATAGAACAGAGCCAGAGAACATTTCCTATGTTGTTTAAAGAAATAAGCAAAAACCTAATGTCAAAACCTGACAAGAATGTTGCAATAAAAGAAAATTATAAACCAATAGCACTCATGAACAAAAAACAGAAAAATCTTAACAAACTATTGGCAAAGTGAATCTTCAAGTAAAGGAATACATTATAAAGAAGTGGAATTCTTTTAATAGGTGACAAAAAAAAAAAAGGACTTGATAAATATCCCTTCCCATCACTTAATTTAAGATTGTACTAGAGATCCTAGTCCATGCAATATAGTAAGAAAGAGTATTATGAAATAAGTAAAACTGTCTTTTCAAGAAATACTCTAAAGCTATAATAATGTATGTATAATAATAACACAATATTAACATAATACTTAATAAAATATAGACCATAGACCTGAATGTAACAGCTAAAACTACAAAGCCTCTGGGAAAAAATATTCTGGACAATGGAGCAGTAAAGATTTTAACAGGATATAAAAAGCACTAAACATTTTTAAAAATGATAAATTGGATCTCATTAAAATTAGAAATTTCTACTCAAAAGACAGCACTGTAAAAACAAAACCTCAAGCCAGAGACTGGAAGGAAAAATATTTATCTGACAAAGAACTTTTATACATATTCCTAAAGATCACTAATAGAAAGGTAAAAAATCCAATTAAAACATAGCAAATGGATTGAAAAGGAACTTCCAAAAAGAAGATATCTGAATATGAGTATCTAAATGTGTAAGAAAAAGGGCTTAACATCATTATATCAGAGAAAGCCAATGAAAGAACAGAATTGACTGAAGTAAAAAAAAAATGATAATATTAAATGTTCATAAGGACAACATGGAGCAACTGGAATACTCATACACTGTTATAAAATGAGAACTAAAATGAGACACCACTCTGAAAAATTATTCAGAATTCCTAATTAAGTTATTCCATGACCAGCAATTCCAAGATTAGAGAGTACAAATGTCCATAAAAGACTTTCACAGCAATGTTCACAGTTTATTCATAAAAACCTTAAATTGGGGTGCCTGGTGGCTCAGTGGGTTAAGCATGTGCCTTTGGCTCAGGTCGTGATATCAGAGTCCTGAGACTGAGCCCCATGTTGAGTTCTCTGCTCAGCGGGGAGCCTGCTTCTCCCTCTCCCTCTGCCTGCCACTCTCCCTGCTTGTGCTCTCTTTCTCTGTCAAATAAATAAATAAAATCTTAAAAAACAAAACAAAAGCCTTAAACTGGAAACAATCCAATATCTGTTACAGTGAGAATGATTAGACAAATTTGAGTTAGCCAAATTCAGCTATAGTAGAAACTAAATAACTTACAGACACAACAATTTGGGTGAATCTCAAAAATTAAGTTGGAGCAAAAGCAGCTAGACACAAAAGATTACTAACTGTCTAGTTCCTTTTTACATGAAGTTAAAGAATAGACAAAACTAATGCATGCTGACAGAAATCAAAACAGTGGTGAGAAAGGTGCCTACTGACTTGGAATGGGGCATGAGGGAAATACATCTTGATATAGGTGTTGGATACTGGGATGTATATATGCATTAAAACTCATTTGTACACTGAAGATTTATGTTTTACTGTATATAATTCATACTCTATTTTTCTTAAAAAATGGTTGAAAATAAATGAATGGACAGATAGATACTAGGCAAATGAAACAGAGTGGAGTGGTAGTACTAATGTCTGACAAAGCAGAATTGAGGTCAACGGTACCTCATAAATTTTGTTTTAAGAATTCAAAAAGATAGTTTATGAAATTTACAGAGTACATTTAAAGTACATCATAAATTCTCAGCTATCATTATTATTACACTATTATTATTTCAACATGCCCAATTTTCACTAAAACCCTGTTCATGCTAGCTAATAAATACAGATGTTAGCTAAGTTTGCTTGGGCCCCTACTACACATCATTAAAGTACTATCTAATAGTGATGAATGGAAGCTAAATGAAAAAAAAAATCTTAAAGAAAATCACAGTTTAATAGGGAAGAAAGGCAAGAAAACATTGATAAAAATGTTCAAAGAACATAGCTGTTAAGGGAGAGAGAGAGTGCTTTTGGGGTACCTCTAAGGGCACTGGAAAAGTCTTTCTTAAAAAAAAAAGGTGTTATTTCAGTAATTATGTAATCAGAAACAGATGTACTCACTAAATTCATAAATATGAATATTGAGGAGCACCTTTTACAGTAATTTAAGTAGTTGGTAATAACTTACAGAAATGCAGAATACATTAGAAGGTAGCATTTCAGATGCAGAGGCAAATAATATTGGTGATGATCTACCATTACATCTTCTTAGGCATGCAAGTATGCATGCCAGACAAGCGCTGAAAAACATACCTACGTAGATGTTTCATTTCCTCAATTTTGATACAGTTGTCTTCAACTCATTCAAAATAGTTAAAAAAAATGATCATTAATTTTAATGTTCCAAATTTAAATTTTCTAATTTACTATTTTGAAAACTTTTTGTTAAAAATGTTCCTTAAAAAGTATGTTTCTGAAAAAGAAAAAATAATTTTAAAAAATTTCAGTTCAAAGATGACAGAAAGAATACAGTGAACTAAGTGATCTCTATGGAAACAAAATCATCAAACTACAGTTAGAACATCATGTATCCAAGTCAATATGGGTGACTAGGTTCAGTCAAATGAATATACTTTTGAAAATTTTTTACAAATGGATGGCCAGACAAATGGCATACTGACACTACTTTGTGTTATTAAAACATAACACAGAGGAGGGGCAAGATGGTAGAGAAGTTGGAGACCATGTTTCAATTTGTCCCCTAAAGTGAGCTAAATATCTATCAGAACACTCTGAACACTCATGAAATCAGCCTGAGATGTAAGATTATACACTTCTGGATCTCTATGGGGGCAGCAGACAATAGTGGAGAGGTAAAGCGGAGTGGGAATGCTCAGACTGATATCAGAGGATAAAGAGAAGGGGGAGGGAGCCACCAGAAGTGACCCACTAGAAAGTAATACCCCAATATGAAAGTGTGCTGTGACTGATGACCAGCATTAACTTGGAGACCGGTTAAAAGCACTCAAAAAGAGCAAAAGATCTTAAGGGCAATGGGTGGAATTGGGTGGTCATGGTCAAGAGCCTACGCCTATGTTCCCAGGATGGCACCACCCGTGCCAGAGAGTTTGGTGGGGCCTCCAGTCCATGGTCCTTGATCCCCTGGTTTTCTGCTGCTTACACCACCGCTTTGGCTGGGTACACTCCCGCCCATGCCTGAAAGAGTCTGGTGTGGGTACCAGTTGGTAGTCTCTAGGACCACAGCCTTTCTCGACCTGCCACAGGGTCTGAGTGCTCCCAGCCGACGCCTGAGAGAACCCGGCATGATCTCTGGTCTGGATGTCTCGGCAGTCTTCTTCGGCCTGCATGACCATGGGGTCTGAGAGCACCCAGTGTGGGCCTGGACTCCAGACAGCAGTCCCAGCAAAGGCAGCCACTGGAAGCAGGCTCCCTGGACCAATATCATTCACGGTTTTAGTGGCACAGGGGCACAGAGAAAAGCGGGGGCCTTGGGTGACCACTAGGACAGTGGCTGGGGGTGTGCACCACCTGTGGGAGGCTGTGCTGTTCAGCAGAGTTTGCAGAGGGGTAGCCTGTGTGTTCTGGACCACCCAGAGGGGAACAGTCTGAGGTTTCTCTCTGAGGTGGAGGTCTGGGTGTTGACAGTTTCTTTGCTCTGACCCTCTGAAAAGCTGCAAAAAGCCACCAAAGAACAAAACCCCCCAGAGAACAAAAGCCTGAAAAACCTTTTTCCACAGAGCCCCGCCCCTTGATAGCACCCCTGGCAACTCAACCCAAGCAAGACTGACAGGAGAACAATGCAGCAGGCCCTTCCCCCAGAAGATAAGCCCAAGCAACAAGAGGACAACCACCACTGTCCCCATAAAACTGTAAAACCCCAACATCAGGGAAAAACAATATATTAAGTTCCCTTTATATTGCTGCCGAACCTGTATATCTCATAGATACAATGTTTCTATCTTTATTTTGAAATTTATTCTCATGATTCTTGTTCTTTTAAATTTTTTAACCTACTTACCATTACAACTAGAGGTTTAATACAAAAACTTTTTTTAAAAAAAAGTTGAATTTTTTCATACATATACCTGTGTTTCTTTTGCTTTTCTTTTTTTTTTAAATATACATATAGATATAAGCTTCAAGGTAATCTTTTTTCCCTAGTCAGTACTACTCCTATATAAAAACCAGTTTTAATTTCCCTGTATCTCTGGAAAGTTGAGTCCTTTAACAAAGATAAGAAGATATATCCAGAAAGAATCAAAATAACCTTCCTCATCCACACTGAGGATTTATAACCACCCTCACATCTCATTCTTCTGTCAGTACTTCTGTGTATTTGTTTTCGTTTTGGTATTATGTAAATCTTATTCTTGGGGTTTATTTTGGCTGGGTTCTTTTCTTTTTTGTCATTTACTTTTGTCAGTCTTTTTGCTTGTTTGTTTTTGTTTATGTATGTTTTAAATCTTACTTTTGGGGCTCATTTTGGCTGGGTTTTCTCTTGTTTTCCGCTTTTCCCCTCTTTTTTTTTTTTTTTTTCTTTCTTTTTGGTGGTGATGTCCAATTGCTCCAAAACTTCCCAGGGTGCACCTTGCCTGGACTGTGGTTGATATATTTGGCTATACATCCCCTCAACCACCTCTCACCAAAATGAGTATAAGAAAGAACACTCAACAGAAGAAAAATTCAAAGTCTGTGCCTTCTGCCACAGAACTTTTGGATATGGACATAAACAGTATGTTGGAAAGGGAATTCAGGGTAATAGCTAGATTAGAGAAAACCATTAGTGACAACATAGAATCTCTATGGATGGAAGTGAGAGCCAATCTGGCAAAAGTTAAAAATGCTATCAATGAGATTCAATATAATCTAAATACTCTAAAAGCTAGGGTAGAAGACAGAATGAGTGATCTAGCAGACAATCTGATAGAAAAGAAGGATCAGGAGGTAGCCTGGAGGGGAGCAAGCACAACAAAGCACCCAGCCTGCTGCCTCGCTGTCTCTGCAGCTTCTGAAGGTCCAGCAAAACTATGAAGCACTGTTCCAAATGCTTTGCTGATTTTCAAAAGAAACAACCAAATGATGATTCCACTCCAAGTACAAGTAACAGTCAATTAGATTTGTTTTCCAAAGAGACCACCAGTGACAACAATACCTCTATAACCACACCAACTCTTAGGCTCAGCCACAACTGCTTCCGACAGAACTGAATTTAACTTCACCAAGTAAAGAGGAGTGAGGTAGAAGAGAGGAAGAACAGCAAATCTAGGGGCAGAAAATTGACCACTTTCCAGAAGTATTTTCTCTCTCAGTCATCTATTCTTATCTCAATAAAATGACAAGGTTGGAAAAACTCACCACACACACACAAAAAAAGAACAAGAGGCAGGACTGATGGCTAGGGACCAAATCAATACGGATATTAGTAATATGTCAGAAATAGAGTTCAAAATGACAATTACCGAGGTGCTAGCTGGGCTTGAAAAAAGCATGGAAGATATTAGAGAATCCCTTTCTGGAGAAATAAAATACCTTTCTGGAGAAATAAAAGAACTAAAATCTAATCAAGTTGAAATAAAAAAGCTATTAATGAGGTACACTAAAAAAAAATGGAGGCTCTTACTGCTAGAATAAATGAGGCAGAAGAAAGAATTAGTGATATAGAAGACCAAATAAAGGAGAATAAAGAAGATGAGAAAAAGAGAGACAAACAAGTACTGGACCATGAGGGGAGAATTCCAGAGATAAGTGGTAAGATGCAACAATAATATTAGAATAATTGGGATCCCAGAAGAAGAAAGAGAGACGGGGGTGGAAGGTATATTGGAGAAAATTATTGTAGAGAATTTCCCTAATCTGGCGAAGGGAACAAGCATCAAAATCCAGGAGGCACAGAGAACTCCCCTCAAAATCAATAAAAATAGAACTACAACCCGTCATCTAATAGTAAAACGTACAAGTCTTAGTGACAAAGAGAAAATCCTGAAAGGATTTTCGGGACAAGAAGTAATATAATAAAGGCAGAAATGTTAGATTGGCAGCAGACCTATTCACAGAGACCTGACAGGCCAGAAAGGGCTTGCATGATATATACAGAGCAGTAAATGAGAAAAACATGCAGCCAAGAATACCAGATCCAGCTAGGCTGTCAATGAAAATAGATGGAAAGATAAAAACCTTCTAGGAAAACAAAAACTGAAAGAATTTGCAAACACCAAACCAGCCCTAAAGGAAATATTGAAAGGAGTCCTCTAAGCAAAGAGAGAGTCTAAAAGGAACAAAGCCCAGAAAGGAACAGAAACAACATACAGTTAACATTCACCTTACAGGAAATACAATTGCACTAAATTCATATCTGTCAATAGTTACCATGAATGTAAATGGGCTAAATGCCCCAATCAAAAGACACAGAGTACCAGAATGGATAAAAAACAAGACCCATCAATATGCTGTCTACAAGAAACTCATCATAGACCCAAAGACACCTCCAGATTTAAAGTGTGTGTGGGGGAAATTTACCGTGCTAATGGACATCAAAAGAAAGCTGGAGTGGCAATCCTTATAACAGATAAATTAGATTTTAAGCCAAAGACTATAAGAGATGAGGAAGGACACTATATCATATTTAAAGGGACTGTCCAACAAGAAGATCTAACAATTGTAAATATCTATGCCCCTAACGTGGGAGCAGCCAATTATATAAACCAATTAATAACAAAGTCAAAGAAACACATCAACAATGATACAATAATAGTAGGGGACTTCAATACCCCTCTCACCGAAAAGGACAGATCATCTAAGCAAAAGATCAACAAGGAAATAAAGCTTCTAAATGACACAGTGGACCAGATGAACATCACAGATATATTCAGAACATTCCAACCCAAAGAAAGAGAATAGACATTCCTCTCAAGTGCACATGGAACATCTCCAGAATAGATCACATCCTGGGACACAAATCAGGTCTCAATCGGTACCAAAAGACTGGGATCATTCCCTGCATATGTTCAGACCACAATACCATGAAACTAGAACTCAATCACAAGAGGAAAGTTGGAAAGAACTCAAATACATGGAGGCTAAAGAGCATCCTACTAAAGAATGAATGGGCTAACCAGGACATTAAAGAAGAATTTAAAAAATTCATGGAAACAAATGAAAATGAAAACACAACTGTTCAAAATCTTTGGGACACAGCAAAGGACTTTTCCTGAGAGGAAAGTATATAGCAATACAAGCCTTTCTCAAGAAACAATAAAGATCTCCAATACATAACCTAAACCTACAGCAAAGAAAGCCTAAGCCAGCAGAAGAAGAGAAATAATAAAGATTAGAGCAGAAATCAATGAAATAGAAACCAAAAGAACAGTAGAACAAATCAAAGAAACTAGGAGCTGGTTCCTTAAAAGAATTAAGAAAATTGATAAACCCTTGGCCAGACTTATCAAAAAGAAAAGAGAAAGGACCCAAATTAATAAAATCATGAATGAAAGAGGAGAAATCACAACCAACACCAAAGAAAGACAAACAATTATAAGAACATATAATGAGCAACTATACGCCAGCAAATTAGACAGTCTGGAAGAAATGGATGCATTCTTAGGGACACACAAACTACCAAAACTGAACCAGGAAGAAATAGAAAACCTGAAAAGACCCATAACCAGTAAGGACATTAAAGGAGTCATCAAAAATCTCCCAACAAACAAGGGCCCAGGGCCAGATGGCTTCCCAGGGGAATTCTACCAAACATTTAAAGAACAATTAATACCTATTCTTCAGAAATTGTTCCAAAAAATAGAAATGGAAGGGAAACTTCCAAACTCATTTTATGAGGCCAGCGTTACCCTGATCCCCAAAGCAAAGACCTCATCAAAAAGGAGAATTACAAACCAATATCCTTGATGAACACAGATGTAAAAATTCTCACCAAAATACTAGCCAATAGGATCCAACAGTACATTAAAAGGATTATTCACCATGACCAAGTGGGATTTATTCCTGGGCTGCAAGTTTGGTTCAATATCCGCTAATCAATCAATGTGATACAATACATTAATAAAAGAAAGAAAAAGAACCATATTATACCCTCAATTGATGCTAAAAGCATTTGAAAAAATACTACATCCTTTCTTTTTTTTTTCCAACATCCTTTCTTGATTAAAACTCTTCACAGTGTAGGCATAGACAGTACATTCCTCAATATCATCAAAGCCATCTATGAAAAACTTACAGTGAATATCATTCTGAGATCAGGAACACGCCAGGGATGCCCACTATCTACACTGCTATTCAACATAGTACTAGAAGTCCTAGCTTCAGCAATCAGACAACAAAAAGAAATAAAAGGCATCCAAACTAGCAAAAAAGAAGTCAAATTCTCACTCTTTGCAGATGATATACTTTATGTGGAAAACCCAAAACTCATGAAAGAAATTGAGGAACACACAAAAAAATGGAAAAACGTTCCATGCTCATGGATTGGAAGAACAAATATTGTGAAAATGTCTATTCTACCTAAAGCAACCTACACATTTAATGCAATCCTTATCCAAATACCATCAATTTATTTCAAAGAAATGGTACAAATAATCCTAGAATTTATATGGAACCAGAAAAGACCACGAATAGCCAGAGGAATGTTGAAAAAGAAAACCAAAATCGTCGGCATCACAATTCCTGACTTCAAACTCTATTACAAAGCTGTAATCACCAAGACAGTGTGGTACTGGCACAAAAACAGACACATAGATCAATGGAACAGAATGGAGAGTCCAGAAATGGACCCCCAACTCTATGGTCAACTGATCTTCGACAAGGCAGGAAAGAATATCCAGTGGAAAAAAGACAGTCTCTTCAACAAATGGTGTTGGGAAAACTGGACAGCCACATGCAGAAGAATGAAACTGGACCATTTCCTTACACCGCACACAAAAATAGACTCCAAATGGATGAAAGACCTCAATGTAAGACACGACTCCATCAAAATCCTGGAGGAGAACACAGGCAGCAACCTCTTTGACCTTGGCTGCCGCAACTTCTTCCTAGAAACATCTCCAAAGGCAGAGGAAGTAAGGGCAAAAATGAACTATTAGGACTTCATCAAGATCAAAAGCTTTTGCGCAGCAAAGGAAACAGTCAACAAAACCAAAAGACAACTGACAGAATGGGAGAAGATATTCACCAATGACATATCAGATAAAGGGCTAGTATCCAAGATCTATAAAGAACTTCTCAAACTCAACACCCAAAGAACAAATAATCCAATCAAGAAATGGGCAGAAGATATGAACAGACATTTCTGCAAAGAGGACATCCAAATGTCCAACAGACACATGAAAAAGTGCTCCACATCACCTGGTATCAGAGAAATACAAATCAAAACCACAGTGAGATACCATCTCCCACCAATCCAAATGGCTAAAATTAGCAAGTCAGGAAATGACAGATGTTGGCGGAGGATGTCGAGAAAGGGGAACCCTCCTACACTTTGGGAATGCAAGCTGGTGCAGCCACTCTGGAAAACAGTATGGAGGTTCCTCAAAAAGTTGAAAATACTGCTACCCAGGACCCAGCAGATGCACTACTGGGTATTTAACCTAATGATACAAATGTAGTGATCCAAAGGAGCATGTGTACCCGAAAGTTTATAGCAGCAATGTCCACAATAGCCAAACTATGGAATGAACCTAGATGTCCATCAACAGCTGAGTGGATAAAGATGTGGTATATATACACAATGGAATACTATGCAGCCATCAAGAGAAATGAAATCTTTCCATTTGCAAAGACGTGGATAGAACTAGAGGATATTATGCTAAGCAAAATAAGTCAGTCAGAGAAAGACAATTATCACATGAGCTCTCTGATATGAAATTTTGAGAGGCAGGGTAGGGGTCGTGGGGGGTGGGGGAGGGAAATGAAACAAGATGGGATCATGAAGGAGACAAATCATAAGAGCCTCCTAAACTCATGAAACAAACTGAGGGTGGCTGGGGGTTTGGCGGGGTAGGGATAGGGTTGCTGGGTTATGGGCACTGGCGAAGGTATGTGCTATGGTAAGTGGTGTGAAATGTGGAATCCTGATGATTCACAGATATGTACCATGGGGCAAATAATACATTATATGTTAATAAAGATTTAACTTACGTAGGAAATAAATAAATAAATTTATTGGAATTAAAAAAAAAAAAAAAAAAGGAGGATGCCTGGAACAAACAGCCTAGAAACCATGAAAACAGAATTGGGAAATAAATGATGACATGAAACATTCCAATGTCAGAATTCTTGGGATCTTGTAGGGGTGGAGAAAGAGAGAAGACTAGAAGATACAGTTGAACAAATTGTGGATGAAAATTTCCCCAATCTGGGGGATGGAACATGTATGTGCTCATGTCCTAAAGGCAGAAAGGACACCCCCCAAGATCAAAGAATCTAGAAGGAACGCCAGACACTTGATTGTGAAATTCACGAATCATAATTTTAGACAAGAGGTCCTGAGGGCAGCTAGGGGGAAAAGATTCCTTAAATACAGAGGAAGGTCCATCAGAATAATGTCAGACCTGTCCACAGAAACCTGGAAACCCAGAAAGAGCTGGCAAGACATATTCAGTGCACTGAATGAGAAGAACATGCAGCCAAGAATACTTTATCCAGCAAGGCTAACATTCAAAATGGATGGAGAGATAAAGAGCTTCCAAGATTAGAAAAGACTAAAAGATTATGTGACCACCAAGATGCCACTATAAGAAATATTAAGGGGAGTTCTATAAAAGAGGAAAGAACTGAAGAGTGATATAGAACAGAATACAGAGAAAATCTATAGAAAAAAAGACAGCGCAGGCAACATGATATCAATAAAAGCTTATCTTTCAACTATCACTGTCAACAAGAATGGCCTAAATGCTCCCATAAAATGGCACAGAGTTGCAGAATGGATAAAATGACAGGACCCGTACATATACTGTCTACAAGAGACACACTTGGAACCTAAAGATACATCCAGATTGAAAGTGAAGGGATGCAGAACCATCTTTCATGCCAACAGGCCTCAAAAGAAAGCTGGGGTAGCGATTCTCACATCAGACAGATTATAAGCTAAAGACCGTAGTCAGAGATAGAGTAGGACAGTACATCACTCTTAAAGGGTCCATCTTCCAAGAAGATCTAACAATTATAAACATTTATGCCCACAATATAGGAGCAGCCAACTACATAAGCCAACAGTTAATCAAAATAAAGAATCATATTGGTATGAATACATTAATTGTAGGGCATCTTAATAAGCCACTCTCAGTAATAGATCATCCAAACAGAAAATCAATAAAGAAATCAAAATCACATTGGACCAGATGGCCCTCTTAAATATATACACAACATTCCACCCTAAAACAACAGAATATAGTGCTCAACATCACTCAGCATCAGAGAAATACAAATCAAAACCACAGTGAGATACCACCTCACACCAGTCAGAATGGCTAAAATTAGCAAGTCAGGAAAGGACCGATGTTGGTGAGGATGTGGAGAAAGGGGAACCCTCCTACACTGTTGGTGGGAATG
>CM053608.1:103382250-103400186 GCA_028646535.1 Procyon lotor
TGGGGGAGAGAAATGAAACCGGAAGGGATGGGGGGAGACAAACCATAAGAGACTCCTAGACTCATGAAACAAACTAAGGGTGGCTGGGAGGTAGGGGGGTAGGGATAGGGTGGTTGGGTTGTGAACACTGGGGAGGGTAGGTGCTATGGTAAGGGCTGTGAAATGTGTAAGCCCAACGATTCACAGACATGTACCCTGGGGCAAATAATGCATTATATGTTAATAAAAACAAACAAACAAACAAAAAACCAGAATACTCATTCTTTTGGAGTGCACATGGAACTTTTTCTAGAATAGACAACATACTGGGTCAAAAATCAGGGCTAAACTGATACCAAAAGACTGAGATGATTCCCTACATATTCTGAGACCACAATGCTTTGAAACTGGAACTCAACCACAAGAAAAAGTTTGGAAGGAATTCTAACACTTGGAAGCTAAAGACCAACCTACTCAAGAATGTTTAGATCAACCAGGAAGTCAAAGAAGAACTTAAACAATTCTAGGAAACCAATGACAATGAAGACATATCGGTCCAAAACCTATGGGATATGGCAAAGGCGGTCCTAAGGGGGAAATACATAGCTATCCAAACCTCACTCAAAATAACTGAAAAATCCTGAATACACCAGCTCTCTTTACACCTTAAAGAACTGGAAAACCAACTACAAATTAAGCCAACCCCATGCACAAAATGGGAAATAATCAAGATTAGAGCAGAGATGGAATGAGTTAGAAACTAGAGATACAGTAGAACACATCGAGAAAACCAGAAGCTGGTTTTTTGAAAGAATCAATAAGGTCAATAAGCCACTGGCCAGACTAATCTAAAAGAAGAGAGGACCCAAATTAATAAAAGTATGAATGAAAGTGGAGAGATCACGACTAACAACAATGAAATAGAAACAATCATCAGAGATTACAATCAACAGCTAAATGCCAGTAAGTTAAGCAACCTAGAAGAAATGGATGCATTCCTGGAAACCTATAAACTTCCAAGATTAAAACAGGAAGAAATTGACAACCTGAATAGATCAGTATCTAGTAACGAGACTGAAGCAGTGATCTAAAACCTCCCAAAAAACGAGTCCAGGACCTGTTGAATTCCCTGGGGAATTCTACCAAACATTCAAGGAAGAAATAATACCTATTCTCCTGAAGCTGTTTCAAAAAATAGAAAGAGAAGGAACACTTCCAGACTCTTTCTATGAAGCCAGTATTACCCTGGTCCCCAAACCAGGCAAAGATCCCATCAAAACGGAGAATTTCAGACCAGTATCTCTGATGAATATGGATACCAAGATTCTCTACAAGATCCTAGCTAATGGGATCCAACAATACATTAAAAAGATAATCCACCATGACTAGGTGTTATTTATCCCTGGGATGCAAGGGTGGTTCAATGTTCGCAAATCAATCAGTGTGACAGAAGAAATCAATAAGAGAAGAGAGAAGAACCACATGGTCCTCTCAACTGATACAGAAAAAGCAGTTGATAAAATTCAGCATCTGTTCCTGATTAAAACTCTTCAAAGTATAGGGATAGAAGGAACATTCCTTAACATCATAAAATCTATCTATGAAAAGCCCACAGCAAATATTCTCAATGGGGAAAAGCTGACAGCCTTCCCTCTGAGATCAGGAACATGACAAGGACACCCACACTCACGACTTGGTTCAACATAGTACTAGAAGTCCTAGCGACAATAATCAGACAACAGAAAGAAATAAAAGGTATTCAAGTTGGCAACGAAGAAGTCAAACTCTCTTTCTTCACAGATGACATAATACTTTATATAGAAGACCCAAAGACTGTACCCCCAAACTACCGGAACTCATACAGCAATTCAGTAATGTGGCAGGATACAAAAATCAATGCACAGAAATCAGTTGATTTCTTATACACTAACAATGAAAATATGGAAAGGGAAATTAGAGAATCAATTCCATTTACTATAGCACCAAGAACCATAAGACACTTGGGAATAAACCCAACCAAAGAGATAAAAGTATCTGTACTCGAGGAACTACAGAGCACTTATGAAAGAAACTGAAGAAGAAACAAAAAGGTGGAAAAGCATTCCATGCTCATGGATCAGAAGAATAAACATTGTGAAAATCTCTATACTGCCCAGAGTAATCTATACTTTCAATGTATCTTGGAACACTGGAAGAATAAAATAAAATTAAAAAAAGAAAAAGGAAAATAAAAAAATAAAAGTCAAAAACAGGTAATATTAAATAATGTATTGCTTAGAAACCACAAAATGCAGACATTTCCATCCATAAGGGAAAATGGATGATGCAGATGTGCAGCACACAAAAAGTCCTGGAAATAGACTCCATTTCTTCAGCCTAGCAACAGGTGAACAGGTTCATTTCATTATACTTCTATCTTATATAAGATTTAGTCCTTTGGAGAGATAAAAATATTTAATATAAAAATATTTGATAAGAATTCATAACCTAGAAAAGTATACCAATATTAATCTAATCATGATATAATGTGTTAAGATGTTATTCTAGGGTTATACAGAAGGTATTGTAGGAATAAATAGGATTTGATACATTCTGCAGTTTGGGAGAAAGAATGAGAAGTCTTTTCAGATGGTGGAACATCTCTATCTGAGATAGATAGATGATTAAGATTGTCAGTTGAGGTTGAGGAAAAGGTATTCCAGGCCAATAGAACAATACAAGGTACAGGTAAATATTCTTAAAATACAGCCTGGTAAGCTGATGTTGAATGAATGTATGTTGAAGGAATAAAAGACCGGACAAATCATACCAAATATTCAAGCAAAATGAATGGCTAGAAGATAGGGTACTGGTAAGTATACAGGAGATGAATGGCATAAGAGAAAGAAGTAAAAGTCTAGATTAAAAAAATATGAACCATAAGCCTAAGGAGTTTAGGTTTTCTTCTCAGTCACTGAAGAGACTGAAATGTTGGAAAGAGGAAGAATATAATCAGATCTATATTTTTGAAACTCCATGGATAATTTTTTAAAAATATTTTTTATTTATTTATTAGAGAGAGATGACAAGTAGGCATAGAGCCTGGCAGAGAGAGAGGGGGTAGAAGGCTCCCTGCTGAGCAGATAGCTTGATGTGGGGCTTGATCCCAGGATCCTGAGACCATGACCTGAGCCAAAGGCAGAGGCTTTAACCCACTGAGCCACTCAGGTGCCCCAACTCCATGGATAATTAGAGTGAAACTTAGAGCAAAAGGAAAGCATCTGGAGGAAGGCTTCTCTTTTTTCTTTCCCCAAATATATTTATTTTTTCGGTGTTACAAGATTCATTGTTCATGTACCACACCAAGTGCTCCATGCAACACATGTCCTCTTCAATACCTACCACCAGGCTCGCCCAACCTCCCACCCCTATCCTCCAAAACCCTCAGTTTGTTTCTCAGAGTTCACAGTATCTCTCCTCCCCCTCCGATTTCCCCCAATTCACCCTCCCTTTCCTTCTATGTCCTTCATGTTTTTCTTTATGATCCATATGGGAGACCATATGATAATTGACTCTCTCTGCTTGACTCATTTCACTCAGCATCATTTCTTCCAGTCCTGTACATGTTGATACAAAAGTTGGGTATGATGGGGGTATAATATTCCATTGTACATATGGACCATATCTTCTTTATCCATTCATCTGTTGAAGGGCATCTTGGCTCTTGCCACAGTTTGGTGATTGTGGCCACTGCTGCTATGAACATTGGGGTACATATGGCCCTTCTTTGTACTGCATCTGCTGCTTTGGGGAAAAAACTCAGGAGTTCAATGGCAGAGTCACAGGGTAGCTCTATTTTTAATTTCTTGAGGAATCTCCACACTGTTTTCCAAAGTGGCTGCATCCACTTGCATTCCCACCAGCAGCGTAAGAGGGTTTCCCTTTCTCCACACTCTCTCCAATATTTGTTATTTATTGTCTTGTTGATTTTGAGAATTCTAACTGGTGTAAGGTGGTATCTCAGTGTGGTTTCGATTTTAATCTCCCTGATGGCTAAGGATGATGAACATTTTTTCATGTGTCTGTTAGCCATTTGTATGCCTTCTTTGGAGAAGTGTCTGTTCATGTCTTCTGCCCATTTTTTGATGTGATTATCAGTTTCGTGAGTGTTGGGTTTGAGGAGTTCTTTATAGATCTTAGGTATCAGCCCTTTGTCTGTAGTGTCATCTGCCAATATCTTCTCCCATTCCGTGGACTGTCTGTTTGTTTTGTTGACTGTCTTCGCTGTGCAAAAGCTTTTTATCTTGATGAAGTCCCAAAAGTTCACTTTCACTTTTGTTTCCTTTGCCTTGGGAGACATGTCTTGAAAGAAGTTCCTGTGGCTGATGAAGAGGTTACTGCCTATGTTCTTCTCTAGGGTGTTGATAGATTCCTGCCTCACATTGAGGTCTTTTATCCATTTTGAGTTTATCTTTGTATATGGTGTAAGAGAATGGTCAAGTTTCATACTTCTATATATAGCTGTCCAATTTTCCCAATACCATTTATTGAAGAGACTGTCTTTTTTCCACTGGATATTTTTTCCTGCTTTGTTGAAGACTATTTGACATAGTGTTGCAGGTCCATAGCTGGGCTCTCTAATCTGTTCCACTGGTCTAGGTGTCTGTTTTTGTGCCATTACCAGGCTGTCTTGGTGATCACCGCTTTGTAGTAAAGCTTGAAATCAGGCAATGTGATGCCTCCAGCTTTTTCTTTTTCAACATTTCCTTAGGAATGGAAGGCTTCTGCAATAGCACAAGGATTAGATGATGAAAGAGAGCTCATCTTGGATAGGAAGAACAAATTAGGGATGGAGAGACAGAAGACTCTTCAGAGGTTGAAACATACATTCCTGAGGAATGAGTCAAAGACAATTCCCAAGTCCCTGGCTTGCTCACTCAGTGATACTGACCAATGCAGAAACACAAAAAGCAAAGCTGATTTGGAGGAGGAAGGAGTAACATGACTTCAGTTTGGGTTAAGTTGCTCTGAAATCTCAGTGGAAACTTCTAGCAAAGACATCTGGTATGGAACAGATCTGTAGCCTAAGAATGAAATACAAGCTAAAGATACAGATTTGGGACTCATGGGCATCAATGATAAATGAAGCAGTGGGAATAGATGAGATCTCCTAACGAAAACACACAGAGTTTGAAGAGGAAACAAAGCACAAGTCCAGAGAATAGGAACAGTATAGGGATAGTAAAAGACAATTATTTAAGTTATTAATCATACCTGCTCAGGTTCAAGATTTTTGATTTAGACTTCACACAATATGCAACTGATGACCAACAGTCTTACTCACTTATTGCCTACACCTCCCGAACTTTTCAAAGAGACTTATCTTGATGAAGTCCCAAAAGTTCATTTTTGCTTTTGTTTCTTTTGCCTTTGGAAAGGTGTCTTGAAAGAAGTTGCTGTGGCCGATGTCGAAGAGCTTACTGCCTATGTTCTCCTCTAGGATTTTGATAGATTCCTGCCTCACGTTGACTTAGTCCCTTTCTCTTATCTCTGAAACAACCACTTCTCTGTGAAATGTTATATTCTTCCTTACTTTGGGAAAGCTTTTCTGAATTACTTTCTGTACTGGGGAAGCAATAGTTTACTTTATAAATCATAAGGTCCTTGTGTCCTTCTGACTATATTATCTCTTTATGTCTGTTTCTTTTTTCCCTTCTCATGTATACAAAGAACTTGAGGCAGTTAAATAGGTTCAAAAACTAATATTTAGTAGACAAGAACACATCTGTCTCTAAAACTCCAAAACATTTATTTACAAATAATGTATTATACAAAAATAGCCTCTAAGCAAAATTTAGGTGGAGAAGAGATGGGAAAAATAAAATATAAGGAGATAATACAGTGAGGACTCAAAACTATAGTCATTCACATCATATACTGAATTCAAATGATTTCAAATGAAACTTGAGAATTATATACAGTTAAGCTAAAAATAAATATGTAAAATATGGTATATACATATGGTTCGGGTGACACAAAAACCTTTAAAATTGATTGCTTAAATCAATTCTATTCTTAAATCAATTGCTTAAATCTCAATTTAAAATGAAAAACATGATTTCCTTAACCCTCTTAATACCTTTAAAATGAACTAAAATGAACTAGAATATCAACAGTCAATGAACATATGAAAAAAGTCTTAACCTAGGGGCGCCTGGGTGGCTCAGTGGTAAAGCCTCTGCCTTCGGCTCAGGTCATGATCTCAGGGTCCTGGGATCGAGCCCTGCATCTGCTCAGCAGGGAGCCTGCTTCCTCCCTCCCTCTCTCTGCCTGCCTCTCTGCCTACTTGTGATCTCTCTCTGTCAAATAAATAAAATCTTAAAAAAAAAACCAAACAGAAATTAAAAAAAAAAAAAAGTGTTAACCTACCACAAAGGGAAAAGCATGCAAATTAAATCATGGAAGAGTATTTTTATCTATCAAATTAAAATATTATAATCAGCAATGATGACCAAAATGTGATGAAACCAGCAATATTTACCAAGAGTCTTTGGAGCTCTATTTCTACTTCTAGGAATCAATTTTGAGAAAGTAATATGTGATCATAGATGATCTTCCTCTCAGTAATAAGAACAAAAATAATCTTAAGGTTTCCAGTAGGAAAGAGTTACAAAAAAAAAAAAAAAGGTACATCCACATTAACTATTGTAAGCCATAAAACTCACATCAACATATTTAATAAAGGTGTTCACAACAGAACTGTCAATAGAAAAAGATATATCTAATGTAAAGTGAATTCAGAAAAATACATTTCATATTTTTCTAACATGTATATATATATAGGTATATGGTATATATAAAGTACTGATTACTATAAATACTAAAATATAACTTTATCTTTGGTGCAGTATAATTACAAATTTTTTTAGACTTTTCAGTATTTCACCTTTTTTTTTTTATTAATGTATGACGTTATTATTGCCCCAGGGTACATGTCTGTGAATCATTAGGTTTATACATTTCACAACACTCACCATAGCCCATACCCTCCCCAATGTCCATAACCCAGCCACCCTATCCCTACCCACTCTACCCCCAGCCACCCTCAGTTTGTTTCCTGAGATTAAGAGTCTCTTATGGTTTGTCTCTCTCCCAGGTCCCATTCTTGTTTCATTTTTTCCTTCCCTATCCCCACAATCCCCCGCCCTGCCTCTTAAATTCCTCATATCAGAGAGATCATATATATGATAATTGTCTTTCTCTGATTGACTTGTTTTGCTTAGCATAATACCCTCTAGTTCCAACCACATTGTTATAAATGGCAAGATTTCGTGGGTTTTTTTTTTATGGTTGCATAGTATTTCTCCTTTTTAAAAATAATGACTGAATCTTACTTTTATAAGCAGGAGTAAAATACATGACTGGGAAAAAACAGTTCCAGGACTTGAGATAAAGGGAAATGGAATTGGCACTGCAAATGGAAATGCATGCAAATGACAGGGGACTCACTGTTGGCACTTCCAATATGGGATCCAAATAGTACAAAGTCCACATAAGGCTTATAATGGAGCTTATTCTACAGGAGGTATCCTGTAGGGCAAGATGAGTTTGATACTTTGATCTGATGAATTACCATTTAATGTTGTTTTATAAAGTCTAAAATGATATACATTAACCAACCTGCTTTATATCCTATTTCTTTGGCTTATTCTCATGAGAACAATTTTGTTCTTTATTTTAAGATGTATGGTGCTGGGCCAGAAATCCATTCTGGATTCAGAATGAGAATACTTAATTTTGAGTTCTACCTTGCTCTCCTACTTACAGGTCAAGTCATAAACCTCTTTAAGCATCTTTCCATATGAAAAAAATGGAGTCAATAATACTTTCTGTAACTACTTCACAGGGTTATTTGCATTAAAAAATGTATTTATGTGGGGTGCCTGGGTGGCTCAGTCAGTTAAACATCCAACTCTTCATTTCAGCACAGGTCATTATCTCTGGGTCCTGGGATCAAGCCCTGCACCAGGCTCCCCACTCAGTGGAGAGTCTGCTTATCTCCCTCTCCCTGCCTCTTTCCCTCCCCCTGCTCTTTCTTTCTCTAAAATAAATAAATTACTCTTTAAAAAATGTATATATGGGTGTGGAGAAAGGGGCACCCTCTTCCACTGTTAGTGGGATTGCAAGCTGGTGCAGCCACTTTGGAAAACAGTGTGGACATTCCTCAAGAAATTAAAAATAGCGCTACCCTATGACCCTGCCATCGCACTCCTGGGTATTTACCCCAAAGAAGCAGATGCATTACAAAGAAGGGCCACATGTACCCCAATGTTCATAGCAGCAATGACCACAATTGCCAAACTATGGAAAGAGCCAAGATGCCCTTAAACAGATGAATAGATAAAGAAGATATGGTCCATATCGTATTATCGATTGTATACAATGGAATATTATGTCTCCATTAGAAAGGACGAATATCCATCTTTTGTATCAACATGGATGGGACTGGAAGAGATTATGTGGAGTGAAATAAGTCAAGCGGAGAGAGCCAATTACCTTATGGTGAGCATAAAGGCAGAGAGGCAGGCGGAGGGAGGGGGAAGCAGGAGCATTACGTGCTGAGCATGAAGAAAAACATGGAGGGCATTGTGAGAAGGAAGGGAAAGGTGAATGGGGGGAAATCAGAGGGGGAGATGAACCATGAGAGACTGTGGACTCTGAGCAACAAACTGAGGGTTTAGGAGGGGTGGGGGTGGGGGGTTGGGTGAACCTGGTGGTGGGTATTGAAGAGGGTACGTATTGCATGGAGCACTGGGTGTGGTGCATGAACAATAAATCTTGTAACACTGAAAAAATAAAATAAACACATTTGGGGGGAAAATGTATATATGAAATCATTCTAGCTTTAAATGATCATTGGTCATTAAATTTTAATGCACTCCTAAAACACACAGTTATTTGTGTACTGCTTCTACAATAAAATTAATTCTACTTTTGAAGAGGAGGATCAAGACGAAGGGAATTAACAACTGGTCATTTTCATGCTTCTATTAGTAAAAATACCAATAAGAAAGCAGGAGGAAATATACCTAGAAGAACCCTTGGAAGCCACCAAATACTACCTGGAAAGAGATCTGAGAGAATGTCTAATGTCTGGTGACACTAAGTTAGAAGCCCCCAATGAATTTATTATTTCCAAGAGTAGAAACAAAGTGTCAGAATAAATAACAAACTATTTGTGTGAACAATGTGCCCCCGTAGTTTTTCTGGGATCCATGCTTCTAGAGATTTCTGTCTTTGAAAAGGGAACTATAAAAAATAGTGGCAGTTGGCAGTGTTTCTCCATTAATGCAAGAAAGATATTTTAATTGGTTGGCATCATGAAATTAACGGATTCACTCATAGTAAATAGAATCAGCACAAATGCTATCATCTAAATCTAGTTTACTGATTCATTTACTATATAACTAAATGATTTCAAAATATTTAATGTCAATTATTAAAAAATCCTAATTCTGAGTGTGAAAAAATAGCCCACCATTTGTTCTAAGCTTTACTACCTCCAGATCCAATGTATTACCTTGGTTTTAAAATAGTATCAACAACTCTCTCTCTCTCTCAAATAAATAAATAAATCTTTTAAAAAGTTGGGGGGCGCCTAGGTGGCACAGTCAGTTAGGCGTCCAACTCTTGGCTTTGGGCCAGGTCGTGATCTCAGGTCATGGGATCAAGCCCCAGGTCAGGCTCCATGCTCAGTGCAGAGTCTGCTTGAGACTTTCTCTCCCTCTGCCCGTCTCCCCACTCTCTCTCTCTCTCTCTCAAATACATAAATAAATCTTTGAGAAAAAAAATATCAAAAAGACTAGGAAAAATATCAAAGCCTACTTGTATGTCAACTTCATTCTATTTCTTTATGATGTAAACTGAAGAAATAGTTACTACTCATAACTTTGTAAAAACCTAAAGAGAACCAAACTTCTCCTTCTGTTATATGCAATTCCTAATAATTCCATATATTTTTAAATAATTCAAAAAATTGTTCAATAAATATATTTGTGTCACTATTGTTACCACACAAAAAAGTCCCCACCTTCTACAAATACTCTTTTTTTTTTTAAAGATTTTATTTGTTTGACACAGAGAGAGAGAGATCACAAGTAGGCAAAGAGGCAGGTAGAGAGAGAGAAGGAAGCAGGCTCCCTGAGGAGCAGAGAGCCCGATGTGGGGCTCGATCCCAGGGCCCTGAGATCATGACCTGAGCCGAAGGCAGAGGTTTAACCCACTGAGCCACCCAGGCGCCCCCAAACACTAATTCTTTACTGCAGGGAAGTACCTTGCAATTCTCAACACAAAAATTTCTGGAAATAAACTCAACATTTGGCCCTATAGCTTTAAGTCACATTTCTCATCAGGATGATTAATCTTTACGAAAAGGCAGGAAAACAAGACAGAGCCACCCACTTTGACATTTTCATTCTTTGAAAAAAAAATCTATTTCTAGTTCACAAACCATAACTATCATTTGTAAAAAGTATGCAATCCATCAAGAGTACTTTTTGATTATAAGATTAGCAAGATCATTATCTTTCTTATTTTTTTCACTGAGAATACTGTAAAAGTGGTTCTAACATAGTTTTACTTAGAAATCTGATAAACCTTTGCCCAAGAACCAACCAACCTCTAATAAGAAGGTTGCTTCATTTTTTCCTTTTCTGCTTACTTGAAAAAATATAAACAAAATATAACATCTAAGAAAAACCTACTCCACTGATTTATACAACACTCATTTTTGTCCAACTTGCTAAATCCATGGATTAGAGAGTGGAGAGCATGTATTTTTCAGGTAAGTCATTAAGCCTCCAATAGCTGTTGTGAGCCACACTGGTGTGTGTGTCTGTCTGCATGTGTCTCTATGCTTGAGCTCTTGTGCCCATGCTTCAGCATAGTAAAAAGCAAAAGCATCATTGTGGTCATTTGGAAAGGGGGAGAGGAAGAAGAAGTGTGAATAAGCAGGAAGAGGTTTATCTGCAGGTTCAGGGAGTTTGCTGTTGGCTCTAAAGTAAAAGTTTCAACCTAAAAGGAGCCAAATTTGAGATGATTCTTTAAGATTTGGGTTTGATGCCTTTTTCCCTATTTCCTTCCCTTATTGGGCAGCTTGAGTAAGGAGTAAATCAGGTTTTGCTTTGAGAAAGCTTTGAGCTAGAGAAAAGAAGAGAATATTAAATTAACAATTTAAGGTGAGTTATAAGAAGGGCAGGAATCATTCAAAGTCAGGGTGGGGTGAAGATGGGGAAGGTATATGGGTGTCGGGAGGGTAAGGAGAGAAAAGTATGTACTAAGAAAATAGTTTGGAAACTAAATTGATAAAACAATCAACTTGTTCATTTAGCATAATTCATTTACCTGTGTTATTTTCTCTATTCCTTGGAAGTTGTGCTTTTCAAAATGCTCTGCTATATTCAGAAAGGTGTGACGTTCTAGATAGCAGCAGTTACTCAGGACTATCAAAAGTCTCTGCTCCTAAAAGTAAAACAAATGTTTAGAAAATTACATTTATAATAACAAACTAGGTAACAGTTATCATTTATTAAATTTAATTATAATCTCTTCATGTTTAATATCAATATTTGATGTTTTAAAAAAATATTTGATGTTTTGTTTTTCTTGGTCCCTTTTTTCCCCACTAATAATATAGAGAGAAACAATATAATTCTATAATCTATAACTGATTGTTATATAATGCACTAAAGAGTCAAATAATGCTGTCTTTGAAATTTAATAGCTGTATGGAAAACAGCTAAATAATAAGGTAGGATCAGCTGTTGTTCTTGTGAAAGGGGTTTATTTCACTGGTTATTCTGCCTAATATTTTTTGTAACAAAAAAAGCTATAAAATTAATATTTTAAAATAACTACAAATGAAAAACTCATAGAAAGGAATTTATAAATTTTTCATAACTTGAAAGAGAATTATAATGCCATCCATATGATGGACTCCTTCCAAAAACTGGGCCTTCACAGATGCATTTTTATGTAGAATAGTTTCTCTCTTACGGAGAGTGATGAAATAGAAGCTAGGGAACTTTCCCATAGCATTGGATATGAAGAGGGCTAGAGCCTCATATTCTATGTTCTCCAGGGTTCTAGCCACTTTAAGGTAATTTCTTATTAAAATTACCAGACCCCAAGGCTGATGAATAAACATCAATTTATAGTTCAGAGGAATTATTTTTGTAAACAAAATTCCAGGAATGGCAGTTATCACCACTGTTGTGGCTCATCAAGAACACTTTCCCATGCTCCCTCAGTGTGAGAGCATTCTCTAGAACAACAGTGACTAATTTAGAGCTTTGATTTAAGATCCCTTGACTAAACACTAACACTAAGGCAAAACTACTTTCCAGGAAAATTTTCAGCCATATTTTGCTTACTGTTTTATATATAACTTATGTTAAAGTCAATATAATAAGTGAGGAAAATAAATAGATCCCTATCTTGAGGTACACTCTGAACTCAGTTGCCAAGTATAGCTTATATCTCCCAATAATTTCATTTAGTTCCATCAAAAATTTTAAAACTTTCTAATTTTTTTTTAAAGATTTTATTTATTTATTTGATAGGAGAGAGATCACAAGTAGGCAGACAGGCAGGCAGAGAGAGAGGGGGAAGCAGGTTCCCTGCTGAGCAGAGAGCCCGATGCGGGGCTCAATCCCAGGACCTTGAAGTCATGACCTGAGCCGAAAGCGGAGGCTTTAACCCACTGAGCTACCCAGGCGCCCCCTAAATTTCTTTATTTAAAATATTATTATCTATTGCTGGCACAGTGTGGCCTATTTAATGCCCTTTTTGATCATCAATAAATATAATTAAAGGGCAAGGAGTTATTAAAAGTACCCTCAAGTAAATGAAAGGTTGTGAATGGCCTTGAATTAATTGATGGATGAGAAATAAATTATAAAACAAGGAAAACAAGGAGCATACTGCTCCTCCACATTTTGTGAATAAATGGCAAATGAGAACCAGAAAGAAAGCAGTAAACAGCACTGCACAGGCACACAGGTCAGTCTGAGGAAGGGGTATATTTTCTTTTGCCCCATACCTGGTATTACCATTATGCGGTGGTCCTCATAAAGAACATGAAATAAAGTAAGCATAAAGTGTCATCAGCCACTCTAAACATGCTGCACTCTGCAAAAGTCTCAACTGGTTTTTCAGTTATAAGATCAACCTTCAATTACCTTTTCCTCCAAAGATTAACCTTATAGTCTAACAGACCCCCTCTGAGGCTGCCACATCTTTGCCCTGTTAATTAACTCTCTTTGCTATTTTTACCTATAATTCCATTATTCTCCCCCAAAATGGAAAAGTAATTTGAGTGATTTGAAGTTTTACTCTTGGTAATCATACTTTTCTTCCCAACTCTGACCAATCAGAAGAAGTGAAAGTGGGAAGAATAACTGAACACCACAATAATCAAATTCTTAAACTTGAATATTTAATTAAAAGCTTACTAGCAACTTAGATGAAGATGTTTATTTGAAAATAAAAACTCAACTATCAAAGTTAGTAGCTGTCAATTACTTCTCACAGGATCTCTGAGATTGTAGGCACTACCATTCTAATTTTGTCCAAGAGAAAACGGCACCCTCAATGACATGTCCAAGATTCTTCAGTTGATAAGAAGACCAGGAAGCAAAGTAGTTACCTTCTGACTCCAAACCTGGACCTCTATCTTACCATAACTGCCTCTCTGCTGAATAATAGAACAAAATCCTAAGAAGATCTCAATAATCTTGGTCAAATGTAATGAGATATCATTCAAATGCAGAGAAACAGAGGAAGTGAATTTGGTACCAAATGAACAATTTTAGGGAGTAAAATGGGAGAGAAAAGGTCCTGTGACTGGCAGAACCAAGTATGAAACACCTGGGGTGTGGCTGACAGTAAGCTCAATGTGACTCAATAGACAGATGTAACCTAATGTGTAGTTCTTTCTGGCTGCTTCCCAGTTGCCAGGGCCACATCAGAGTCCTGTACTCCATCCTTGAAAAAGGACAGAAGTAGATTAAGAGAACTACTGCCATATCGACTAGGAGATGCCTAAAAGATTTAGGGTGTTAGCTAAGAGAAAGGAAGATTCCAAGCCCATACAACAAACGTTTTCAAACACTTAAAAGATTGTCATGTAGAAATTAGGCTTGTTCTAAAGGACACAGAAAAAAAGCACAGATGGCCCAATAGCTTATAAGGCCCTTCTCAACTTAGAAGGCTTTTTCCTCCAGCCTGTGTCTTTCTCCATTCACAGTGCAAAGAATGATCCAAACTCATTACATCAACTTCCTTAGGGCCTGTATGATGTTGACCCAGTGCATGCAGATAGCTCATTAGCAATCCACTGATATGCTTCTCCTACAGTCACAAATGACCACCTAACTGCCAAGCCCATAACACTCCAGTTTTCATCTGACCCCACCTGATTCTCTACCAGTCTTCAAAACTGTTAAATACTCCTCTGTTTGAATGATCATTTCCATCTCTCTTGGGAACACTGTTTCATTTGAATTTTCTTCTCTCGCTCTAATTATTCTTTTTTGGGAACTCTGAGGCTCTCTGCTTTTGGTCATCCCTTAAATACTGGTACCCGAATGTTATTTTTATATATTTGGCCCTCCTCTCATTTTACTAGTATTTTTCCTAGTATACTCATCCACTCTCAGGCCTTGTATTGCTTATACAGTTTACCCCTGAACAACACAGGTTTGATATGTACCAGTCCAGTTATATGCAATTTTTTTTGATACATATATTACAGTATTATAAATGTATTTTCTCTTTCTTATGAATTTGGTAATATTTTCTTTTCTCTAACTTACTTTATTGTAATACAGCATATAATAATAACATATATTGCCTATTATTGGGAAGGCTTTTGCTCAACAGTAGACTATTGGTAGTTAAGTTTTAGGAGAGTCAAATTTACAAACAGGGGCGTCTGGGTGGCTCAGTGGGTTAAAGCCTCTGCCTTTGGCTCGGGTCATGATCTCAAGGTCCTGGGATCAAGGCCCACATCGGGCTCTCTGCTCAGCAGGGAACCTGCTTCTCCCTCTCTCTCTGTCTGCCTTTCTGCCTACTTGTGATCTCTCTCTCTCTGTTAAATAAATAAATAAAATCTTAAAAAAAAAAAGTTACAAACAGATTTTCGACTGAACAGGGAGTTGATGACCCCAACCCCCTCATTGCTGGAAGGTCAACTGTATATTACTGATTCACAAATCTGTCTCTAGATTTCTCTCCTGGGGTCCAGACACGTATGTTTTATCACCCACTAAATATGTCTGCTTGAATGTCACTCATTTAATACATCTGGTCCCAAACTGAATTTTTAACCTTTCCTAATATAACAAATTCTTTATTTAGGAATTCACACTTATAAATATAATATCTGTGGGAATAATACAGGGCAGGAGATTTTGGTCATATGTTTTCTTTCTTAAGAGACACATATATACATACACACATGTCTGCACACACACATACATCCTTCAAGCAAATGACAAACCCAGAGAGGGTTATTTTTTTAAGATGGACAGGTCTAAATTTCAAGAGCTGAATTTATACATATAATAAAGTATGTGTGTCAATCATCCCTAAATGCCTGTATATACTAAAATAAGATATAAGTGTACAAATATAAAAAGGTGGTATGGTTGGGTCCTGGGTGGCTCAGTGGGTTAAAGCCTCTGCCTTCCACTCAGGTCATGATCTCAGGGTCCTGGGATTGAGCCTCACATGGGGTTCTCTGCTCAGCAGGTAGCCTGCTTCCCCCCTTACTATTTGTCTCCTCTCTATCAAATAAATAAACAAAATCGTTAAAAAAAAAAAAAAAGGTGGTATGGCTTTGTTTTTGCCACAGAACTTTATGTTCAAATGAAATGAACAATAAATCTTGTAATACTGAAAAAATAAAATAAACATATTTGGGGAAAAAAATTAAAAAAAAAAAGAAAAAAAAAGAAATGCTATTAGAGAACTTACAGAAATAAAATAGAGAAAAGCAGAACTTCTCTAGTTGAAGAGGAAAAACATGGGGAAATGGGCCCCCATCTTCTGTTGCCTCTTAAACTTTCAAACAGCAGGGCACTTTCAAACCACTAAGGCATCTATTTCATACTTACAAACTTGCATGATGCAGGGGGTAGATGGAACCACTTAAGTAACAATGTTGATTAAAAAGTTTTTTTTTTTTTAAAGATTTTATTTATTTATTTGACACACAGAGAGAGAGAGAGATATCACAAGTAGGCAGAGAGGCAGACAGAGAGGGAGGGGGAAGCAGGCTTCCTGCTGAGCAGAGAGCCCGAGATGGGATGCAGGGCTTGATCCCAGGACCCTGAGATCATGACCTGAGCTGAGGGCAGAGGCTTTAACCCACTGAACAACCCAGGTGCCCCTAAAAAGTTTTTAAGTTGTGGAATACATATAAAATTATATTTTTACTAAAATTTTCACAAAATAAAACATAGCTCCAAATTATAGAATAGTGTATTACAATAGGAATACAATAGCAGTCAAAGCAGTTTAGACTGATTTATAAGTCACTATATAATTTTAAAATGGTATGTTTAGCTTTCTATTTATTATCTTACTTACAGAAGTCAAACTGAAGTCTTCATGGATACTTCCAAACAAATCAGGAGAAGAAACATCAACTGAAAGACTAAATACAGAAGCAAGTAAGAGAACAGTGACAATTAAAGCACTAAAATTAACAATGTTACTATAATGTATATCTACTGCAACTCAATAAAAAAATGCAATGAACTTCATATAAACTTGACTAAAATCTTTTAGTCAAAAAATCTCATAACTCTTTGTTTTATATTTAATAGTTAAGAGTTCAAAGTAGACACAATAGGCTACCTACTAATATAGGCCACAAGACATTTGTTTTGGGTCTTCTTAATACTCAATTAAATTTTTAAAAATTGCCAAAGGGAGAAAAGATCCCAAGCTGCCAAGGAAATGTTGAAAAAGAAAAAGCTGGTGGCATCACCATTGTCTGGGTCTTCTTAATACTCAGTTAAATTTTTAAAACTAAACGAAGGGAGAAAGGACCCCATATCGCCAAGGAAATGTTGAAAAAGAAAAAGCTGGTGGCATCATATTGCCTGATTTCAGCTTTACTACAAAGCTGTGATCACCAAGACAGCATGGTACTGGCACAAATACAGACAAATAGACCAGTGGAACAGAATAGAGAGCCCAGATATGGACCCGCAACTCTATGGTCAAATAATCTTCGACAAAACATGAAAAAATATCCACTGGAAAAAAGGCAGTCTCTTCAATAAATACTGCTGGGAAAACTGGACAGCTCTATATATAGAAGAATGAAATTTGATCATTCTCTTAGACCATACACGAAGATAAACTCGAAATGGATTAAAGACCTCAACTTGAGGCAGGATTCTATCAAAACCCTAGAGAAGAAAATAGGCAGTAACCTCTTTGACATCAGCCATAGTAACTTCTTTCAAGACATGTCTCCAAAGGCAAAGGAAGCAAAAGTGAAATGAACTTTTGGGACTTCATCAAGATAAAACTTCTGCACAGCAAAGGAAACAGTCAACAAAACAAACAGGCAACCCACAGAATGGGAGAAGATATTTGCAAATGACAATACAGACAAAGGGCTGATATCGAAGATCTATAAAGAACTCCTCAAACTCAACACTCAAAAAACAGATAATCAGACAGGAGGGCAAGATGGCGGAGGTGCAGGAGGCACAGAGAGCCCTGGGAATCAGAAGTCCAGCTAAAGAGGAGAAAATCACTCTAAAAGCCGGCAAACGCAACAGCAGAGAGAAGAGAATAAGAACAGCAATTCTAGGAGCAGAAAATCGACCACTTTCAGGAGGTAGGACGTCTGGAAAAGGTGAATTTAAAGCGACGGGAAGAGAGACCCCGGGGGGAGGGGC
>CM053608.1:103409799-103455016 GCA_028646535.1 Procyon lotor
TCAGCTGCATTCGTATACATTAACAATGAAAATATGGAAAGGGAAATTAGAGAATTGATTCCATTTACTGTAGCACCATGAACCATAAGATACCTGGGAATAAACCTAATCAAAGAGGTAAAGGATCTGTACTCGAGGAACTGCAGAACGCTCATGAAAAAAATTGAAGAAGACACAAAAAGGTGGAAAAGCATTCCATGTTCCTGGATCGGAAGAATAAACATTGTGAAAATGTCTATACTGCCTAGCGCAATCTATACTTTCAATGCCATCCTGATCAAAATTCCGCCGATTTTCTTCAAAGGGCTGGAACAAACAATCCTCAAATTTTTATGGAACCAGAAAAGACCCTGAATGGCTAAGGAAATGTTGAAAAAGAAAAACAAAGCTGGGGGCATCACATTGCCTGATTTCAAGCTTTACTACAAAGCGGAGATCACCAAGACAGCATGGTATTGGCACAAAAACAGACATATAGACCAGTGGAACAGAATAGAGAGACTAGATATGGACCTGCGACTCTATGGCCAAATAATCTTTGACAAAACAGGAAAAAATATCCAGTGGAAAAAAGACAGTCTCTTCAATAATGGTGCTGAGAAAACTGGACAGCTCTATGTAGAAGTATGAAACTTGACTATTCTCTTACACCATACACCAAGATAAACTCGAAAGGGATAAAAGATCTCAATGTGAGGCAGGAATCTATCAAAACCCTAGAGAAGAAAATAGGCAGTAACCTCTTTGACATGAGCCACAGCAACTTCTTCCAGGACATGTCTCCAAAGGCAAAGGAAATAAAAGCAAAAATGAACTTTTGGGACTTCATCAAGATAATAAAAACTTCTGCATAGCAAAGGAAACTGTCAACAAAACAAACAGGCAATCCACGGAATGGGAGAAGGTATTCACAAATAACACTTAAAGACAAAGGTCTGATATCTAAGATCTATAAAGAACTCCTCAAACTCAACACTCAGAAAACCGATAATCACATCAAAAAATGGACAGAAGACGTGAACAGACACTTCTTCAAAGAAGATATACAAATGGCTAACAGACACATGAAAAAATGTTTATCATCTTTTGCCATCAGTGAGAGTCAAATCAAAACCACACTGAGATACCACCTTCCATCAGTTAAAATGACCAAAATAAAAAAAAAAACAGAAAACAACCAATGTTGGAGAGGGTGTGGAAAAAGGGGAACCCTCTTCCACTGTTGGTGGAAATGCTAGTGGGTGCAGCCACTTTGGAAAACAGTGTGGACTTTCCTCAAGAAATTAAAAATATAGCTACCCTATGACCCTGCTATTGTACTACTGGATATTTACTCCAAATATACAGATGTAGTGAAAAGAAGGGACATATGTACCCCAATGTACATAGCAGCAATGGCCACAATTGCCAAACTGTGGAAAGAACCAAGATGCCCAAGATGAATGGATAAAGAAGATATGGTCCATATATACAATGGAATATTATGCCTCCATCAGAAAGGATGAATATCTATCTTTTGTATCAACATGGATGGGACTGGAAGAGATTATGCAGAGTGAAAAGTCAAGTGGAGAGAGTCAATTATCTTATGGTCTCTGTTACGTGTGGAGCATAAGGAAAAACATGAAGGCATTGTGAGAAGGAAGGGAAGGGTGAATGGGGGGAAATCAGAGGGGGCAATTAATCATGATAAACTGTGGACTCTGAGCAACAAACTGAGAGTTTTGGAGGGGCAGGGGTGTGGGGTTCGGCGAGCCTGGTGGTGGGTATTGAAGAGGGGAGGTATTGCATGAAGCACTGGGTGTGGTGCATGAACAATTAATCTTGTATCATTGAAAAAATAAAAGTATTTCGGAAAAAAAAACAATCCACAAAACTATGAAATGGGAGAGTATATTTACAAGTGACATGTCCAATAAAGGGTCAGTATCCAAAACATAAAGAACTTAAAAAATTCAACACCCAAAGAACAAATTTAAAAATGAGGAGGACACATGAACAGGCATTTCTCAGAAAGATATCCAGATGGCCACAAGGCACATGGAAAGATGTTCATCATCACTCATCATCAAGGAAATGCAAATTGAAGATACAATGATATACCACCTCACACCTGTTAGATGGCTAAAATCAGCAATGCAAGGAACATCAGGTGTTGGCAAGGATGTGGAGAAAAAGGAACATTCATGCACTGTTAGTGGGAATGCAAACTGGTATAGCCAATCTGGAAACCTGTATGGAGATGCCTCAAAAAGTTAAAAATAGTACTATCCCAGGATGCAGCAATTGCCTAGTAAGGTCTACAAAGGATACAAAAATGCTGATTAAATGTGATGTTTATACCACATTTTCAACAATACTTAAATTATAGAAAGAGCCTAAATGTCTCTATACTGATGAATGGATAAAGAAGATATTGTATATATATATATAATGGATTACTCAGCCAAAAAAAGAATGAAATATTACCATTTGCAACAACGTAGATGAAGCTAAAGAGTATTATGCTAAGTGAAATAAGTCAGTCAGAGAAAGACAAATACCATATGATTTCACTCACACGTGGACTTTAAGAAACAAAATGAGTGGACAATGGGACAAAGAGGGAGACAAACAAACCAAAAAACATACTCTTAATTTTAGAGAGCTGACGGTTACCAGAGGGGAGTTAGTGGGAGAAGGGTAAAACAAGTAATGGGGATTAAGGAATGCATTTGTGATGAGCATGAGTGATGTATAGAACTGTCAAATTGCTATATTGTACACCTGAAACTAATATAAAACTGTATGTGGAGTTTAAAATAAAATGAAATAAAATAAAAAAAGTCCAGAAATACATAGCACTCTATATTAGAATTCAATGGTGTCTGCAACGGAAATTTTAACAAAACAATATGGAAGGAAAGACATTTAAGCAACAATATCAGGAAATTGATTGATACAAATTCCTGGTGGATTGCATTAAACATAAAATCAAATTCCAGAAAAGCTACAGTTCAATATTTATTAAGTCTAAAGAGGCAGTAATTTTAAGTACTGAGAGGCAAAAACCAACACCAAGAAAATTGCAAACATGGAAAACTTCTCAAATTACCAATTATAGACTTAAAAGACATTTATTTTAGTATTTTCTGTGTCAGAGCATTAACCTTAACACAGAAGTTACACATGCCAAATACCACTCAATAACATTCAGGTAAATTACATATTAAAAGAATCTGTAGAACAATATTATAAAAGAATTACTACCAGAATTTGTTAATATTAAGAATCAACATGTATTCTCTGGAGCTCAAATAAATAAGCCTGACCCAGACTTAATTCTACTAGAAAAATCAGTCTTTAACTATTGCTAATTCTCTAACATCAGAATTCTAAAGGTTATCAACTAGGAATTATATATCTTAATTTTCATTCTTATTATTTGTAAAACTTGTTGCTTTCAATAATTAATAAGCCAATCAGGTGTTCAGTTTGCTCAACATGTCTCAAGGAATGCTAAAATGAGTTCAGAAGATAAAGAAATTATATACAAATATAGGTCAAATATATAAAAATATAATTTTAATATATACAGTCTATCTCTCTTATTAGTTTATAAGATTACACATAAAACATTAGTCTGTTTTTTTAATCCTCCTAAATGCATCAGTGAGATTAATTTCAGTTTACTTACTGTGTAGTATCTACATCTGCATCAGGCTTAGTGCTCAACTGTTCCAGACTGTATATAAAAATCTAAGTCAAAAATAAGAAGTTTCAATAACACAATTCTTAGATATTAATCTATTTGGACATTAAAAATAATTTTCTGTAAAGAAACTCTTTTTTTTTTTTTAAGAGTGTACATGTACACTCACAAGTGGAGGGGGAAAGGGCATAGAGAGAGAGAGAATCTTAAGTAGGCTCCAGCCCATCACTGGAGCCTGACGCAGGGCTCAATCTCATGACCCTGAGATCATGACCTGAGCTGAAATCAACAGTCAGACACTTAACTAACTGAGCCACCCAGGTGCCCCAATAATCCTATGCAAATAAAAAAAACAAATATATACTTATATATACAAATATATACTTGTATATATATATACTATAAGTGATATGTATGTATCCATGTATATCTCCCAGAAGTGATAGAATAACCTGTGTGTGTACATAAATATATAACATAAGTGATGAAAGATTAAAAGCACCTATGTTTTGATCCAACTATAAATTCCTGAATTTATTTTAGGAAAAAGGCCTCTTCCTTCCTTTCATCCACTCAATCGCATGCTCAACTTTGTTATGTTCTGACAAAGCACTAGTCCCAACCAAAGAACTTCATGCTCTGGATACAATGTAAACAACTATCATGTCATTTAATTTGTGCTGTAACAGAAATATATGAAAAGTGGGAGGAAAAAATACAAAAGTATACTTTTAAAAAGTATATAAAAAGTATATTAAAGTATAAAAGTATATAAAAAGGAATATAATATAAAAGGGTATTGTTAGAACAAGCTGGAATTAATCTTACCTTGAACTTACCTTGTAAACTATTACAGACTTAGACATGATGAAAAAAGAATGTTATACATTTATTATTAATAGGAGGGAGCTTACTATAATTTGCTTTATTTCACGTTGCAGGGCATCAGTGCTTTTACATATTACCTGCATGATATTGATGCTTAGTTGACAAACCTCCTCCTGTGTTTTAGGTTGTTGAAAGACCTATAAAGAAGAATTTTGATAAGTTTTTGGACTTCGCTGAGAAAACAAAACTTTGTGTTAATGAAGTTTGATATAAAAAAAAAATTCACACATGGGAAACTGCTTCCAGTGTGGGTAACCTTACTCTGAAAGGGACAGGAATAAAAAGCTGCCCTCCAGGCAGTGTTTTTGGTCTGAGAATACACTGGCATGGAACTGCCTGACAACATTCAGGTCAGTCAGTGTCTCTGTATACAAAATGTTGATAATTCCAATTACTCTACCTACAACATTTATATTTCCATCAGCCTATCATGGAACCAAGAAACTGACAGCCTATACAGTTAAATGAAATAAAACAAGCAAGCAGCTGAGGGAAAGCTCTCTTTTGCTGAACTGACTCATTTACAACTGTGATTCCCACGGGTCCCTGGGAAAGTCTGAAAAAGAAGTTGAATTTATAGAAAACTTACACTGGCTTCTCCAGACTTGCACTCTAGAACTCCTTTAAGTGACTGCAGAGAATGTACAATGCACTGTTCAAACTGATTTGGCTGAAAGAAAAAAAATGCATTATCTTAAAATTCAAAAATAAGCACTGGCTATTAAGGTATTGAACAGAAACAAATAATGGCCCAAAACTCTCAATTTCACAAATTTATTGAAAGGAAAACAGATGCCCACAATTTAACAGATAACTTCCCAAACATCAAGATTTAAATTTGGCATGTTTTGCATTTGATATCTAAAAATGAGTAAATCTCGATATTCTAAAATATATCTTCTTCTAGAACAGAAGTCAGGTATAACTAAAATCTTTCTTTAAAATTCTACTCTTCTGAGAGGTAAATGACCTGATAAAGAACAGATATAACAAGTTTATATTTTATTATTATTATTTTGAGAGAGAGAAAGCATGCTCAAGCAAGGGAAGGAGGGCCTTAAGCAGACTCCACACTCAGTGAGGAGCCTGATGTGGGGTTCCATCTCACTACCCTGAGATCATGAAGTGAGCTGAAATCAGGAGTCAGATACTTACCAACTGAGCCACCCAGGAGCCCCAAGAAAATCTTATTTTTAAGCAGTTTAAAGATAAGGCCAATAGGGAAGTATTTTAAAAAACAGGCACCCCACAAATTCATATTTTAAACACTACTTTCAGGATATATTCTGAGCTCAGTCTCCTAGATCTTCTACATGTCTGGTACTGCTCAAAATTTAATGTTACTAATATTATTCATAGGAGGGCTATGATCTTTAATTCAAAAGTCATTACAGTTATTTTTATATACATTAGGTCAGAAAATAAAACTTGAAGATATGTCCAACAAATGGCATTCAAGATTAGTCAGAATGAATCACAACATTTTAGCTTATATTGTATTTAAGGTTCACTTTATGCCAGACATACTCTAGGTGATGGGGAGATAAGAGTAAGATAGACAGAGTTCTCTAAGTGTATACACTACGGTAGAAGATACAACCATAGAAGTCAGTCAAAACTGTTACTTTTTACAAAACAAAATAAAAAAAACAAAAATAGAAATAAAAAAGTCAACTGCAAACTAGAAAAAAAGAATAAAGAAAAAAAAAAACTAGTATAAGTGCCATGAAAAGAACAAATGGGAACTCAGAGAAAAATGATGATGATGATGGGGGTGGGGGGAATCTGCCTCAACTAGGATGAAGAAGACCTCCTCCTTAGACTGAAAACATTTAAGCTGACATTTGAAGGGCAAGAGGAGTCAGTCCCTTAAAAGATAAGGGAAGCAGGTGGTGAGGTCAGGGAGGCAGGACAACATGAGCACAGGCCAGGGTGGGCAGAGCCCAAAGCGGTTGTGGAACCATAAGAACAGCAGTGCATCACAACCACTAACCGTGAGCCTGGCAGTATAAGATGAGGCTAAGGGTCTGGGTTTCACTCAGGGGTACAAAGGCTACCTAAGGCTCATAGTTCAACTGAAAAAGCTCTGTGTCTCTGTGCAAATGCTTCAATTTTTAAAAGAGATTGGGGGAAAAAACTGAACAGAAGGGATACCTGTATACAAAGATGATTATTTTTTTTTTACAAAAAGAAACTCACACTTAACGAAAGCTAAAATATTGCCTCAACCTTAATGTCATTTTAATACTGCATTTTGAAACCACAGGAGGGCACCGTAAAAAAACTTCTAAGTACTCAAAAAATAAATAAAAATGAAAGCATATAATATGAATCTCAACTGCACAGAAGTATTTTAAGAGTCAAAATGTTTGTTGGATACCTGGCCTTATCCCTCCAACCTACCTGCCTCAAAAGTTGGGAAAATCTAAGATGTTAAAATAAATATAGGATTAAATTTAAATTCAACTGTGCAAAATTAAACGTTGATATTCATATGTACTTAGATTTCTTGCATTAATATCTGAACTAGATTTTCTTAATTTCTTTTTATATCTATATTAATAAAGTAAACAGGGAATACCAAAGAACTCTAGTAGTTTCAGTTAAACTGGAAGTAAATGACAGTATAAACATCTGCTATTTCTTTTTTCTAAAAAGAAACAGTACTACCTCTGCATATTGTTAGTGAACCACCCAATTTATCTGACTATAGGAGTTATCACAAATCATTCCAGTTCTTAGGAAAGAAGAAAGTTCTCAGAATTTAAAATTTTAAAAAATTAAAAAAATTTAAAAATGTATTACTGAATTAAATGTATTATATTTAAAAATATATTACTGTTCTAAAAAACGTGACTGGAACATGTACTATGGAACATGGACTATGGAAATGTTAAGAAAATATAAATTAGTAGTGTATAATAGAATTTGAGACAATTTAAGTTATTGTTCAAAGTTTTAAGAATTTTACATAAGTCAGGTTAAAATACTCAAAGCTAGATCTTCAACTTCTACTCTATGCACTGATTCACCTTTTTTTCTGAAGTGAGGTCCATGCTGAATAGCTTAAAACATGCTCAGCTTTATTAACACTATTATGTTAGAATATTTCTTTACCAACATCTGGCTATAAGATACAATGGCTGACACCAGAAGTGTAATTTTCTGTGGGTCATTCATCTACAAAGTTTAGTCTTCTAACTGGTATGTGCGACAAACATGAAATTAATCTTTGGTTACAGTTTTTTAATATTATAGTTAAACTTTAAATTGACTACAAACAAGTCTATAGTGACCATTTCAAAATATTTTCAGAGAGGTTTAACTACTATAATCAACCAACCAAACTTAGATATGGCAGCCACCACATAAGCACACATTGGGACCTGGATGTGGCAGTTATCATGTAACATTCACCAGACCCAGATGCAGTTGCTATCACATAAGCACTAAATGGGACCCAGATAGGTCAAGTGGCTTCTTTAAGAGTGCACAGCTATTGGGTCATCTGGCTGGCTCAGTCAGAAGAGCATGCAACTCTTGATCTCAGGGTCCTGAGCTCGAGGCCCATGTTGGGTGTAGAGATGAAGTATATAAACTTTAAAAAAAAAATTGCATGATTATTATGTGACAGAACTAAGGACTGAACCCAGAGCTGCACATTTTCCTCTACACAGCACTGTCGAAAAGAAGTATAATGTGAGCCACAAACAAAAGTCATATATATAATTTTAGAGTTTCTAGTAAACACATACAGAAAATTAGAAGAAAAAATTAATTCATGTAGTGCAATTTTTTTTTTTTTAAGATTTTATTCATTTGACAGCGAGAAACACAGCGAGAGAGGGAACACAAGCAGAGGGAATGGTAGCGGGAGAAGCAGGCTTCCCACAGAGCAGTGAGCCCGATGCGGGGCTCGATCCCAGGACACTGGGATCATGACGTGAGCTGAAGGCAGACACTTAACAACTGAGCCACCCAGGCGCCCCCATGTAGTGCAATTTGACAAAATATTATTTCAACATGTAATCAATATAAAAAGTTGAGGTACTCAAAGTTCACAGTCTCTCATGGTATTGAGGAGGGCACCTACTGCATGGAGCAGTGGGTGTGGTGTATGAACAATTAATCTTGTAACACTGAAAAAATAAAATAAAAATATTTGGGGGAAAAAAAAGTTGAGGTAGTTTACATTCTTTGTGCACTGAATCTTTGAAATCTGGTACGTATTTTACACAAGCCATGTCTCAAATGTCTGCTGTACTGAACCATGAAGGTTTACTTCATATCTCCTTTCTCTAAGTATTTAGTACAATAGAATTAGTTATAGGATAGTTTGTGTTTAAGCACAAATAATTATGAAAAGTAGAATAAGTCAAATAAACTAAAGCTAATTTTTATAAAGTTACAAACAAATCCTTTAAAATATAATTATAGATCTATTAAAAATAAATTTCTCTAATGTCAAACATGATTTAATTTTTTTAAAGATTTTATTTATTTATTTGACAGAGAGAGAGCAAGAGGGAACACAAGCAGGGGGAGTGGGAGAGGGAGACGCAGGCTTCCACTGAGCAGGGAGCCCGATGCAGGGCTCGATCCCAGGACCCTAGGACCGTGACCTGAGCAGACACTTAACGACTGAGCCACCCAGGTGCCCCCAAATATGATTTAATTTACAAAAATTTGTTAAGTAAGCACTGCTATTCTAAATCATATTGTTATATAAAGTAAGGTACATTTTAGTGTACTTAGGAGGAACAGAAGAATTTCAACTTGTCAAAAATTTCCCACCTCCCAAAGAAAGACTATCAATAAGAAGTATAGCAATTTAAAAAAAAAAGTTCAGCAATTTGAGGAACTGAAGAAATATTATTACATGAGATCATTGCCTCTCAACAACTTCATCCACCACTGTTTTATAAATTTGGGCAAGTCAAAACCATTTCATTCTAGTTTCCTCATCTACTAAATAGGCATTTAGTTGCATTTTGCATTCCCTAGATGTATTTTCTCCATTTTTCTTACTAAGGTAAAACAAACTGTTGGGATTAACAACGTGCTCTGCTAAAAAAAAAAAAACAAACTAAAAACCTGCTTTTTTCCAGACTCCATTGTAGAGAGGGATAGGAATGTGAATAAATTCTAGATGTAGGAAGGATGGTCAGCTGTGGCTCCTGAGAAAGTGCTGGACTTTTCCCATGACAGGAATAAGGCCATGGTGGTTGGAACTACCATGGCCTTCTTGTGATCATGAGGCCATCCAGAGGCAGAAGCCACAATAAGGATCACAAAGAAGAAAGTCAGAAGGAGCCCTTCGTATTGACTGCGTGACTAAGCTGCCACACCAGTTCTAATTTTTTTAATGTTAGAGAAAAAAGAAATGTCCATCTTGTCTAAAGGTCCTCGATGTTTTAGCATCTGAATGCCAGTTTAACTGATACACCCACCTACAGGATCATTGTGGGAATCCATGAAACAGATGTGAAAACATGGTCTATCATGAAAACTATTTTCAAAATTATTTTGAAAATCTAAAAGTCTCATCCGGGGATGCCTGGGTAGCTCAGTGGGTTAAAGCCTCTGCCTTCGGTTCAGGTCATGATCTCAGGGTCCTGGGAGGGAGCCCTGCATCCGGTTCTCTGCTCAGCAGGGAGCCTGCTTCCTTCTCTCTCTCTGCCTGCCTCTCCGCCTGCTTGTGATCTCTCTCTGTCAAATAAATAAATAAAACCTTTAAAAAAAATAAAAAAAATAAAAGTCTCATCTGAACAGATGATTTCTCTAAAATGAATATGCCATATTTAAAATTGCCTGCCTGACCTATGTATAATATATATCCAGAGAGATTTGCTTTTATTGTTGTTAGTTTGTCTGTTTTGTTTTGGCTTAGGGGCCAGCACCAACATTTCTTTCTATTCTATTTTTCTAAAAAATTCAAGCTACTGGGTAACTTAGAATGAAGCACAATCCATTTTAAAATGTAATGTAAACAAACAATAGTGACACATAATGAAGAAAGACTACCCTAAAAGAAATCCACTGTTTTTATTAATTTTTAAATATTTGTGGTTAGTGTTAAGCAAAATGCCTCTGAAAAGGAAAACATTAAGAAATTTATTTTTCTATTTCCGGAAATGATATAGAACTACAATGCAGAAAATATAAGCTTTTTTTTTATTAACATATAATGTATTATTTGTTTCAGGGGTACAGGTCTGTGATTCAGTAGTCTTGCACAATTCACAGCACTTACCATAGCGCATACCCTCCCCAATGTCCAAACCCAGTCACCCCTTCCCTCCCACCCCCTCTCCTAGAATATACACTTATTAATAAATCATTATTTTGAATATAATATACACTAATGATTAATCATTGAAAAGAATTTACACTTACCAGAGAAGTCAGTCCTTCATTGTCAACAATCCAGTCTTCCTTTTCAGCTAACCTCTTTATTTCTACAAAGAAAATAAGCACACAAGTGGTTTTTTTAACAGTTCTTTCATTAAACTTTGTAGAGATAAAAATCTATAAATGTTACAGATGTCATTGTTTTATATGGGTTTGTAAAAAAAATGAAAAATAGGTAACAAATATAAAACATAATTTTGGTAAACTCAAGGATTTAAACGTGTATTGTTTTCTGGATTTTTTTTATAAAACATTAATGTAAATAAATTTAGCCCAATTTGGAGACTGCTAGGCTAGGCTTAATGACAACTTCAAATAATGGTTTATTACTTACTCAAAGGACTCTTGAAAATATTCAACATGTACAAAATGAACTACAAAATATTTTCCTAAAATATCTGATGAAAAAATTATATTCTGTTTTAATCCTAGACACTTCTGATGATTGGCAAGGGAATGCCACCTGTCCAAACCTTTAGCATTTCAGGCTGTCTCAAGTCCCTTGGGGGGAGCAGGCGAATTCAGAGGGCACTACTGTTTCTCACCTGGATTCTATTCCCTTTCTGTTGACCCAGTATGTTTAGTCACCAATTCTGTAGAGATGTGACCTTTTGTTTTTTTAGGTTTTATTTATTTATTTGAGAGAGAGAGCACAGGTAAGAGGGAGGAAGAGGAGAGAGAATCTGAAGCAGACTCCACACTGAGCACAGAGCCAATGCTGGACTCGATCCCACAACCACGAGATCATTACCTGAGCCAAAACCAAGAGTTGGACACTTAACTGACTGAACCACCCAAGTGCCTCAAGATGTGATCTTCTTACTTAAAAGTCCTGGTGACAGATACTTATGGCTTATGTTATTTATAATGATATTTTTGACTGTCTTTGAAAATATTTATATTTAATATCCAAAAGGCTGCTTTATAAAGACAACACTGCTTTTTATGATGATATGAACAAAATCCTGAAAATTCTAAAAGGTATAAAGAAAATGAACATCACTTATAATTTCTACTATTCAGAAAACCACTGTTAGTCTTTCTTCTGGCTTCACACTGATATTTCTAAAAATTTAAAATATACATACAGGGACACCTGGGTGGCTCGGTTAAGTGTCTGCCTTTGGCTCAGGTCAAGATCCCAGGGTCTTAGGATCGAGTCCCACATCAGACTCCTTTTCAGTGGAAGCCTGCTTCTGCCTCTGCCTCTGTCTGCTGCTCCCCCTGCTTGTGCTCTCTCCCTCTCTTTCTCTGATAAATAAATAAATAAATAAATAAATAAATAAATAAATAAATAAATAAATATTTTAAAAACAAATAAATAAGATATACATATTTTCAAAATTGTATTCATACTTTATATACATTTTATACTATGCTTTTTCTACTTAACATTTGCCATAAGGATGTTCTTATATCCTAAAATATTTTCAAGTATATCCATTTTAATTTATGTATAGTCTGGCATCTCAGGTAAATAGATTTGGAAAGATATTCAAAAAAGGAAAAAATTCTATTGAGCAGCTAGCTATTTGTGTCCTAAAATATTAATTTCCATAAAAGAAATTTTCTCATTTTCAAGGATTAGAAGCTAGAAAGAGTGGCATATTTAGATAATCGTCTAGCAAATGTCATCAACTTTTCTTAACATACCTTCTGCTGTGTGTTGCAATGTGACCATCACACAACGTACCCGGAGATCCAAAATGAGATCCTGGATAGTCTGTAACATGTCATTAGGAATTTCAAGGGCAGTCAATGATTCATAAGTAAGCCTATGAAAGAGACACAACAAAAGTGAGCAGAGGAGGATCTTGAAGAAATTGCTGTCATCAGTTTGGCCAGGCTATGGAGGTTATAAGCTACAATATTATATTGAGAGCAAGGGAAAAGTAAAACCATAACAGGAATTATTATATAGCAGTAATACTGAATTAAACAATAAGAAGATGCTCATTCAGTACAACATTCTCATCAAACATAAGCACCAGGAACGTTTAGTTTAGATGCTATATGATACAGAGGAAATATCAGAGGCAAGAAGACAGAGTAAAATTCTTTTGTTGATTATATTGAAAAATCTTATCTCAAATTGAATGTGTTGGTATTTCTTTTTCTCTTCAAAAAGACAAAAAAGTTTTACTCTTTTTCAGAAGAATGAGTCCATATTTACCTTATGGTCTGGATGACATGAGCAAGCCACTGTCCTGAGAGCTCAGATTTCACCTCCCAGCCTCCATACTGCCTCACGCCACACTCTGAGATGCTGAGTGGGAGCAGGGCTCCACGGATCAACTTCACGAGACACTGCATTACTTCCTGAATCATTTTCTAGACAATGATGAAAGTAAAACTGCATTAAAAGCCATTAATCTGATTAAATCAACTAAAGGAATCTGCCTGAACAATGATAGTTTGAATGTAAAGTTTTCTAGTAACTTTGGTTGAAAAAACCTTACCCTGTGAAAGAGTCTACATACTTATCCTTAACTTACCTTAAAATCATTTTGTCTTTGCCTTACATTCTTTGATCTTTCAATCTGGCCTGATTTCTCCGCAGTCTTAAAAATTAAAAAAGCAAAATCAAATATATTAGTTGTCTTCAGGCGAAAATAAGAAACGCCTTACCAGTTGTATATAAAGAGACCATAAGATATAATTGAAACTTGACTGAACGGAATGTTTAAGACATAATCTAAGTATCTGATTTAAAAACAGACTCAGAAAACTTTTCTTATTCCAAAAAGAAGTTATTCAACTTCCTAAAACCCTTAAGTATAATTTCCATAAATAAGCCTAAGAATTAAGTTGAAATTATCTTATTTGTAGGTGAATTTCATGTGCCATTGTATATGGTTAGACCTAAATCATATCATACCCAGGATGACCTTCTCAATACTATTTCTCCTTAGCTAGTATAGAAAAAAAAAGGAAAAGTAAACTGGATTAATGTCTAGGAATCTTATGATACCCATTCTCTTCCTTTAAGCATTTATAAATAAGCATTATATTTGGCATTTTATTTTTAAAAAATTATAAATCGCCATTCTTTCAGGGATTTCATGGTCTAATTAGGAGGGAATATATTCTAGAATTCTGGAATTAAATTTTTATCTGTTTACTGCTAGCCATATTTTCCTTTGATATTTCTTTCTCCTTAAAGTAGTATGTGGAAAACTATGTTGATTAGAAGAGAAATATAGGGGCGCGTGGGTGGCTCAGTGAGTTAAAATCTCTGCTTTCAGCTCAGATCATGATCTCAGGGTCCTCGGATCGAGTCCCACATAGGGTTCTCTGCTCATGCACAGGGAGCCTGCTTCCCTCTCTCTCCCTGCCTGCCTCTCTGCCTACTTCTGATCTCTCTGTCAAATAAATGAAATCTTAAAAAAAAAAAGAGAGGGGCACCTGGGTGGCTCAGTCGTTAAGCGTCTGCCTTCGGCCCAGGTCAAATCCCAGGGACCTGGGATCAAGCCCCGCATCGGGCTCTCTGCTCTGCAGGAAGCCTGCTTCTCCTGCTACCATTCCCTCTGCTTGTGTTCCCTCCCTCGCTGTGTTTCTCTCTGTCTAATAAATAAAATCTTTAAAAAAAAAAGAGAGAGAAAAATATTCAGTTGGAGTTTAGTTAACTTTTTACTCCCAAATTTTCTAATAACTAAATATTACCATATAAAATGCCTAAGAAGGGTAAGCTTAGAGAACTTTCCAAATAAAGAAATAATAACAAAATGATATGGTGAAAAAGAAAATTCTGATACTTCACTAACATAATGTGAAATTATCCTTTAAAGTTAAAATGCTTATGAATTATTCGCTAGAGACATGTCAAGAGAACTTTCAAGTTAACAATTGACTTCAGGTTAATTTTAAAATACAAATAATGCTATATATATTTTTGGTATAAGCTAGGGAAACAGTGTATAGAGTTCATTATTATGATAAGCATTACCAACATGAATGAGCAAAAGAAGGGTAAGGATTACTGAATATTTTCAACAAAAACAGACAAACTTGATAAAGAGGGGTCAATATACATACATACATACCTCTTCAGGCTCTAATTTACATTTATTTTATAATTTTATATTAAACTATATAGGTTTTATCATTCTTTGTAGAAATGTATTTCTGCTTTTAAAGAATCAAAGTTTAATATTTGAAAAAACTAGACCTAAAATTCACCTCAGTAATAAGTCAATAAGCAAATTCCTAAATTCATTAGGCAACAACACTCAAAAGTCTTTGTACATGAGGATTATTTCACTTAGAAGCTGATGTTTTTGTCCCTTTATTTTTAAGACAAATGAGAAGAAATTGAAGTGTTTTATTTATTTTTTTTAATTTTTAAAAATTTTTTTTAATTGAAGTGTTTTAAAGTGACAGTGAGAAATGACTAGAAGGACTGGTATTAGGAGCACAGACAGTGATTGCTGTGCTCAACCAGGTGAGCAATCACAGCATCTTAGACAAAAGGAGGTGGGGCATGAACTCATGTGGATGGCTTAGGCACAAGATTCCAAGGTAGAGGTGACTGATCCTGTCAATTCTACTGGGTGTTTCAGTGAGAAAGGAAAAATGTCAAGAGTGACTCCCATCTGAGTCACTCAGGTAAGTCCAACTGGCTCTGAATGTCTGTTAGCCTACTTTCTGTTTCTGTCAAAGTGTGATGCTCTGATTCAAAGTAACACTTCAGGCAATAGAGTGGTGTAGGTGTAAAAAATCAAATGAATGTCCATAGGCTTACCAAGGTGATAAATTAGCTATCCTTTTTTTTTTTTTTTTTTTTAAGATTTTATTTATTTATTTGACAGAGAGGAGAAAGATCACAAGTGGGCAGAGAGGCAGGCAGAGAGAGAGGAGGAAGCAGGCTCCCTGCTGAGCAGAGAGCCAGATGCAGGGCTCAATCCCAGAACCCTGAGATCATAACCTGAGCTGAAGGCAGAGGCTTTAACCTACTGAACCACGCAGGTGCTCCACCCCTTTTTTTTTTTTAAGATTTTATTTATTTATTTGATAGAGACACAGCAAGAGAAGGAAAACAAGCAGACAAGCAGGGGAGCAGCAGAGGGTGAGGGAAAAGCAGGCTTCCCGCCGAGCAGGGAGCTCAATGTAGGGCTCAATGTAGGGCTCGATCTCAGGACCTGAGGACCTCATGACCTGAGCCGAAGGCAGATGCTTAACATCTGAGCCACCCAGGTGCCCCTAAATTAGCTATTCTCTAAGTAATGCAGTTTGTCGGGTCCTAGTCTTAGGTACTTTTTTTCTTTATACACTCTCCCTAATTTATTCTCAAGGCTTCACATATCATTTCTGTCTAGTATCTTGCTATTTTGGATTTTGCACTCAATTCCAACATGTGTGTGTAGGGGGAGGAGTTTCCCCTCAAAAACAAAGAATTTTCCAGACACCAGCTGGGTGTCCTCAATTCAACTCAATTCTGACACAATGTACCTAGAGATAACATCTGATCCCACAAGTTAAAGGCCCAGTCCTACAAGATTTGTAACCCCCCAATACACATTTAGATGCCAATCTCAAGATCAGGTTGTCTCCTGTGCTTCTGATCTACTGGCTACAGATCAGAGGTTCCTACAGTTTCCTGCATGGGTTCAATTAATTTGTTACAACAGCTCACAGAACTAGGAAATGTGTTTACCCATTAGATTACCAGTTTATTATAAAAAGATAAAACTCAGAAATGGCCAGGGGGAAGAGATGCATAGGGCAAGGTATGGGAAAAGGGTGCAGAGCTTCCATGCTCTCTCTAGGCAAGCCACTCTCCTTGCATCTCCACACATTCACCAACCTGGAAGTTCTATGAGCCCATCCTTTGGGTTTTTATGGAGGCTTCATTGCACAGGCACGATTGATTAAATCACTGGCCACTGGCAGGTGATTCAACCTCCAGCTTCATTCCCCTACCTAGAGGTCTGAGGGTTAGACTGTAAATTTCAAACCTCTAATCATACGGTTGGTGATCCAAACAATCGACACCCCCATCCTTAAGTGGCAATGGAGGTCACATTATTAACATAACAAAAGACTTTTCCTCATTTAAAGAAATTCCCAGGGTTTTAGGAGCTCTGTGCCCAAAGCCAGAAGACCATATATATTTCTTATTACCAGTCACAATGTCACACTTCCAAATTTATATCTCCAGCCCAAATCTTTCCTCTGAAGCCCAAATCTGATTTTCAGATTGTCTACTTCATGTTTCTTCTTGAATAACTCACAGTAATCTCAAACTCATTACATTAAAAGTAGAAAACTGGTATTTTCCTCCAAGCGTGTTCTTCAGGTCTATCTGACTTTGTAAATGGCACACCTACTCATTTGAGAGTCCACTTGGTAGCTCTATGTTAATTCTTGCCCTTATCTTACTCATCTGATCCATCGGTAAGTCCGGTCAACACTACTTCCAAAATACAAATGAAATCTATCATTTTCTCTCCAATTCCACTAGCAAAACCTTAATCCAAACACCATCATTTCCTGCCCAGACAGCTTCAATAATTTACCCGCTCTGACTTTGTTCCCTGCCAATTCATTCTTGAACAGGTAACCAGAGTGGTCTTTTAAAAACTAAAACACTGATCAGGTTACTCCACCAGTTAGGGTCTATTGGTGGCTTCCCACCATATTTGGAATACATTTGGAATTCCTTACCATGGGCTGGTCCGAGTGCAGTGGTGTTTACAATTAATTGGAATTCCTTACCATGGTCTGTAACAAAGCCTTGTCAGTTGGTCCCTGCTTCCTCCCCTAGCTTCATCTCCCACTTCTCCTGATACTCTAAACCCACCGCTCAGTATACTCTGAATGTTTTTACCTTCTTTCTGTTTTTCAAATATGCCAAGCTCCTTTCCTTTGCTTTGCAATGTGCTGTTGTTTCTTCCTAATACATTCTTTTCCCTGATTCTTTGTGTGACTGTCTCCCTCTTATGTTTCAAGTTTTGGTTTCAATGTCATCTCCTCAGAGAGATCTTCCCTGACCTCCATCCTACTACTGATATTCTTTATCTTAGAATCCTATTTGTTTCTTTTATAACTGTTAGCAAAATTTAAGATAAATTTTTAAAAAATTAATTTTGGTTCTGTGTCTCCAGGAGGGGAAAGATCATATTGATCTTGGTGACTATTTTATATATTTATATATTTTAGAATTTACATATGTGTTACATGTACACACATGCATATATGTATATATACACATGTATTAGTATCTGTCACATAGTGTGTTCAAGACATTCAATAAATACTTGGGTGAATGAAGGATTACCAAGGGTTGGGGTTCTTCAGAACCTCCTGGGATATATTTCAGAAAGCATGATGGCCCTGAATACTACTAGATTAATTTGAAGGTCTTCTTTAAAAAACTTGAAGTCCTGGGTCTCCACATGGCTAACTGGCCCTTTAAAGGAGATCTGCCAGGCATAATCCTAGGATATATTCCTTAAAAGTCCAACAGATTCACTGCTTCTCCTGGAGATTTAAAATAACAAAAGGGATAAACAGAGGTTTAAGAATTCCCTGTGAATACTAAGGGTTGGGAGGACACCTGTAAGTGTGGAATTCAGATGTTGCTGAGGAACCCAGCACCCACTGTGATGTCAAGAGGCACAGAATGACACTGGAATTCTATACTGTAAAATCTAAGTTAAGGACTTTGTGATGGTTAATTCTATGTGCTAACCTGAGTGGGCCACAGGGTGCTCAGGTATTCCTTTAACATTATTCTGGGTATGTCTGTGAGAGAGTTTTTGGATGAGATTAACATTTGAATTGGTAGGCCAAGGAAAGCAGATTGTCCTTATTAATGAGATTGGAACCCATCCAATCAGTGGAAGGCCTGACTAGAACAAAAAGGCTGACCCTCCTTCCAGTAAGGGGGGAACTCTTCCTGCTTAACTGCCTTGAATGGGGACAAGGAACTGAAACATTGATACTTCCTCAGTCTCAAGCCTCTTGGCTTTCAGATTGGAACAACACCATGGGCATTCTTGAGTCTCCAACTTGATGACTGCGGATCTTGGGACTTCTTAACCTCTAGAATCAGGCAAGCCAAATTCCTTTTGTAAATCTTTCTCTTTATACACAGTTGGAAGCAGAATCAACATCCTCTTGGTTCTACTCCTGACTAACCGTGCTGGTTTAGTGTGCTGTGGACAAAGGGACAGAGCTCTGAAATAAAGGCATAATTTGTCTCAATAATGAGTCAAGCCAGCATAAAATTGTAAGTATACTGATAACAGATGGTGCTTTTCTAATTCTAGCTGTCACAGTACCTAATACTGAACTTTTTGTATAGTAGGTTTGTTTAATGGGCTAGTTATTTCATAGCTCTTTGTTCTAAATATTTTTAAATCAAAGACAAGAGTGAAGATCAATCTTTACAAAACATTGTATCAAAATTAAAACTAAATTTTGCCCATTATTTTGCCCGATAAATGCATGATGACATCTACTAGACAAAATAATTTATAAACTTCAAGGATTGGTCTCCAAATACATAGAAAATGGAGAGGGCAGGAATTAGTTTTAAGGCATACCTCTTGTAATTATTAACTAAAAAACAGTTACTTATCAACATATTGAACTATATAAATTGCACTATTTTTAAAAGAAAATCTAATTTTGGAACATAAAGTGCATTTTAATTTATATACTATGAGTTATTCAACTTTTTAAAAATGTTGATTATTGATGTTTAAAAATTATTTGGATACTTAACATTTTTCACTCCAAATTATACTATATTTAAAATATATCTAAAGGTGAGATCTCAACCTAATATTAACCATTTCGTTAACTAAAAACCTTAACTCTTTCCTGCACACACAGACCAAAACTACTTTGTGGTAAGACCAACGGCTAGATTTCACTGTTTTGATTCACATATGTTACTTCACATGGGCATGACTGGTTTGAAGAACCATTTTTTAAACTGTTGGAAACTCCATCTAAATCTTTAACGGATGGGCTCTTAATAAAGCAAAATAGTTCTCTAGAAAAAAAAAAAACTTCAAGTAAATTTTGTTTAAATATTACAGAGCTCTCTTATATGAGTTTAAATACCAACTATCAAAAGCCTTGGAACTCTTCCCAGTTTTAATTTAATTAAGTTTCTGGATTTAACTAATAGTTTGATATGGTGGCCACACATGCCTAACTCCTCTATTCCCTTCTACTACCCTTCAGTGTCTTTCTAGCTTTTCAATAGAGGATAAATAGTTTAAAAACATGCCCAAATCTGTATAGTGAATTAAACTCAATTAATAATTATTACTATAAACTCTTAAAAGCTAACAAAGACAGAGAGGTAGAAATACCATAGGCATATCCAACTCAGTACAACTAATGTTTCACTAAAATATCCCAGATGAAAAACTTAGGAATTTTATGAACTCTAAAAAGACTCAAGATAAGGCAACTACTCTCCTCGTGTAGTAGGCCACCTACAGCAATCAATCTGGAAGGAAGAAACACTTAACTGGAAACATCTAACTAGGTTTAAAATCCATTTCCTAAGGTACTAGTTCTTTTGATGAGTGAATCCATCTAGACATTATTTAACATGACTCTAGTAGTTCAACAGTCCATTGTTTCTTTTTTTTTTTTGAAGTTTTTATTTATTTGTAATTAGAGAGAGAGAGTGAGAGCACACAAGCAGGGGAAGCAGCAGAGAAAGAGAGAAGTAGGCTTTCTGCTGATCAGGGAACCCAATGCAGAGCTCGATCTCAGGACCCTGGGATCATGACCTGAGCCGAAGGCAGACACTTAACCAATGGAGCCACCCAGGTGCCCCAACAGTCCACTGTTTCTTAATGCTACTAAACTTTATTCCCTGACCACCTACTATGTGCCAGGCCAATGAAATTTTAAATACTGGAATAAATATGTTTTCCAAATAATAAAAGTAAATTTTCGTTTATCTGCTGGACACTCTTATAGGCACTTCACTGACATTAACTTGTTTAATTCTCAAACCTGATCTGTGCAATAGATCATAGAGTAGTAAAGGGCATAGAGTAGTAAAGTTATTTGCCTCAGGTTGCAGCTAATAAGTGATATATATTGGACATTTCTATTTAAACACTAAAATTAGTGTTCTGTAAAAGGGCAGTGAACACAATCAGTCAAGGCACTGATAATGGAAGCAGCTAACCTTTCAAGTCCCCATGAGCCATCAGGATTAGAGACGGAGCACACAGGAAGAGGAAGTTACGATATGGTGTCAGTGGTGTGGCTGTTCTATAACGTGGCAGAGGGCAAGAAACCCAAACCTGTCCTCAGCACTCAGAGCTACACAACTCTCACGCAGCTGAGAGGAATAAAAATGCAAATTGAAAGAGACATGTCTGAAAGCAGAATGTTGAGAAAAAGGACACCAGAAAAACTGCAATTAAAGCATTCTCTTCCTTGGATTGGGAGGAGCTAAGGTGGTAGCGTACTAGGAGGACCGTAGGCTTGTCTGGTCCCTCAAATACAACTACATAACTATCAAATCATTCTGAATACCCAAGAAATCGACCTAAGGTCTGACAGAACAAACTTTTCAATTAGAGGGAAAGAAGAGGCCAAATCAAAGAAGATAGGAATTGTGGTGATATGATTTGCGGGACAAAAGGATCACAGGTCCTGCAGAGGGGAAGGAACCCTACTCAAAGAGAAAGGAGAGAGAGAAAAGCACACAGGGAAATGCACAAGGAGAACACTTCCCCAAAGTCATTAGCTGGGAAAATGAGAAGGACTGGAGAGGGGCTGAATTTTGTGAGTTTCTGCAACCAGGAAGGCTCAGATACTGGAGTTCAAAGGTCAGCGGGCTTGACTGAGATAGAGACCCTACTCCTAGAGAGAAGGTGGCAAGCAGACAAGGGCAGATAGATCAATCCGAGGATCCCATAAGGTACATGGGGGAGAGACTATTCATTCTTCTTGGTGCACATCTGTGAGAGGTGACATTCACAGAGACACCTCTTGGAGGACAAAAGAGCTGGAGAGCACCATTTCTTTTTCTCCACTCCTTAGCATAGGCACTAAGGGCAGAAAACCTGCACACTGGCTGTTTAGCCTGCTTTGTTCCAAATCCCATGGCCCCTCACTCTAGCATGAGTGCCCCAGAGTGGTGAGACCCTCCCCCAGAAGACCACCTCAGTCTCTCCAACAGCATGACCTTAAAGTTTGGAGTTTTAAAAGTCAGTAAGCTTGGGTGGGATATAACCCAAAGTGCACTGTGCTGCTCCAGGCAGGCAAAGAACTTGGAGATAGACAGAAAACAGCGATCTGAAAAACACCTGAGATGCACAAGAGGAAATTATTCTCTCTTTTGGGAGTGTTTCCCTGGGAGCAGCAAGTACAGAGACCCCTCTCTAGGGACAAAGGAGCTGGCTGGCACCACTTCTTTTCCCCATCCTTCAGCATAAACCAACTTAAGTAAACAGCACAATGCCAACACTGGCTGTTTACTCTGGTTACACCAAGTCTCATTCTCTTGCGTTCTGCTGATACTGCTTTTCTCAGAGCAGCAGGCCCCTTCCCAGAAGACCAGCAGAAACCCCCGCACACACTACGTCTACTAACAATAGAGCTCTGAAAACTTCATTTGTAGTGGAAATAGCATCAGGTCTCATTTAACAAGCAGACCAGAGCACACCTAGTGAAAACTTGCCATACTTCGGCCAATATCCAAACAGTTCCAAACACAGTAGCAGAATGCATGCAGCAAACACTAGAGATACTTCCAAAAGCACCAGGCTCTTCTTCCTAAAGCTCTCAGTATCAGGAAACATAGCAAGATCTTCTAATACAGAAAAAGAGAGATCTAGACAAAACAGAAAGAGGAATTCACCCCAAAAGAACCAAAAAAGGTCACAGGCAGAGATCAAATCAAAAAAGGTTTAAGTAGGGGCGCCTGGGTGGCTCAGTGGGTTAAAGCCTCTGTCTTCGGCTCAGGTCATGATCTCAGGGTCCTGGGATCAAGCCCCGCATCGGGCTCTCTGCTTAGCAGGGAGCCTGCTTCCCTCTTTCTCTGCCTGCTTCTCTGCCTACTTGTGACCTCTCGCTCTGTCAAATAAATAAATAAAATCTTAAAAAAAAAAAAAGGTTTAAGTATATGCCTTATGCAGAATTTAAAGCAACAGTCATAAGGATAATCACTGGGCTTGAGAAAATAATGGAAGATATCAAGGAGACTCTTACCACAAATATAAAAGTTAAAAAAAAAAAAAGGAAATGAAAATGCAATAACTGAAATTCAAAACAAACTGGATGTAATGACCACAAGGATAGAATCAGCAAGGGAATGAATTGAGTGATACAGAAAATGGTACAATGGAAAATAATGAAGCCAAACAAAACAGAGAATTATGCATCACAAGAATAGTCTTAGGGAACTCAGTGAATTAATCAAACATAAAAACATTTGTATCATAGGAGTTCCAGAAGAAGAAAGAGAAAAGTGGGCAGAAGGTTTATATGAGGAAATAATAGCTGAAAACCTCCCTTATCTAGGGAAGGATACAAATATCCAAATTCAGGAGACATAGAGAACTCCATCAAAATCAACAAAAGCAGGCCAACACCAAAAGATTCCGTAGTTAATTTGCACAATATAATGATAGAGAAAAACTCCTGAAGGCAGCAAGACAAAAGAAGTCCCTAACATACAAGGGAAGACACTAAGGGTAGCTTCAGATCTCTCCACAGAAATTTGGCAAACCAGAAGACAGTGGCATGATATATTCAATGTGCTGAATGGGAAAAATCTGCAGCCAAGCATACTCTACCAAGCAGCATTATCATTTAAAAAGAAGTAGAGATAAAGAGTTTCCCAGATAAACAAAAACTAAAGGACTTCATGACCATTAAACCAGCCCTACAAGGAATATTAAAGGGGACTTATTAACTGGGAAGGAAAGATCAAACGTAACAATGACTGGAAAGGAACAGAGAAAATCTCCAGAAAAAAGTGACAAAGACAATAAAATGGCACTATATACATATCCATCAATAATAATTCTGAATGTAAATGGACTAAATGCTCCAATCAAAAGACAGAGATTGTCAGAATATTAAAAAAAAAAAGTCCTATGTACATGCTGCCTACAAGAGACTTCTTTAGACCTAATGACACCTGCAGATTCAAAACATTCGTTCAGCAGAATTCTACCAAACATTTAATGAAGAACTAATACCTATTCTGAAACTGTTTCAAAGGAAAGGAAGGAAAACTTCCAAACTTGTTCTATTAGACCAGCAATACTTTGATCCCAAAACCAGACAAAGAACCCACGAAAAAGGAGAATTACAGCAATATCCCTGATGAACACAGATTCCAAAATTCTCAACAGGACACTACCTAATAGGATCAAACAGTAAATTAAAAGGATTATTCACCACAACCAAGTTGGATTCATTCCTGGGCTACAAACCATGGTTCAACGTTTGCAAATCAATTAAGGTGATATACCACATTAATTTAAAAAGGACATGCAGATACATGCAGAAAAAGCATTTGACAAAATCTATCATCCTTTCTTGACAAAAACTCCCTATAGTGTAGGGAAAGAAGGAACATAACTCAACATCATAAAAGACATATACAAAAACCCACAGCAAGGGGTGCTTGGGTGTCTCAGTTAAGTGTCTGCCTTTGGCTTAGGTCATAATCCCAGGGTCCTGTGATCAAGCCCCATGTCAGGCTCCCTGTTCAGTGGGGAACCTACTTCTCCCTCTTTCCACTGCTCATGCTCTCTCTTCTTATCTCTCTCTCAAATAAACAAGTAAATAAGTCTTCAAAAAAAAAAAAATAAATAGAAAACCCCACAGTGAATATCATCCTCAACAAGGAAAAACTGAGACCTTTTGCCCTAAGGTCAGGAATAAGACAGGACTATCAACTTTCATCACTGCTGTTCAACACAGTATTGGAAGTCCTAGCCTCAGCTATCAGACAACCAAAAGAAATAAAAGGCACCCAAATCAACAAAAAAGGAGTCAAACTCTCACTTTTCACAGATGACATGATATTCTATGTAGAAAACCCAAGATACTCCACCCAAAAATTGCTATAAATGATACAAAAATTCAGGAAAGTTGCAGGATATAAAATCAATGCACAGAAATTAGTTGCATGTCTATACACTCATAATGAAACAGAAGACAGAGAAATCAAGGAATCAATCCCATTTACAATTGCACCAAACACTGTAAGATACCTAGGACTAAACCTAACCAAAGAGGTAAAGGGTCTGTACTCTAAAATCTACAGAACATTTATGAAATTGAGGAAGGCACAAAGAAATGGAAAAGCTTTCCAGGCTCATGGGTTGGTAGGATAAATAGTGTTCAAATGTCTATGCTACCCAGAGCAATCTACACATTCAATGCAACCCCTATCAAAATACCATCGACTTTTTTCCCAGAGCTAGAACAAACAATCTTAAAATTTGTATGGAACGAGAAAAGACCCTGAGTAGCCATAGGAATGTTGAAAACAAAACTAAAGTTAGAGGCATCACAATTCCAGATGTCAAGCTGTATTACAAAGCTGTCATTATCAAGAGAGTATGTTACAGGCACAAAAACAGACACATCAACCAATGGAACACAACAGAGAACCCAGAAATGGACCCTCAACTCTATGGTCAGGTAATCTTCGTCAAAGCAGAAAAGAATATCTAAGGGAAAAAAACAAAACAAAACAGTCTCTTCAACAAATGGGGTGAAAATTGGACAGCCACATGCAGAAGAATGAAACTAGACTACTTCCTCACACCATACACTAAAATAAACTCAAAATGGATGAAAGACTTAAATGTGAGATAGGAATCTGTCAAAATCCAAGAGGAGAATATAGGTAGCAACCTCTTTTACCTCAGCTGCAGGAACTTCTTGCTAGTGAGACAGGTCTCCAAAGGCAAGAGAAACTAAGGAAAAAGCTATTGGGACTTCACCAGGATACAAAGCTTTTGCACAGCAAAGGAAACAGTCAACAAAACTAAAAGGCAACCTACATAATGAGAGAAGATATTTGCAAATGTCTTGTCAGATAAAAGGCTAGTATCCAAAATCTGTAAAGAACTTATCAAACTCAACACCCAAAAAAAACAAAAAATCCATTGAAGGAATGGGCAGATGAATAGACATATCTCCAAAGAAGACATACAAATGGCCAACAGACACATGAAAAATACTCAATATCACTTGGCATCAGGCAGATACAAATCAAAACCACAATGACATACCACCTCATACCAGTCAGAAGGGCTAAAATTAACAAGTCAGGAAACAACAGATGTTAGGGAGGATACGGAAAAAGGGGAAACCTCTTACACTGTTAGTGGGAATGAAAACTGGTACAGCCACCCTGGAAACCAGTATGGCGGTTCCTCAAAAAATTAAAAATAGAGCCACCTTAAGACCCAGCAATTACACTACTAGGTATTTATCCAAAGGATACAAAAACACAGTGATTAGAAGGGGTGGCACCTGCATTCCCAATGTTTATAGTAGCAATGTGCACAATAGCCAAAATAATGAAAGAGCCCAGATGTCCATCGACAGATGCATGGATAAAAAAAGATGTGGTGGTGTGTATGTGTGTGTGTGTGTATAATGTAATATTACTCAGCCATCAAAAAGAATGAAATCTTGCCATCTGCAACAACATAGATAGAACTATAGGGTATTATGCTAAATGAAGTAAGCCAGAGAAAAGCAACATATATGGCATTTAAGAAATAAAACATGAACATAGGGGAAAGGAAGGAAAAATAAAGTGAAAACTGAGAAGGAGGCAAATGATAAGAGACACTCTAGGAAACAAACTGAGGGTTGCTGGAGTTGAGGTGGTTAAGAGGAAGGGATAACTCAATGATGGGCATTAAGAAGGGCACTTGATGTAATGAGCACTGAGTGTTATATGCAACTGATGAATCACTAAATAAATTTTACCTCTGAAATTAAAAAGAAAAGAAGAAATAAAAGAGAAAGAATGAATGAGAAAGAAAGTGAGGGGATGGAAAACATTTATTTGGTTAATGGACACCAAAAGAAATCCCGAACAGCCATACCTATATCAGATGTACTAGATTTTAAACCAAATACTGTAATAAGGGATGAAGAGCACTATTTTATAATAAAGGGTCTATCCAACAAGATCTAACAATCATAAATATTTATATGGCCAACAAGTTAAATACATAAAATCACAAACATAAAGGAACTCTCTGATAATAATACAATAATAATAAGGCATGTTAACACCTCTACTTACATTAATGGACAGATCAACTAAGCAGAAAATCAAAAGAAAGCAATGGCTTTGAATGACACACTGGACCAGATGGACTTAACAGATATATTCAGAAGTTTCCATCCTAAAGCAACAGAATATACATTCTTTTCAAGGGCACTTGGGACACTCTCCAGCATTGATTTTATATTAGGTCACAAATCAGGCCTCGACAAGTACAAAAAAATGTGAGGTGATACCATTTTTAGACCACAACGCCAGGAAACTTGAAGTCAACCACAAGAAAAAAATTTGGAAAGACCACAAACACACAGTGGTTAAATAACATACTTCTAAAGAATGAATGGGTCAACTAGGAAATCAAAGAAGAAATTTAAAAAATATATGGAAACCAATAGAAATGAAAACACAATGGTCCATAACCTTTGGGATGCAGCAGAAGTGGTCCGAAGAGGGAAGTGTATGGCAATACAGGGTAACTCAAGAAACAAGAAAAGTCTCAATTAAACAACTTTATTCCTGAAGGAGCTAGAAAAAGAACAACAAAGAAAGCCAAAAGCCAGCAGAAGGGAAATAATAAAGATTATAGCAGAAATAAATGATAGAGACAAAAAACAATAGAACAGATCAATGAAACTGGGAGCTGGTTCTTTGAAAATAATTAGTAAAACTGATAAACCCCTAGCTAGACTTATCAAAAAGAAAAGAAAAAGGACTCAAATAAATAAAATCACATATGAAAGAGGAGAAATAACAGCCAGAAATACAATTATAAGAGAACTTTATAAAAAATTATATGCCAACAAATTGGACAACTTAGAAGAAATTGATAAATTCCTAGAAACATATAAACTACCAAAACTGCAACAGGAAGAAAGAGAATACTTGAACAGAATGATAACCAGCAAAGAAATTGAATCAGTAATGAAAAAAATCTCCCAACAAAAAAAAGTTCAGGGCTGGATGGCTTCCCAGTGGAAGTCTACCAAACATTTAATACCAATTAATACCCATTCTTCTCAAACTATTCCAAAAAATAGAAGGAAATCTTCAAAATTCATTCTAAGAGGCCAGCATTACCCTGATTCCAAAGCCAGATAAAAACTCCACTAAAAAAGAGAAGTACAGGCCAAAACCCTGATGAACATGGATGCAAAAATTCTAAACAAATTACTAGCAAATTTTAAAGCAACAATACATGAAAATAATCCTTTACCACGATCAAGTGGGATTTATTCCTAGGCTGCAAGCTGGTTCATTCAATATTTGCAAATCAATCAATGTGATAAACCACATCAATTTAAAAAAAGGATAAGAACCATATGATCCTTTCAATAGATGCAGAAAAAGCATTTGACAAAGCACAACATCCATTCATGATAAAAGCCCTCAACAAAATAGGTTTAGAAGGAACATACCTCAACATCATAAAGGTCATACATGGAAAACCCACTGCTAATATAATTCTCAATGGAAAAACCTGAGTGCTCTTCCTCTATGGTCAGGAACAAGAACAGGGATATCCCTTCTCACCACAGTTAACAGTATTAAAAGTCTTAGCCTCGGTAATCAGACAATAAAAAGCAATAAAAGGCATCTGAATTGGTAAGGAAGAAGTCAGACACTTCTTATCTGCAGGTGACAGGATTCTCTATACAGAAAACCCAAAAGATTCTACCAAAAACTTCCTAGAACTGATACATGAACTCAGTAAAACTGCAGGATACAAAATACATATACAGAAGTCTGTTGCATTCCTATATACCAATAATGAAGAAAGAGAAATCACAGAATCAATCCCATTTACAATTGTACCAAAAACCATGATACCTAAACCTAACCAAAGAGGTAAATGATCTGTACTCTAAAAACTATAATATAAATAATATAATATAATTATATATATAATAATTATAATATAATATAAATAAAAAGCTTCTGCACAGCAAAAGAAACAATCAACAAAACTAAAAGGCAACCTATGGAAATGGAGAAGATATTTGCAAATGACATATCTGATAAAGAGTTACTATCCAAAATATACAAAGCACTTAAAAACAACATCCCCCCAAAAATTAATGATCCATTTAAAAAATGGGCAGAAGACATGAATAGACCTTTTTCCAAAGAATACATACAGCTGGCTCACAGACACATGAAAAATGCTCAATATCACTCATCATCAAAGAAATCCAAATTAAAGATACAATAAGATACCCCCTCACAACTGTCAGAATGGCTAAAATCGACAACACAGGCAACAAGAGGTATTGATTAGGATGCAGAGAAAGGGGAACTCCCTTTCACTATTGGTGGGAATGCAAACTGGTGCAACCTCTGTGGAAAACAGTATGAAGTTTCTTCAAAAAGTTAAAAATACAACTATCTATGATCCAGCAAATGCACTACTAGGTATTTATCCAACAGATACTCAATAATTGGAGGGGGCACATGCATTGTGAAGGTTATAGCAGCATTATCAACAATAGCAAACTATGAAAAGAGCCCAAATGTCCATTAACTGATGAATGGATAAAGAAGATGTGGTATATTAATAGACAATGGAATATTACTTAGTCATCAAAAAGAATGAAATCTTGCCATTTGCAACAATGTGGATGGAGCTAGGGTATATTATGCCAGCGAAGTCAATCAGTCAGAGTAAGACAAATAATGTATGATTGCACTCATATGTGGAATTTAAGAAAGAAAACAGATGAATATAGAGGAAGGGCAGGAAAGAAGAGGGAGACAAACTATAAGAGATGATAGAGAACAAACTGAGGGTCAACAGAGGGGAGGTGGGCCAGGGATGGGCTAAATGGGTGATGGGTATTAAAGAAGGCTGCTGTTATGATAAGCATTGGATGTTATATGTAAGTGATAAAGCACTAAATTCCACTCCTAAGACCAATATTTACACTATATGTTAGCTAACTAGAATTTAAATAAAAATTTGAGACAAACAAAAAGATGATGTGATACACATACACACACACACACACAATGGAATATTAGTCATTAAAAGCAATTAAAATCTTGCCATTTTCTAGCATGTGGATGGAACTATAGAGTATTATGCTAAGTGAAATAAGTCAGTCAGAGTAAGACAAATACCATATGGTTTCCCTCATATGCAGAATTTTTGAAACAAATGAACATGGGGGGTGTTAAATAGGTGATGGGGGGTGTTAAATAGGTGATGGGGATTAAGGAGTGCACTTGTAATAAGCATCAGGTGTTTTATGTAAAGTGTTTTATGTAAGAGATGAACCACTAAATTCTACACCAGAAACCAATATTACACTGTATGTTAAGTAACTGGAATTTAAACAAAAATTTGTAGGAGAAAAAAAATGAAGCATTCTCATTCTCAGTAGCAACAAGCAACTCTGCACTTATGAAGGCCAGCCAAACTCTACATTTATTTTGTGGAAGACTGACTTTCTCTGTATAGCCAGCTTTTCAATAGTGTTTTTGTATAACCAGGTAATACAAAAAGGACATAAGACATATATGTTGTATTGTTATAATATTTTAGTATTTATATATAAAGTACAGTAACTGATACACTGCTGAAAAGGAAGAAAAATACAGTGATAACTCATGCATGAGATATTGATTTTTATTTAGTAAGCCTTTTTTCATGCACAATAGTTTTTTCATTTTTCTTACAATGAGTAAATTTTATGGTTTAGATAATGAACCATTAATATGAAAAAGCATCTAGGAATCTACTAGGTTTAAGAGAAAAGAGAAAGTGGGCAAATAAAAATTAAATACAGGAAGGAAAAAAATCAATTCCAGAGAACAAATATATTTCTTTTAAAAGTAGCATGAATAAGAGAGGGGGCAAGATGGCAGGGGCCTAGGGGACCATTTTTCAACTGGTCTCCTGAATTGAGCTGGATATCTGCCAGATCACTCTGAATGCCCAAAAATGAGCCTGAGATGTAAGAAGATATGTCAGCATCTACACCAACAGAATATCTCCGGCTGCTGGTTTTGAGGTATAAAGCTGGGAGCTGTGATTCTGAGGCCAATACTGGAAGATAAACAGAAGGGGGAGGAAGCCGCCATAAGCACTGGTGTTAGGAAGGTGAACTAACACAGCAGCGCAAAAGTGTCTCACCCTGGGGCCAGGCACAGACTCAGAAAACAGTAGCCATGGGGAAGGACTTTAGGGCAGTGCCCCAAGCTGAAACCTAGAACTGTGGGGGGTGTGTGGGTGAACTGTGGGCAGCTGGCAGTTTTAGAAGCACAAAGGGCAGAGACACTGCCTGGACCTGGAAGCAAGGGCTGGGAGTGCTGCTGTGGGATGCAAAACCCAGGTCGCTGTGGTTTTCAGCAGCATGGACAAAAACGGAGTCAGTGTGACCTGGAGGGCTTTCTGGAGATCAGTCTCCAGTCTCCGATCTGTCTGTTCTGAGTCAGAAGTTTGGACATAGTCACTTCTGCTCCCACTCTTAGAAGGGACGCAGAAACCTGCCAGGGAAAGCCACCAGAGGACAAAAGCCCCCCAAAACTGGTTTTCACTGAGCCCAACCCAGACCACAAAGGGCAAGGCAATTCTGCCCCAACTGGGTTGCCTGAGTAACAGTGTGGCAGGCTCCTCCCCCCAGACAGGCTGAAAGGAAAAGATGCCAAAAACCCTAAAGTCCCTATAAAACAGGTACATCTTGCTTGGATTGTGGTCAATAGTGTGGACTCTGTACATTCCCTCAAACACCTCTCACCAGAATGGCTAGGAGGAGGAACGCCCAACAGAAGAAAATTCAGAGACTATAACCTTTGCCACAGAACTATTGGATATGGATATAAGCAAGATGTCGGAAATAGGATTCAGGGTAACAGTTATCCAGACAATGGCTAGGTTGGAGAAAACCATTAGTGGCAACATAGATTCTCTAAGGGCAGAAGTAAGAGCTGATCTGGCAGAACTTAAAAATGCTATCAGTGAGATCCAATCTAATCTAACTACTCTAACAGCTAGGGTAAATGAGGCAAAAGATAGAATTAGTGATCTAGAAGATAAAATGATAGAAGAATCAGGAGGAAGCCTGGAACAAACAACTTAGAAGCCATGAAAACAGAATTAGAGAAATAAATGATGCCATAAAATGTTCCAATGTCAGATATACTGGGATCCCTGAGGTGGTGGAAAGAGAGAAGACTAGAAGATATAGTTGAGCAAATCCTAGATGAGAATTTCCCTAATCTGGGGAATGGAACAAGTGTTCGCATCCTAGAGACAGAGAGGACACTCTCCCCAAGATCAATGAGGGTAGAAAGACCTCTAGACATGTGATTGTAAAATTCGCAAATGGTAAATTCAGAGAAAATGTCTTAAGGGCAGGTAGGGGAAAGAGATTCCTTACATACAGAGGGAAGAATATCAGAATAATGTCAGACCTGTCCACAGAAACCTGGCAAACCAGAAAAGATTGGCAAGACATATTCAAAGCACTAAATGAGAGGAACATGCAGCCAAGAATACTTTATTCGGCAAGGCTGACATTCAGAATGGATGGAGAGATAAAGAGCTTCCAAGACTGGAAAAGACTAAAAGATTAGGTGACCACTAAGCCAGCACTACAAGAAATATTAAGAGGGGGTTCTATAAAAGAAAGAACCCAAGAATTATATAGAACAGAAATTTACAGAGACAATCTATAGAAACAAGGACTTCACAGGCAACATGATGTCAATAAAAAGTTATCTTTCAATAATCACTCTCAATGTGAACGGCCTAAATGCTCCCATAAAATGGCACAAAGTTGCAAATTGGATAAAAAGAGAGGACTTGTCCATATGCTATCTTCAAGAGACACATTTGGAACCTAAAGATACATCCAGACTGAAAGTGAAGGGACAGAAAACCATCTTTCATGCCAACAGGTCTCAAAAAAGAAAGCTACGGTAGCAATTCTCATATCAAATTATTTTAAGCTAAAGACTATAGTCAGAGATACAGAAGGACCCTACATCATTTTTGAAGGGTCTGTCCAACAAGAAGATTGTAAATCTTATGTCCCCAACATGGGAGCAGCCAACTACATAAGCCAACTGTTAATCAAAATAGAGAGACATAATGACAAGAATATGTTAAACGTAGGGGATCTTAACACACCACTTTCAGCAATAGACAGATCATCTAAGCAGAAAATCATCAAAGAAACAGGAGCTTTGAATGACACATTGGACCAGATGGACCTCACAGAACATTCCACCCTAAAACAACAGAATACTCATTCTTCTTGAGTGCGTACAGAACTTTCTCCAGAATACACCCTATACTGGGTCACAAATCAGGTCTCAAACTGATACCAAAAGATTGAGATTGTTCCCTACATATTCTCAGACTACAATGTTTTGAAACTGGAACTCAATCACAAGAAAAAGTCTGGAAGAAATTCAAACACTTGGAAGCTAAGGACCATCTTCCTCAAGAATGTTTGGATCAACCAGGAAATCAAAGAAGAACTTAAACAATTCATGGAAACCAATGAGAATGAAGACACATCAGTCCAAAACATATGGGATACAGCAAAGGCAGTCCTAAGAAATACATAGCCATCCAAGCCTTACTCAAAAAAATAGAAAAATTCCAAACACACAAACTCTTTTTACACCTTAAAGAACTGGAAAATAAACAACAAATTAAGCCAACCCCATGCACAAGAAGGGAAATAATTAAGATCAGAGCAGAGATCAATGAGTTAGAAACCAGAGATACAACAGAACACATCATGGAAACTAGAAGCTGGTTCTTTGAAAAATTTAATAAGATAGAGAAACCACTGGCCAAACTAATCCAAAAGAAAAGAGAAAGTACCCAAATTAAGAAAATTATGAATGAAAGGGGAGAGATCAGAACTAACACCAAGGAAACAGAAATAATCATCAAAAATAATTACCAACAGCTATATGCCAATAAGTTAAACAACCTAGAAGAAATGGATGCATTCCTGGAAACCCATAAACTTACAAGACTGGAACAGGAAGAAATTGAAAACCTGAATAGACCAATAACTAGTAACAAAATTGAAGCAGTGATCAAAAACCTCCCAAACACCAAGAGCCCAGGACCTGGCAGATTCCCTGGGGAATTCTACCAAACATTCAAAGAAGAAATAATACCTATTCTCCTGAAGCTGTTTCGAAAAACAGAAACAGAAGGAAAACTTAGAGACTCTTTCTTTGAAGCCAAAATTACCTTGATCCCAAAACCAGGCAAAGACTCTATTAAAAAGGAGAATTTCAGACCAATATCCCTGATGAATATGGATGCCAAGACTCTCAACAAGATCCTAGCTAATAGGATCCAACAGTACATTAAAAAGATTGTCCAATAAATGGGTTTTATTCCTGGGATGCAAGGGTAGTTCAACATTCACAAATCAATCAGTGTGATAGAACAAATCAATAAGAGGAGAGAGAAGAACCCCATGGTCCTCTGAACTGATTCAGAAAAAGCATTTGACAAAATACAGCATCGTTTCCTGATTAAAACTCTTAAAACTCTTCAGAGGATAGGGATAGAGGAAATATTCCTCAACTTCATAAAACCTATCTAAGAAAAGCCCACACCTCATTCTCAATGGGGAATGGCTGAGAGCCTTTCCATTCAGATCAGGAACACAACAAGGATGCTCACTGTTGCCACTAATATTCAACATAATACTAGAAGTCCTAGCAATAGCAATCAGACAGCAAAAAGAAATAAAAGGTATTCAAATTGGCAAAGAAGTCCAACTCTCTCCGTTTGCAGATGACATGATACTTTATGTGGAAAACCCAAAAGACTCCACCAGCAAATTACTAGAACTCATACAGTAAATCAGTAATATGGCAGGATACAAAATCAATGCACAGAAATCAGTTGCTTTCTTATACACTAATAATAAAACTAATAGAAAGGGCAATTAGAGAATTGATTCCATTTAAAATAGCACCAAGAACCATAAGATACCTTGGAGTAAACCTAACCAAAGAGGTAAAGGATATACTCGAGTAACTACAGAACACTCATGAAAGAAATTGAAGAAGATACAAAAAGATGGAAAAACATTCCATGTTCATGGATTGGAAGAATAAACATTGTGAAAATGTCTATGCTGCCTAGAGCAATCTATACTTTCAACGCCATCCTGATCAAAATATCTTTATCATTTTCAAAGTGCTGGAACAAATAACCCTAAAATTTGTATGGAACCAGAAAAGACCCTGAATCACCAAGGAAATGTTGAAAAACAAAGCTGGCAGCATCGCGTTGCCTGATTTCAAGCTTTATTACAAATTTATGATAACCAAGACAGCATGGGACTGACACAAAAACAGACACATAGACCAATGGAACAGAGTAGAGAGCCCAGATATGGACCCTCAACTCTATGGTCTAATAACCTTCAACAAAGCAGGAAAAAATATCCAGTGGGAAAAAGACAGTCTCTTCAATAAATGGTGTTGGGAAAATTGGACACCTCTATGTCGAAGAATGAAACTTGACCATTCTCTTATACCACACACAAAGATAAACTCAAAATGGATAAAAGAGCTCAGCATGAGGCAGGAATCTATCAACATCCTAGAGAACATAGGCAGTAAACTCTTTGACATCAGCTACAGCAACTTCCTTCAGAACATGTCTCCCAAAGCAAAGGAAACAAAAGCGAAAATGAACTTTTGGGACTTCATCAAGATAAAAAGCTTCTGCACAGCGAAGGAAACTATCAACAAAACAAACAGGCAACACACGGAATGGGAGAAGGCATTCACAAATGACACTACAGACAAAGGTCTGATATCTAAGATCTATAAAGAACTCCTCCAACTCAACACTCACAAAACCGATAATTCCATCAAAAGATGGGCAGAAGACATGAACAGACACTTCTCCAAAGAACACATACAGATGGCTAACAGACACATGGAAAAATGTTCATCATCATTAGCCATCAGAGAGATTCAAATCAAAGCCACACTGAGATACCACCTTACACCAGTTAGAATGGCCAAAATCAACAGGACAGTAAAGAACAAATGTTGGAGAGGGTGTGCAGAAAGGGGAACCCTCTTCCGCTGTTGGTAGGAATGCAAGTTGGTACAGGCACTTTGGAAAACAGTGTGGACATTCCTCAGCAAATTAAAAATAGAGCTACCTTACGACCCAGCAATTGCACTAATGGGTATTTACCCCAAAGATACAGATGTAGTGAAAATAAGGGCCATATGTACCCCAATGTTCATAGTAGCAATGGCCACAATCTCCAAACTGTGGAAAGAGCCAAGATACCTTTCAATTGACGAATGGATAAAGATGATGTGGTCCATATATACAACGGAATATTACTTAGCCATCAGAAAGGAAGAATGAATACCCAACTCTTGTATCATCATGGATGGGACTGGAGATTATGCTGAGTGAAATAAATCAAGCAGAGAAAGTCAATTATCATATGGTTTCACTTACTTGTGGAACATAAGGAATAACATGGAGGACATTAGGAGAAGGAAAGGAAAAGTGAAGGGGGGGAATTAGAGGGGGAGATGAATCATGAGAGACTGTAACTCTGGGAAACAAACTGAGGGTTTTAGAAAGGGTGGGGGATGGGTGAGCCTGGTGGTGGTTATTAAGGAGAGCACATATTGCTTCAAGCACTGAGGGTTACATGTAACAATGAATCTTGGAACACTGCATCAAAAACTAATGATGTATTGTAAAGTGATAAACAAAACACAATTAAAAAAAATGTAGCATGAATAAATGTCCATGGATCAAGAGAGACTGGATGGATGGACCCCTGGACATCCAACCACTTTTGCGAAGGAAGAAAGGTCTTGAATTACAAAGGTGTGCTACTGTGCAAAAAAAAAAAAACAAACCAAAACCAGTTAGCCCTTTTCCATATCCACTTTTAAAATTTTGGCAAGTGCAAGAGAGTAGGAAATAGTCTTTACCATCAGGAAGATTTCTACCTCTCCCATCTTTCAGGGCTGTAAAGAGTTCTCTGTAGAGACACAAAACCAGAGATGTCTTCTCCATGTTACAGGTGGGGGCCTCCTTCGCAACTTAAGGCAAGGGGCATTAGAGTCTGTACTCTAGAACCTGGGGGCCTTTCATGGGGTACTTGGCATGAGACACTAGAGTGATGAGTCTGAGTTACAAAAATCAGAGTATTACTTTTTGTTCATAATTTCTATGCTACCAATTATATTATGATGTAGACACCATTTGAATATGCTACTTGTGAAAATGTAAATGCTTATAACAACTTCTACAGGCTGATCACAGGGGACTAGAAAACGAGATCTTTAAATTCTTTCCAACTAGAAAATTCCATAATTACATGGGTTATTTCAGACCCATGTGCAAGCTGCAATTATTTTATCCTTGTTTTACCATTTGTTCATATCAACTATACAATAATTTCACCTATAATTTTGCCTGATTGGCAATCTACTCAACTCAAATTCCTTCAAATAGTTCACATTTTCTTCTTCTTTTTTTTTTTTTTAACTATCTCATATAATCTTCATGATCACCTTTTGATATACATACCCTTACCCTCTTTTTACAGCTAAGGATACTAAGTCCCAGAACAATGAAGTAACTTGTTTAAGATTATACATCTACAAAGTGTTAGAGTTTTATAGAGCTTTTAATTAATCTTAAGATATATGACAATAATTAATAGGCTTTGGGCCTCTGAAGTTTTAAAAAACCCACTTCAAAATCTAAAATTTTTAAGACTAGATTACAGAATGACTTAGCTACATCTACAGTCAAATTTGTATACATACCTCACTGAAAAGGCTTCCATTGACATACGAAATCCAGAGTTTCCAGAAGTTAGGCAGCTGACTTAAAACAAGTTTGGTCAACTTTTCAACAAATGCCACCCGGTGAGGAGTTTTGTATCTCCATGCTAAGGGGGAAAAAGTAGTATGAATATACTTTGAATCAAGAATAAAAATCAGTTTGAACATATTACTGCTCCCCCACCTAAAAATGTGTCATACTTTGTCCCACTTTGGCTGTAGAGCTTTAATTTGGTGATAGACCAATATTTCCTTTTCCACATCACATTACCAAAGCCTGACAGCACAGAGAATACACTTTAAGAATACACAGAGAATACCCTGCTGTTGTCAAAGAAGCATGGCAAGTGGGGGAGTGGCAGACTGGACAAAAGGACACAGCAGGAGAAGCAACGAGGATCCTTTTCGTTTTCAACCTTGTCTTCAGGATGTTCTACTTCTCTTCAAAAGTCTTTTTATTACTAACAGATTCTTTATGCCTATGTATATATGTAAGTAATGAGAGTCCTATTTACCCATTCCTTCTACAACTATTTCATCCAAATTTTGATCATTATCTGAAAATGATTTTGGGTGTTATTTTCTTACTGAATCCAACATGTCTTAGTTAAATTCCCATATGGTATTTATCAGTTACAGAATAATTTCAAGAGTTATTGCCTAAAACTGATGAAAAGAACTTTTTACCAAAAGCAATTTTCTTCAACGTTTCAGTTTCACGTAATAATTTTAAAGAAATTAAACATGTATTTTACTTCTACTTTCAGCTATACTGGAGTAATAAGGATTAGATTCAACTTCCAGTTATAAACAACTAGAAAACTGGGGCGGGGGGAGATAATATAACACGGGACTAATTCCTAAGGGAAGGGAAATGTATAAGTGAGCCCACAACTGCCATGGCTTTCAGTCTAGAATTTCTAGACAACACAGACAAAAGGGAGTATAACCTAAACAAAGCTCAGTGGGCTTTCTGAGTTGGAAAGAAAGGGGGAGGTGACTAGAAAATGCAGGAAAGAGTACAGAAAGGAGGGAGGACCTACATAAAAAAAAGCTCCAAAAATCTTCATAAGAGTCCTCCTAAGTCTTTGCTAGAACTAGGTCCTGCATATATGGAGTGAAACTTCACAAAGCCAGACAACAACCAGGGTAAACAATTCCCAGAAATGATGCAGGGCAGGGAGACCTTCTACCTCTGAACAGCTAGAGGTAACAGTCCTTATCAATTACCTGGGCCGTTCTGTACAGACCCAAAAGATCATGCCTGAGTAGTAGGGCTAAAGTATTCCCAGAATGAAGGCTACTCTAGACCTGCTCTAGCAAACTAGCAAAAGCCTTGAATGGTTCAAACTTACTGATAAGTCTGAATAAGGTACTGATAAAACAAAGTCTAGCATTCCTTAAAGGAAGACAACAAAACTCAGACACTCAACAGCAAACATTCACATGATGAACAGGGAAATATGAGCCATAACTAGAAACCAAGAGAAAAATTGTCAATAATAAATCCAGAAATAACAGAGATGACCGAATTAACCAATAAGGACAATGTTCAAATATTTAAAGGAAAACATGAAAATAATGAGGACAGAAAGGTAACATACTTAAAAGAACCAAGTGGAATTTCTAGAGATGAAAATATAGTATCTGGGATTTTCAGGTTAGACACTGCAGATAAAAGATCAGGAAAGTTGAAGGTATAGCAACTGACTCATATATAGTGAGGCAAAGTGAAAAAACTGGGGGGATGGAAAAAGAGGAAACAGAGCCTCAGTGATCTACGAGATAATCTGTTGGAGTAACATACATGTAATTTAAGTCCCAGAAAAAGAAGAACAGAAAAACACTTGAGAAAACTATGGCCCCAAATTTTCTAAATTTGATGAAATTTCCAGAATCTCATAAAATAGACCCAAGAAGTTTGACAAAACCCAGGCAGGATAAATTTGAACTGTTCAAGATGATATAACTCATTTAAAGTCAAGACTCAAGAATAGTTTCTAATTGATTTAAGCCTGTTAGCATGTCAGTTGATGGTAGTAAATTACTTAAGGAGTGAGGTGGAGGGTTTTTAGACCTGACATAGTATCCTACTAATTAAAAGAAGGAAGTATTGTTTAAAAACTCAGGTGGTATGCACTTCAGAGCCAGACCCTGGAGGCCATATTTGCTTAGAGGGCCACAATACACTACGGTATATAGAAGCAAGTAATTCTCTTCTTTCACTGTGTATATTAGTTTGATGGGCTTGGTAGGAAATGGTAACAGGACAAGAACTACTGAGCCCTCCATTTAGTACAAATGAATCATCTAATTTTAAGTGTTCTTATGTTGGACATTCATTCATATTTATTAACGAAACCTTAGAAAAAGCTCTACTTCAATACTTGTAATAACATAAAATACTTTAAACTTTAGAGGTATTTAATATAAAGTAAGATATTTCTATTACCCTTTTTAGATTTTTCTTTTTTTTTTAAAGATTTTATTTTTACGTGATCTCTATACCAAATATGGAGCTTGAACTCACAACCCTGAGATCAAGAGTTGAATGCTCTACCAACTGAGCCATCCAGGCGTCCCACCCTATTTGGATTTCTTAGATCTATTACTGAGGTTATAAATAACCAGTGACTAATAGCATTTAATTGGTACCCAAATGCATTATAACCAATGATTTTCTATCTCACACATAAATAAACAATAGGTAAATATCAACTTTAGAAAGTTAAGAAATGCAACATAAGGGGCGCTTGGGTGGCTCACTCAGTTAAGCGTCTGGCTTCCACTCAGGTTATGATCTCAGGTCCTGGGATTGAGTCCCGCATGGGGCTCCTTGCTCTGTGGGGAGCCTGCTTCTCCATCTTCCTGCTGCTCCCTCTGCTTGTGCTCTCTCTAATAAATAAATAAAACTTAAAAAAAAAAAAAAAGAGGGCACTGGGGTGGCTTAGTGGGTTAAAACCTCTGCCTTTGGCTCAGATCATGATCTCACGGTCCTGGGATCGAGCCCTGCATCGAGCTCTCTGCTCAGCAGGGAGCCTGCTTCCCCCTCTCTCTCTGCCTGCCTCTCTGCCTTCTTGTGATCTCTTTCTCTTTTTCAAATAAATAAATAAAATCTTTAAAAAAAAAAGAAATGTAACATAGTTATAATTCAGGATGCTTTATTCTTAGGAAAAATGATTAGCAATTAATATATTATTAACCCTTCTTTCCTAAGCAAATTTTATTTATTTATATTTTAAAGATTTTACTTATTTATTTGAGAGAGAGAGAGAGTGAGAAGGAGCATGAGAGGGGAGAAGGTCAGAAGGAGAAGCAAACTCCTCGCTGAGCTGGGAGCCTGAGGCGGGACTCGATCCTGGGACTCTGGGATCATGACCTGAGCTGAAGGCAGTTGCTTAACCAAATGAGCCACCCAGGTGCCTCCAAAGCAAATTTTAAAATGCATAAAAGAGCTGTTTCTTTGTACTGACTTTTATGTAAAAGTAAAAGTAAAAAGTAAAAAAAGTAAAAAAGTAAAAAGTAAAAGATTGCTTTTGTTACAAATTTCATCTTAAAGAAATTCTCACAAAATATCTTCTGTGGCATATTTTTAAAAAGGCAATCATAGGAAAAATAAAGTTAGATTTTATCTACTTTTATTCAACAACTATGTATGTTGAATAAACATTCACCTATGAAGGTTGGTAATACTTAGCAGCAGTAACACATCTAAATAGGAAAATTTCCAAGAGAAAAATGTTTGAAATTGCACAAGTACAAATTTAAAAGACAAAGTGGGGGATAGAGACACTTACTGTCATCTCGACCAGACTGAAAGCTGCTGCCCCTCTTCAGTGATGCCATCTGACTAAGATGACCTAACACCAAGGGACGGGTATCATTATCCAGATCCAATATGGGACTGTGAAGGCCTGGAGTACCTAGAAGAGAGGTGACATTTCCATTTATTCCATATATTCTTACTTTATTGATTTAATGGGCTGCTTCTCTGAGTTATTTCTTCCTCAGTTGTTCCATTCTTTTAAATAAAACATTTACCAAGCAAAATAAAAAAATGTTTTCTCTAAATAAAGCTATTTAGCTTTTAAAAGTCATTCCCACCATGACAGAGTCATAGGATTCAATCTATTACTCTGGCTTACTACAGAGATGTAACAAACTGTGAGAGAAATTTATGTAACATTTTAGAATAAACGTTCAGTAAAACTGGCAGGAGCAAGGGTGGTGGGCGGTCTACAAATCAGGATGAGAAAAATCAGGATGAGAAATCCTAAAAATCCTAAAAATCAGGATGAGAAATCCTTTTGAAAAACGACTTGACACTTGGAAGTCAGAGTTCTGACTCTCTTTTAATGGTGCAGCCTTAGAGCACAGTCTGACTTTTTCTTAAAATTTAAATCCCCAAGGGGCACCTGGGTGGCTCAGTTGATTAAGCGTCTGCCTTCATCTCAGGTCATGATCCCAGGGTCCTGGGATCCAGTGCTGTGTTGGGCTCCCTACTCAGTGGGGAGCCTGCTTCTTCTCCCTCTCCTCCCCTCTCGTGCTCTCTCTCGCCATCTCTGTCTCTCTCTCAAACCAATTTTATAAAAAAATAATAAAAAAATTTAAATCCTTAAATCCTAAGATTTCTTTGTTTGGGATGTGGGATTTGATTCCCTCTTTCTATTCCTGATGCCAGCCCCCTAATTTGGATCCTTCTCACCTCATACTGTTAATACTCCAGAAGTCTAACATTTTAACTACTGTCAGGAAACTTTATTGCCTGGAGTAGTATCACTGAAATAGTGCTTTTTTAATTCTCAAGTTTTCCAGAAAACCCTTAGAAATTCAGTCCAAATTATGCTAAGAACCAAAAAACATTTTTTTTTTCTAAAATGGATTTCAAGAATTACTTGTTTTTCATGTTGCTGAGTTCGTAAGACATTGGCTTTATGTGGTAAAATTTGCATTGTCCGTCTATAGAGGTACCATTCACCACCATTCTGAGCTCTTTAGCTGAGCATCCAAAGACCTTCAAAACAAACTGAATTCAACAGAGTATTTACCATGCATAGAACACTTACATATTCTCCCTATGAAAATGTATCGTATATCTTTGTGCCTTATTTCCTACCCTCTCTACCTGAAAGGCCTTACCTGTCCTTCCTCTTCACCTACTTAAAACTCCCATCCTTAAAAATGCAACCTGAATTTCAGCTGCTCCATGAAATCATCTCTTACTATTCCAACTCAGAGTTACCTATCTTCTCTGCCTTCTGACACCACAGAAAAATAACATAATTCAGTTGATTAGACATTCTGCCTTCTCTTGTTCATAAACAGTCAAATTTCTCCTATCTCCAAATCAAAATACTATCTTCTCAGGCTTAAGAGTTAAATATTATATCTTTGTCCACAATCCCTGGATCTTCTGCAAATAACTCCCTCAATATAAACTGAGTGACTAATTCTGAATTACTCAGTAAGAACTCTATTCCTTCTTTTATAACTTAACAGAATAATAAAAGCAAATAGATTTGTTTCCAGATGCAAAAGATAAAACACATCCCTGCCACTGATAATATCAGTTATTCAATAAGACTGGACAAGTATTTATTGAGTACCTCCTATGTGCCAGGAACCGTACCTCTGAAGATAAGGTGATGGATAATAGATATGGCGATGCTCCCAAAGTATTTACATTCTGGTAGTAGAGGCAGAGAACAAAGCAATAAATAAAATACAATGAAAACATGCTATGGAGAACCTGCCTTTAGGAGCTCCTCCCATCATAAGCCACTTAACATGATAGAGTATTAGCTACCTCCTTGTAGTCTCACAAATTCTACTAAGGTAGGGTTTGTAGAAATAGAAATAAAATCATTTGTGGACAGATCTTTTTTTATTGAAATAGAATTTTACTGAAGACATACTACGTGCTAAATGCTTCATTTACATGCATTTCTACTTGGGAAAAACACTAAGATATGACTTGTGTAATTCCATATTTTAAAACAACAATTTGTTAAAACAACAAAATAACTGATAGGTGATACAGAGTAAAAAAATACAATGAAGAAATAATATTTTTTTAAGAAATAATATTTTTATAATTTATTCTTTTCTATTAAAGGCAATGTTGTGTGTGGAAGCTTTTAATGACTTACGACATTTTCCTTTGCAGTTTATATAGTTGCCACTGCTTAACTGTAGAATTCAGTAAATTAATATCAAAATATCAATTTTCTGACATACTTTAGAAGGAAAAAAAAGAGCCCAAACTTAGTATCACAATATTTACATAAAAATTATAATTTACATAAAATTTTAAATAAAAAGGTACAAGAAAAGAATGCTTTAATTTAAAATGTTATATGTGGGGTGCTTGGAGGGCTCAGTGGGTAGAGCACCTGCCTTTTGATCTCATGGTCATGAGTTCAAGCCCCACATTGGGTGTGGGACCTACCATAAAAAGTTACGTGTTACTCTTGAAGGTTTCAGAACTATACATTTTTAAAAAGATTTATTTATCCAAGAAGATCTAACAATTGTAAACATTTATGCCTCCAATATAGGAGCAGCCAACTACATAAACCAACTGTTAATCAAAATAGTCACACTGATAGGAATACAATCATAGTAGGAGATCTTAACACACCACTCTCAGTAACAGACAGATCATCTAAACAGAAAATTAATAAAGAAATAAGAACTTTGAATGACAATTGGACCAGATGGACCTCACAGATATATACAGAACATTCCACCCTAAAAAAACAGAATACCCATTTTTCTCGGTGCACACGGAACTTTTTCCAGAATAGACCACATTCTGGGCCACAAATCAGGACTCAACCAATACCAAAAGATTGAGATGATTCCCTGTATTTTCTCAGACCACAATGCTGTGAAACCGGAACTTAACCACAAGAAGAAGTTTGGAAGGAATTCAAACACTTGGAAGCTAAAGACCAACCTGCTCAAGAATACTGAGATCAACCAGGAAATCAAAGATGAGCTTAAACAATTCATGGAGACCAATGAGAATGAAGACACATTGATGCAAAACCTATGGGACACGGCAAAGGCAGTCATAAGGGGGAAATACATAGCCATCCAAGCCTCACTCAAAAAAAATGGAAAAATCTCGAATACACCAGCTCTCCTTACAC
>CM053608.1:103455516-103484677 GCA_028646535.1 Procyon lotor
CATTATGAGAAGGAAGGGAGGGGTGAATGGGGAGAAACCAGAGGGGGAGATGAACCATAAGAGACTGTGGACTCTGAGCAACAAACTGACGGTTTTGGAGGGGAGAGGGGTGGGGGTTGGGCAAGTCTGGTGGTGGGTATTGAGGAGGGCACGTATTGCATGGAGCACTGGGTGTGGTGCAAAACAATAAATCTTGTAACACTGAAAAAAATAAATAAATAAAAAATATATATAAAAAAAGAAAGAACAAAAGAACAAGCAGTGGGCAAAAGTGAAGTTAGAAAAAAACATCCTTGAGAAGAATTATTTCGTACATTGTTCTAAATCATTTATCAGCATCTCGAAATAAATTTTGTCCTGAATTGACCTCTGCAAAGAAAAAAAAGAAAAAAAAAAGATTTATTTATTTATTTGAGAGAGAGAGAATGAGAGCATGAGTGGGGGAAGGACAAAGGGAGATAATCTATAAGCTGATTCCCCACTAAGCATGGAACCCACACAGGGCTGGATCTCAGGATTCATGAGATTACTGAGCCAAAACCAAGAGTTGGACAGTCAATCAACCCAGGTGCACCCAAAACTGTACCTTTTTTATTAAGAAGGAAAGCACTTCCTGGTTTCCTAGAAATATATTATGTACCATTCCTACAAAAAATATAATTATCATTATTTTAATAGATCTTCAGAAAAAGATTTTCCCCATAACTGATGTGTTTTCAGCTTTAATATAAATGGTTTAATTTATGACTTAAACTAAGTCTTTAATAATGACTTAAAAGTCATTTATGTAGTTTAAGTAAATCTTGAATTTTGAAACTTAAAGGATTGATTTATCTTCCCTTTTAATAACAGAAACTGTTAAGAATACGCTTTTATTCTTTCAGAAACCATATTATTTTCTATAACATCAAGAGAAGAAAATTTAACATGAACTAATTTCTTAATTGGTAGTGTTGAATTACCATCAAGTATAGCACAGCACTAGGGAGCTAAAACAGCATAAACACACCCTCAGGACTAACCAGCATCTGGAACACATCTTCTAGATGCATTTTTTGGAGTGACCAGAAGGTAGCGCTTCAGCACCACACACATGCATAAGCCCTACAAACAGTGGGCATTAAACTTAGAAATGAGCTTCTCTCTCTAACATGTTGCTCTTTTTGGTTGTTTAAAAAAAGGGTGGGGGGCCTTAAGATCAGTTATTTTATAGAGAATTAGGAAGTTTATCTTTTCAAGAGAGAATTAAAACATTTTAAATCTCGGTTGCCAGAAACTATTTACTATTAAGAGTCAAGAAAAACCTTGAGGACTTATATCCTTCTTTAAAGCTAAAATTATATGACGTGGCATTCCTACCCTATAAAATTATTAAAAATATGAACCTCTTTTGATAAGTAACCATTACTATGAAAAGAAAATAGAAAAAGATGAGAAAAACTATTTCTGTACATTAAATCTACAAAGGCTTTAAAATATCTCACAAGAAATCAGTGTATTTTCTTTTGATTTACCTCACAATATGATAAAGACACAACTTTAGTTTTTTTCATTACAATTTTAGCTTGTCATGGGACATTTTGCAGGTGACAGAGACTAAAGTTTTTATAAATGTATTTGTCTTTGTCTTTCTCTATACTGTATTAGGTTATGAGAGGTCATTTGTTTTCTTGACAGTAAACTTTCTCTAGAAATGAACTGTTCCTATAATTTTTTCTAGATGAAATTTTTTTAAAGCCTTTAGATTACAGCCTTGATGAAAGGTTGTAACTTTTTGGCTTAATTTATGCTAATACTAACAAATTGTTTGCTATATTTGAAATTGGCACAGGGTTTAACCCAAGATTCTCATGGTTATACAACTAGAAGGGGGTTCTGCAGCTAGCTTAAGCAATCATAATAGGCCAATGCTTCATTACCTGTAAAAATCAGGGCCTGTCACAATAAAACTGTTAAAAGCCTTTTTTGGGTATAAAACTGATTCTATGGTATGAAGTCTGAATCTGAAACTTTAAATCACCACTGAGAACAAAATGGAAAATATATTTATCTTGCTCACTATTCCTATAATTTAGAACACTGATTAGTGGTGTTATCACAAAAGTCTGCCTTTATAGGACACCTGGGTGGCTCAGTAGGTTAAAGCCTCTGGCTTTAGCTCAGGTCATGCTCTCAGGGCCCTGGGATCAAACCCCTCATTGGGCTCTCTGCCCAGCAGAGAGCCTGCTTCCTCCTCTCTCTGCCTACTTGTGATCTCTCTCTCTCTCAAATAAATAAAATCTTAAAAAAAAAAAAAAAAAGTCTGCCTCTCCACAGTAAGCCAATGTGAAAATTAAGCCTTAAATAGAAATGATATAAAGAAAATAATAAAGACAACAAAAAATTAACAGTGAAAACTTCATCAGAATTTCAAAATACTTGTTATTATGGACCTTACAGCTTGGCTATTTTAACGACACTAAGCAGGGTAACCACTAAATACACTCAAATGAAGAAATGCTTATGAGATCAAAATTATTTGGCTATAAACAGTCAAAGCTATCTGGGGAATAATTATAGGGTAAAGATTACTCTGGAGAGAAAATTCCATATAGGAACACATCCCATAGCATGAGAACCATCACTACAGGACTTCTAGTTCTAAAAATACTATGTGGTGTTTGCAGGAAAAATGATACAAACAAGATCCTAGAACTAAAATGGTGTAGCCATGTCTTTTAAATTCTACAAACTAGTGTTTGAGTTATGATTTTACCAGTATATCATAAGAAAAGATACATAACTTATCTACAGATGCATGGAAGAAGAAGCACCTTGGGGAAAAAAAAACCCTTCAAACACTTAAAATTAAAAAAAAAATAATAATGACTAAGCTTCTTAATTACCGACAGATAAGAATCCATGTTTTGTTTCTCCAGCTAAAGCTTCTGTAACATGCTAGTATCACTCTCAAAAGGAACTCTTCCTCTCATTATGAGGATGTAAGAGAAACTTAACGGATTGTAAACAAACATAAAATAAAAAAAAAGATTTCTGGCACACTAGAAACAGAATAGAAAATTTGTTTTAATTAAAAGAAAACTTACTTTCAAAAGTTGCTGAAGTTACCTTCTATAGAACATCAACAAAGCAATCCTAGGAACTTCACTAAAAGAATAAAAGCTGCAGTGTAGAAATAATCTAAAGTTTAAAATATTTTACTTTTCTAAAAGAAAATAAGCTATCAATCTTTCACAATTTGCTCTTAACAAATTGGAACACTTGCTAATTTTTTTTCCAACTGTGAGATTTCTACTAAATAAAGTCTTCAGCTTTATGCTAATCAATGGATCTGAAGAGATCTTCCCCAAAGTTCAAAAATTTAAGTTTACATTAAAACACTGATTCCTACAAAAACAAAAAACAAAACAAAACAAAAACTGATAATGGAAGTTTAGACTTTATATAGAAAATGCTTATTATACCTAGTACTCCATAAGACTTGCAGGAAACCTTATCATGTATCAGTCAAATCCTTTCAGCTCAAGCCATGCAAATTTTCCCTATTTTAAATGCAAAGAGTAGTCAATATTTGTTTAACAGACTCTACAAAATAAAGGGCAGAAGAGACCTTTCTTAAGGGAAGCCTGCAGATATGGAGCCAGGTGAATAAGTTCACTATATTTTCTCATCCTTCATGCCTCCTGCAGTAAGTTTTCTCACAGCCTACAATAGTGTGGAGAACACTGATCTATAGCCCCCTGACTCTCAGAAGGGTGGCTGATTTCCTTACCACCCTTAAACACCTTTGAACACATTTTCCTGTGCACAGCAGGCCCTTGTCCTGTGCTGCTGCCCGACCACCCACTGTTGCTTGTTGACCAAACACATGGGGCCAGGAGTCTCCACAGACACAGGCAGGATGGGATTCGCTTTCAAGCACACCACACAGAAGAATTTCAATGCCAAAGCTGGGGGGTGGGGGCGGACGCATCAAGACAGAATAACAAATTCCTCACAAATTAGACCTGTGTCAAAAGATAAAAATGTTCTTTTTGATCTTATTCTTCTCTCTATATTTAAAGTTCCTACAGGAATATTTCCTCAATTTAAAGAGGATCACTTAATGTAAATTAAACCAAGGGAGAAATATTTAACATACTCCTGTTAACCTCACTTCACTTTTTAGTGTGTCAGAACCGTCCTAAACAGGTTCCAGGCAGAAATTCTGGTGTATTTTAACATCATTCAAAACAGTAGGTAAAAGAGGAAATATATTTTAAAGGCAAAACTACAAAGAAGTATTTATTAGCTAACTGGCTATATAATCAAGAACCAGATATTTATAAGCTAGAGGTGAATACCAAAATAAAATTATTTACACTTTCATTAAAGTACTATATTTTTTGTAATTATGTACTGATCTAAGTAGACAAAACATGCTTAGAATATGTAAGCAACAGAGTTATTATAAAATGATATAATACAAAATTAAAATATTTCTAATGAATATTATGTTATGCTAACATTCAATATGTGCTTGACATGCATTGTCAAATGTTTTTTCTCTTAAGGACAGGAGACACGAATTGGACAAGAAATGGCTCCCAGCTGTAAGAAGTCTTCTTCCAGATGTACAGTAAGCCAAGACAGTAGAAAAGAACTAGCTGCTAGGATAAAAAAAAATTGAGGGAAAAAAAAAAGGTCCTTTTTTTTTAAGGATTTTATTTATTTGACAGAGAGAAACACAGTGAGAGGGAACAGAAGCAGAGGGAATGGTAGTGGGAGAAGCAGGCTTCCTGTCGAGCAGGGAGCACGATGCGGGGCTCGATCCCAGAACGCTGGGATCATGACCTGAGCCGAAGGCAGACGCTTAACGACTGAGCCACCCAGGCTCCCAAAAAAGGTCCTTTTTTTTCTTTTAAAAGATTTTATTTATTAGACAGAGAGAGATCACAAGTAGGCAGAGAGGCAGGCAGAGAAAGAGGGGGAAGCAGGCTCCCTGCTGAGCAGAGAGCCCGATGTGGGGCTTGATCCCAGGACCCTGAGATCATGACCTGAGCTGAAGGCAGAGGCTTTAACCCACTGAGCCACCCAGGCACCCCAAAAAAGGTCCTTTTGACATAAGCCTTGTTGGCCTATCTGATTTAACAAAGGTAGATCATTCATTCATTGTAAGGTGAATTGGATCTAGTATAAAATAGAAGAAACAAGAACTTAATAAACTCTTTCCTATGATGTTTAACAGCTGTTATTTTATTTTATTTTATTTTTATTTTTATTATTATTATTTTTTTTGGATTTTAAACAAAAAGAACAATCAATTTATTTTTTTTTTTCAGTGTTATAAGATTTATTGTTCCTGCACCACACCCAGTGCTCCATGCAATACGGGCCCTCCTCAATACCCACCACCAGGCTTGCCCAAAGCCCCCCCCCCCCAACAAACCGTTAGTTTGTTGCTCATATTCCACAGTCTCTCATGGTTCATCTGCCCCTCTGGTTTCCCCCCATACACCCCTCCCTTCCTTCTCACAATGCCTTCCATGTTTTTCTTTCCGCTCAGCATGTAAGTGAGACCATAAGGTAATTGGTTCGCTCTAAAATACTATACAGATCTACAAATGAATGCTATGCTATTCATAAGTCCTAGGTCACTGACTTTAAAACACTATTTAAATTACTAGTATTAATTACTAGTCATAGTTTTAATTGGGTAGCTAAAATTGTCTTTTCAAGTTAGATTAAAAAACAAATCTACAATCATTATATAAAAGCCTGCTGATCTGCATTCAGATAATTAACACCGCTTATATAAACCTATACTATTTACAAACAACAGTGATGATTTCTAATGGTATGCACTTTAAATCTAATTCATGGCATTCTGAACATCACCTGAGTTTTTTCTCTTTCTGAAAAAAGGGCAAAAGGGAAAGGAAAATCGGACCACTACTTCGCTGAAGAGATGTTTTTTTATAGCAGTCATAAACTGGTACTTCTACTTCTCGCTCTTGACTCTGCTTTCTTCTATACATTCCTTACAGCTTATAAATCTCAAAGCAAGTGAATAAAATCTCATTAGAAGCATTTAATCTTCAAAAGCCAATTAAAAAAATACTCTGGTCACAACAAAAAAACAAGGGTGAGGTAAAGCTGGGGTTGTATAAGCTACATCAGAAGGGACTTAGGAAGAGCAGGTGGAAATCAGAGTAATATCTCTTATCTGTAGTTGCACCCTTCCTTTTTTTCTTTTTAAATAAACTTCTATTATTCTGGATTCATACTGTTATGATCAACATTCAGGAGAGAAACTAATTTTTAAATCTCCAGAAAATAAATTTCATAAAAGAACCATCCTCAACCTCATTGTAACAACTTCAAAATAAAAATTATAATTTTATTAAACTATTTAATATAACAACACATTTTTACTGTCTTTTTAACCCATGCAAATATTTTTGTAGTTCCATAAAAAATTTGATGAATCTGCTGCCAATTTCCTATAGAGGCTGCAATGTAATCTCGAGTACAGGAAGTTTACTTAATCCTACATTACAAAAATACCAGAATTTTATTAACTCCACTAATTAAAAGTGTATACACAGACACAAATTATATACACAAAGAGCATAGCTGCATTTTTTAAATATCAATAAAAAAAGGTTTAGTTGCACTATGTAAATTCAGAAAATTGAATATAACTTATAAAATACATTTTATGCATGTATTTTATAAGTTTGAGTTGAAAATATAGCCTTCTATATCTCAGCATGTAATAAATAATCTACTCAGTGTGTGGAAAAAATTAAAAGAGTAGATATTTAACGCAGTGCCTATATTCTTAATATTTTTTCTTCCATAATAGGTCCATACTGTGATAAGTCAGAATAAATTTTCTGGTGTGACATATATCTAAGTTTTCTAAAGAAAACCTGAGCCACATATAAATGTATTTTCTTCTGTTGTGTGACTACTTCACAGAATCTACTGCTTACTTAAGCTATTGCTCCTATTCTAAATGTCTCCTATTGTGCCTGTATTCTAATACGTCCATTTGGGAAGTCCTAATCAAGTACATATCTGAAAGAAGGGAATAATTACTCTACAAGCAGGCTGCTGCCTCCTCCCTTGAGTTATTAGATATAGCCAGTATATACTTTAAAAGTTAAACTCATTTTCAGAACAACAACAAAAAACACCTTTGAAGCCTACCTTTACAAATCCTGTTTGAGAATATCAGCAGGGGGCTAACCAAAGGCTTTTCCTGACAGGAAATCTGAAAACTTAGTCCAATTTTGGACCAGTTTCATAGGAATTTTAAGAGACGAATGACACTTCTTATAAGTGTCATTCAAAAGTTTTCTGTGTGTTTCTACTCAGGACGTAGGGCTGCTGTGAATATAGGGGAATAGCAGCAAAATGGTTAACAAGTCAGGCTGGGGGGAAAAAAAACAATCAAAGCCTTCCTTTAGTATTTAAGTTAGGATGCATTTTCTTGAATGTTAATCTTTATTCCCGTTTTTTCCCCCCATCTTTGTCTCCTCTTAGAAAAACCAAAAGATCACATTTGGGCTATAGAGCTAGGTCACAGAACAGTAGTGAGGAATATTCGGGGATAAATGTGAAGGCATGTTTTAGGTACAATGGTCATCTCTTGTTCTGTGCCTTAGTGTTTATAATGCAGAAGGCACCATTCCACTAGCCATTATATGTTATTACTGTAAAAATTGGAATCCAGAGAAAGATCTAATGCAGTGTTCATAAGAATATCAATCTTATGACCTAGCTCTGCTAACAAATGCTTTATATACAAAAGAATCTTTCTTGGAAAAAGGTGGTTTTTTAAATGTAGAATTGCTGTCTGAAAACCTATCACCATCCTTGCTTATGAAATTTTCTCTGAAGACCACGAGACTAAATACGATTAACTTTTTTTTCCTCAAAGAACTGTGTAAAGACTTTAAGACTTTAAAAAAATATATATATGTCAGATTTCTTAAATTCATGTATAAATACCAACTTAAAAAGACATCAAGAAAAAAAAGACATCAAGAAATCTTTTCCTGTCTGAAATATTTACAGATTATCTATTTAAAACTGTATTTTATTTCACAGGACAGTCTCAGTTCTTAACCATTGTTTTGCTGCCTGGGTGTCTACTTAAACAATTACAATGAGTGTTAAAAGTCCAAGTGCAGACATTCTAATAGAGGAACTTAACAATTCATTCTTTAGATTTAGAATATAACAAGGTTTCATTTTGAAAATAGGATCCTGGAGACTCCTGGATGGCTCAGCTGGTTAAGAGTCTGCCTTCAGCTCAGGTCATGATCCCAGGGATTTAGTCCCGTATCCCACTCTAAGCTCAGCAGGGAGATTGCATCTCCTTCTCCCTCTGCTGCTCCCCCTGCTTATGGTTTCTCTCTGACAAATAAATAAATATATTTTTTAAAAGCTTTAAAAAAAAAAGAAATAGGATCCTGAGACTACCTGAATAAAAGCAATATAACTTCATAATCAAGTGCCAGATGAAATACAGGCACTGTCCTCATCATGTACAGCATGTTCAGAAATCCTGTTTCATGAAATATTTGCTCCTACAATAGAGCACAAAGAACCTCACCGTTCCAGAGTAAAGTCTGGAGGAATGGGGAGAAATCTGAACCATTCACCACTTCTGTCCCTATTTAGGTCAAGAGGAAGCTGGGTTATCACACCCTCAGAAATACCTTCTTCACATGCACAATAGGTCTTAAGTCATCAATTCAACTAGACAATATCCCAGGTTTTTTTCCCACTTCTAAAATGACATAACTCTAAGAAGATATCCAATAAAAAATCCAAAAGATATTTAGGAGACTTATCCCATATTACTTTACACTTATAGTATATCTAGACACTCAATATCAACTGAGAGTCCATCATGAACAACCGGCTTATTTCCAGCAAACTTCTAATTAAAACAAATATTTTATATAAATACATCCACACATACACATACCTATACTATATGATTACATTACTTGTGTAAATGTAGCAAGTGTATATTAAAGAGATAACGTGTGTCCAATGACCTATATACATAGGCATTAATGACAACAACCCGAAGAGTAACTAAGTGCAAACTGGCCACTCTGGGCCATAGTTTACTGGTGGTCAATTTTTCCATTCTAGGAAACACATGTTCAGTTCAGTCTATATTCGTGCCACATTTCATGTCATTTGCCTCTGCACTGAGTATAAGTTAAAAAGCCATGGTATCAATGTACTTAGAACTGATTCTTCGATATGATAAACAGTTCTTGAATTTTGAAAACTAGCTAAATATTTTATATTAAATTATTAATAACTTTTAGGTAATCATAATGACGTTTTGGTTACAGTCTTTAAAAAGCATGTTTATCTCTGAAAGTTACATACTGAAATAATTATGAAATAATGTGACCTGCTTCAAAAGTAATTCAGGGTGAGGGAAGGTAAGAAGCAGGTAAGGGTACAGATAAAATAAGACGAGCTATGAACTGATAACTGTTGAAACTAGGTTAGGCTCATGGGAGGTTATCTTATACTTATTTGAAATTCTCCAAAACAAAATCATAAAAGCTCATCCTCATATGAGCTCAAAGAACACACCAATTTTCCAATTAAAAGACTCTCTCTGTTAAGATTATCTATGCTGCTTATATTAGTAGTATTTGCTGAAAATAAAAAAGAGCATGTTTTATTGAATGTTAAAGAAAAATTTAAATATAACCAATGAATTTAACTAATAGGGAATTTACATTGTACTGCTTATGAAATCTGTGGAGTAAATTCAAAGAGCTATAAATTGTTATGTTTTTACTTCCTAATCAAAAGACCAACTTATGAAAATAACTTTAAGTAAAACTTATCACTAACAAATATACATTCTTTTCATGATTTCTTAAGTGATGAGCAAGTTCTGCAACAAGCGTGGTCAGTGAATTAAAAAGATAGGGCTCCAATTACACATGAGCTTTCATCATTTTTTTTCCAGACATACTCATTTTAAACAGTTCCGGATGATTACATCAAGAGGCAGTGAAGGAATCAAAAAGCATGTATCTATTTCAAGATTCAGACCTTTGGCAATGGAATATTGGTTATCAGATATTTCAGTTATGGGTGTGACAATAAGATATATGAAATTTCATGGTACTTTTCCAATTTCAAAGAGTCTATATGTTGTCTTCATAAATTACACATATCCCAAAAATTCAAATATTTTCATATCCAAATTACATGGTCAAATTGTCTCTTCTTAGCCTAAGTAGGAAGATCCTTTGTTAGACCATGTATCTTCTTTGTTTTTGGAGAATATAATTTCCATACTTATTAACCGACTTAGTGAAGTGGGGAATGGGGTGACATTTACTGAGCACCTTCTAGGAATCTGGGCTACTTCATGCCTGTTTATCTGGATAACTGGTATTTATCATTTAGGTTCAATGCAAATATCATTTTCTCTAGAAAACTTCCTTGGACCTCCCCCTAAATAGACTGGAATAGAATTCTTTATGCTCTACTTCATGATACTTTTCGTAAGTATACCTATGTGACTCTTAAAAATAATGTTTCTCCCGCTAGACTACATCTGTCCTGCTGAGCACTGTACTTTCAGTCCCTAGCACAGCATATAGTACTTGGGATTATGAATCTAGACTGTTCCTAAATCACCTGAAGCTTTAACAAATATTTACACCTGGACTCAGAGACTCTAAAATGATCAGTAGGCATGAAGTAAAGGCCAGGTAAAAGCCAAGTAATTCATGACAAAACTATGTTATAAATAAATAATTGTAACCTCTCCATTGCATGTCCTTCTGTTCCAGGATTGTTCTTATCTTATCTCACTTAATCCTCTTGGAAACTTTGTCTTGTAAGTATCTCTATGTCTTATTTTATATACTCTATTTGACATCTCATGGCACTGAAACGGTACTTACCAAGGTAACCAACAATAGCCTCTGTGCTAAATCTAAAACTAAAGGACATCTCTTCATCTTATTCTTTATCTTAAAACGCTTGGTTATCACTCTTCTACTCTGTGGTTTTGTGACATTATACCCCCTGTTTTCCTCCTAACCCAGCAGACCAATCCTCCTTTGTCTCTCTCTCTCTCTTTTTTTTTTTAAGATTTTATTTACTTATTTGACAGAGAAAGAGAGAGATCACAAGTAGGCAGAGAGGCAGGCAGAGAGAGAGGGGAAAGCAGGCTCCCGACTCGGGGCTCGATCCCAGGATCTTGAGATCATGACCTGAGCCGAAGGCAGAGGCTTTAACCCACTGAGCCACCCAGGCGCCCCTCCTTTGTCTCTTTTGTAGGCTTCTCTTCTCTTAGCCCTGTAAATATCACTCCCCAGAATTCTGTCCTAAATTTTCTCCTTTTTTCATCATCTTGGGTGAATACATCAACTCCCAGGGACCATTTACACACAAATCACATTCAAATCTCCTGCTCTTTAAATCCAAACTACCTACTGGGTATCTTCCCTTGCATGTCAGACAATGCCAAATCAATCAATTTCAGACTAAAATCATCCCAGCAGACTACTACTCATTCTTCTAGCTCTTAGTGAATATGGAGGCTTCTCTGAGACACCTTCCCAAATGGACCATCTAAAGCAAGCTCCTCAGTTTAACTCCCTCAATATATTGTGATTTTTCTTTGTATCACTTATCAACAACTTTCTATTTGGTGAGTCAAGTGTTTAATACCATGACGGCAGGGACCATGTCTGTTTTATTCACCGCTGTCCATCTGTACTTGGCAAATGGCTGGCACATGGTGGGGCCCAACATATATTTGATGAATAGTGAGTGGACTACTACCATTTATTAAAGACTAATATTTCTGTAACATCATGTTACTTCCCATAAAAGTTTAAGTATTCCTTAAAATCAAACCTTTGTCAATACTGGCTGTCAACCATAAAAATAAGAGATATCAAGAGAGTTTCACCCTTCCCTGTTATTCACTCAGGTATAATGGTAACCAGGGGCAAAAGCAAAAACAAAACAAAACACATAAAAAACAAGTACAGATATCAAGAAAATTAACTAATCATTCCTTTAATCATTAAGCATTTCCAAAGTATATTAAACTGACAATAAGGAATGGCATAATGCACTAGAAGAGAAGCAGCCTTGCCTTTCAAATCTTGTACATATCCCTCTTTGCAGCTATGCATGAGTTGAAGGATCCATCTGTGTTGGGCGCCAATACATTGCCAAGCAGGGTCACCTGGTGCATGAAGGTCAGACAGGTACCTGAAAAAACAAGGCCAACGTTGACCAAGTAGGCTTCTGCAGAGCCATGAATAAGGGACAAAAGGAAACCTAGTATATTATTAAATCATTACTTTTTAAGAAAACCTAAAATATTACCAATTAGTAAAGCACTTGTCAACATTAGTCTTCAATACTTAATGCTAAACGAAATAATATTCAAATTTCTCTTTATGCGATTAACAATAAAACTATATTTTCAAAAATAAGAACTTTATAAAAAGACAACAGAAAAGGACAACTTGCAATGATACTAAATACTTAGTGAGAACTTATCTTTATATTTACATTTAGTTCACAGAGTGTTTCCATACTTAGTTCTCAGTCATTACAGAAAATACAAGTGGAAGCCAGTAAGGGACACCTAGTGAATATTTTTTTGATTTCGATTGTTTTTTTATTTTTCTGATCTGAAAAATGGCCACTAGATGGCAGTGTGACATTATTTTCTATGCAATCTAACAGGCTATTTCATTACATAAAGAGATATGGTGACAATAAGCACTTACCTCTAACATCCGAACTCCATTTTCCTGTCTAAGAAAATATTTCTCTAGAAAATACAGTATAGATGGGCATTTTTCTTAGTTTTTTAAATAGTTCTTAAAATATTCAAAGTCTTCTCTGTACATAAAATATCCAAACCCAGAATGAAAATTAAAATATATTTCAGATGAAAAATTTCTAACAAATATTATTCCAAATTTGGCCCTCAGCCATCACAAAATATATAAACACACAGTAATCCCCTTATCCACAGGGAATATGATCCGAGATCTTCAGGGAATGCCTGAAACCACAGATAGGACTAAACCCTGCATATACTATTTTTTCCTATACATACATACCTATGATAAAGTTTAATTTATAATTAGGCACATAAGAGAATAGCAACAATTGACAAAAAACAGAACAATTATATAATATATGGTAGTAAAAGTTATGTGAATGTGGTCTTCTCCCTCAAAATATCTTACTATACTGTACTTATCCATTCTTCTTGGGATGACGTGAGATGATAAAATGCCTATGTGATGAGATGAAGTGAGGAGAATGATGGAGGCACTGAGATGTAGCACTAAGCTACTTCTGACCTTCTGACTGTACTTCAGAAGGAGGATCATCTGCTTCCGAACCTGTTTACTACAGGTAGCTGAAACCACGCAAATGAACCCACAGATAAGGAGGGACTACAGCAATGAGTTAAATCCAATTAAATCAACTCCAAAAGCTGAATTTATTGACTTGAAATTATTTTTGAACCATAAGCTCTCTGTTGTCTTGTGGTTAAAGATTTTTGTTCAATGATAAATTTTAATTAATGGTCACAACTGTGACCTCCAGCCAAAATTCTAACCACTGAGGGATACACCAGATGCTTCTCTCCTACATTCCTCTAGTACTAGGTATTTCTTTCTTTACTCACAGATATTTCAATTAGCAGTTAATTAGAGGAGAAACATTTTGTAATAAATTAGCAATAAACTGTTGAGACATCTGGTATCACTAACTATCCACCCTGACCTTTATAAGCTAATATAGACAGCTTCGGCTCTGAGCAGAGCTGGGCATTTGATCATCCTACAAACGGGCCCCTTAAACAGTGAGGGTTCACACTTGTACAAAGATGCCTCGAAGTCAGCCAAAGAGCTGGCCCTTCCACCCTTCCCTGACTCTATTTACAGGCTGCAAATAGACTATATCTGTGTTGAGAAAGGTACAAATCAATTAACAGTACCCCAGGAATAAAACTACAGTCTAACAAAATACATTTAGCCTGGCATAAATATTGCAACTCAATATGATTCTTTCTCTCACACAAGGCTTTTTTCTTTTTTCATCTGGAATATAACTATGATTAACAGTACATTGTGTCATTTCTTTGCAAAAAACATGTGATTTTATTCTTTCTTGTTGGGGATAATTTGTCTTAGCATTCTCCTTAGATGAGTTTATTTTGCCTCCAAATACTTCTACAATACTCTCTCCTAAAGCTTTCACTCACGTAACATCCTCAGATTTAGTCCTAGTAGTAAACTATAGGAATACTCTTGGGAAAGCTGTTTCTTTTTAGTTTTTAAACTACTGAATAGGAATACAAATGGTCCATTACAAGAGAAATAATTAATCTCTTAATAACTTTTAAAATCATACATTTCTTTAGTATGGTGACTAGGTCCTTGCAAAATTTAAAATAATCCCCTATATAATCTTATTAATGGGTATTACATTAGAAGATTTTCATAAAGAAAGATAAATGTGTTCTCTTGGAAATCCTGGTATAAATATCATATATATGCAATCTACTGATTACTTATATGCCAGATGCTATATTCAATCCTTAAATGTATTCTTGATTATGTTTGCAACTACCCCAAGATACAGACTGTGTTATCATGCTATTTCAAACTCGGGGCGCCTGGGTGGCTCAGTGGGTTAAGCCTCTGCCTTTGGCTCAGGTCATGATCTCAGGGTCTTGGGATGGAGCCAAGCCCCGAGTCGGGCTCTCTGCTCAGCGGGGAGCCTGCTTTTCCCTCTCTCTGCCTGCCTTTCTGCCTACTTGTGATCTCTCTCTCTCTCTAATAAATAAATAAAATCTTAAAAAAAAAATTCTGTCATTTCACAGATGAAGAAACTAAAAAGAGAATGCAAGTAAGTCGCCCAAAGGGAATTGCTAGTTTCCTCATTTCCATTGTGCTATACTGCTTCCTTCTAAGACCTTCTCATCATACCCTGTGGTATCCATCACTTTTTACATTATTGCAATTTTTTAAATTTATTTTTTCTTTTCAATACTAAAACCTTTCAAAGTTTTATAAACCACTGAGCCATGGCCCACTTCTGTGGCATGAAGAATTTCCCACCCAGAATGACAGTGTTGTACTCTAAACCATACAGGGAGCCCCTGCCTTGTGGTCTGTGGGTACCCACAGAGTACAACACTCACACTGTCCTAGAATACTCCTAAATTTATTAATATACAAAAGAACTTTGGTGTCCTATAGCAGATACCTGTAAATTTCTATTTGTCTTCCCTCATACCCTTTCATCGATCTCCTAATTTCCCCTACATTAGTTTTAAAGGTTAGACCATGGATGTGTCTAGTACTATACAGATATATGTGATTTATCAAAATTCTTGCAGAAGGTTTACCTTATATAACGTTTTTGGTCATGTAAAGTCGATGGTGTCTCAAGCAATTTAGCCAGAAGTAATTCTCTTAAAGCTTCAATCCGTGTTTCTACTTCAGCATAATCTATTTAAAAAGGAAAGAACATATAAGATTTACAGAATGGAAGCTTGAAATCAAATTATGGAAAGCAGAACAGTAATTGCCTTGGGGGACAGGGGTTGACTAAGAAGAGACACAGAGGAACTTTCTGGAGTGACAAAAACATTCTGTCCAGGGTGTGGGTTACATGGGTATGTGCATTTGTCACACTCACTGACCTGTAATATGTAAGGTCTGTGCATTTCACTGCATGTACATGTACCACAACAAAGAAATAAAATCAATTTTTCTGAGTCTTTATGGATTTCATTTAGGAATTTCTTAAAGCCTTGTAATATTTCTCCTAGCTGATAAGGCATTACCACAGGACATCTTAGGTTTTCTTATTTTCTATAACTCCTGCATTCGAGATAATTTCAACAGTTGTTTAGTTCACTTTAAAATAAGGTTAGAATTCATTAACAATGGCTTTTCTGAAGAGAGAAAATTAAAATGTAGGTTTCCATCTCTATAAAATATCTATAATTGACTCTTTCCAGTAAAAAAGATTTTTTAATAGCATCACGGTTAACAAACGGCAAAGAATGTCCAACACTAACCTATCCTAAACCTATCCTATAGTCACAGTTTTTCATTTTCGCTACATCTTGGTAAAAAAGCCAGGTTATTTGTGAAGTAATGTCTTACATTTTCAAAAAAGCACCATATAACAAAAACTAAAATGCACATAACTTTCTTTGCAGAATACATTCTACATTCTTCCTGTAAAAAGAAAGTAGGAAATCAAAAAGTAATAAACAAATCTTACATTTTTTGAAAACTTGCACCTCCGTTTTCCCAAAGAGTGACTTGGCCTTTTCATAGTCATTAATAACCACATCATAATCACCCTTTAAAATAAAGAAACATTTGGGAGACTGTCAGTAAAGTATCATGAACACATTTGGTTAAGATAAAAAAAAGTCAGTAATTCTTTAAAATTTATGACATCATAACCATGGGTACATAAATATGTACTCTACCTTCTGAATATTCCTTTCAATATTTAGAGGAAGGTTGAAGAGAAACTTAAATCGCTGAAGCACATTGAGTGCATTTCTAGTGGAATCTGCCTTGTCCTTTCGACCTAATACTTCTTGAAATAATGTGTCCGCAGTATTACTTGCTCCTATTTTAAAAAGACCAAAAGAAGTTTAAATAAAACAGAATGATAGGCTGCTATTGTAGCTTTACATTCAAACTCAACAGATATTTTTAAAAGCTGTTTTGGAGATCTTTTATGGTTTGCTATAATACATTTCCACTTTGCTCACTAAGTCTTTTTATTTGTTAAAAAATAGTATCCAATTAAAAATAACCATATTTACCAGGCCCAAATAAGATCGTTAATGTGAACCTACATTTATTTTAGCTACTCTTCTTAAATTTTATAGTAATTATAGGTCCTTAGATTATTTCATTAGTTCAGATAATAGGTTAAAACAGACACATTTACACACAGGCACACACAACTACATGAGTTAAATTCTCTGGATTTAATATCTGTACTATATGGTAATAAAACAAGAAAAATATTTATTTTTCAGAAAAGTTGTTCAAAAGAAGTATTTTAAAACCAATTCTATTCCTTGGTAAAATTATCTGTTTATACAGCAAGCACAAATAATTACATAAGCAACTTAAATGACATATTTTAACATATCATTAATGAATACTTACTTATTAAATCAGCTAATTCAATTTATACACAAACTAGATTTTACATATATATATATGTATATATATCTTTTTTTAACCTAAAAGACCTCAAACTATACAAATCACTATAATGAAAGAATTGCTTTATCTAAAGCAAAATTTACTGTGTATAAAGTTTAACTTTTTCGACTTGTCAAATATTTTTAATTAGCCACAAGAAAAAAGGAGAAAAAGGATAACTGTTTTTGGCTGTTTAATCGCTGCTCATAAAAAGTTTCTACATTATCTGGTCTACTGACTATACTTTAAGCAAAGATGAAAAAATTACCTCAGTCTCACTGGGTGGCTTGCATGCCATACTCTAGTCTACACTGTGGGTGGCCTGATCATGTTAAAAGTTGTCTTTGTAACATAATTGTTTTATCTAAATAATGTTTAAATTCTGTTGAAATTTTAAAGGCCTAATAGAAAAACTTTGTCAAAATAGCTGTTTTCACCACATGCTTTCAAATGCAGAATACTAAATTTCTCTAAGATGAGAAAAAATATATTCCCTACTTCCCACCAAACCACATAATGGTGGCTAAATGAAGTATTTGAAATCTGATTAGGGTTAAAACATTTTTCTTTACAGAAAATTAAGTATTTGTTTATCATTTAAAAATATAAACTTTGTGATGTGAGGTTTCATAAATGAAAAGATACGTAAATGCCACTAAATATTTTTAAATGGTTGATTACTTGTATGTGGGCTGTGGATGTTAAATTCCCAAGCACTTTTTTTTTTTTTTGCACAATGAAAGATTTTGGGACAAAAGTATAAGTATTCAAAAGCAGACTTTGCTCATTGTATTTTAAAGGTAAGAAAGAAATACCAACTCATAATTTTAACTCCTCTAGAAAGAATGAAAACAAATATGAGTAGAAAATTTACTTATCATTAAACTTTAAAAAAAAATTTATAGAGAAAAATTTATATATAGGCAGAAATTATAAAATTATAATTTATTAATACAGAAATATATATGGGGAATTTTAACATATGCACATAGAGAAATATGCTATGAAATAATAATTTTAATTTATAAATAATTTCTATCCATAAATTGTTATTGTGTTATGAATTTTTCCACATTCACAATAAAATTTTGGGAGTTTATAACTCTTTGATAACTGCATGATTATATCAGTAATAAAATAAATGAGAGCAGTGAAACTAAGTCAATAAAATTCACTAACAGCTTACAAAAATGCATTTTATGTCTTTTTTCTCTAGGGCTAACTATTAAGAAAAACAAAACCACTAAACTCAGTGGTGGTGTTCACACACGAAGTGACAGTGCAGATAAACCATTAGTCAAACATTAGCCATGTCACCCAAGAACAATTTCCCCCACATACCAATCTATCCACGTCTTTACTCTACCTTCTCACGCTGAGAATACCCAATTTTAAGACAGCTGGCAGGAGTTTGAACAACCAGGGTGTACTCGCAGAACAACAGTGAAAAACATGACGTAGGTCTTACAGGTTGCAGAACCAATCCAGCCTTGGGCAACTCTAGACCTGAAAGTTGGTGGTTTCTCCTCACGAGGGGTGTCACAACACCAGCTCACTGGACTGTGACTATCATGGTCTTAGTTCCAGATGCACAGCAAGCACCAAGAGAAAGGCTGCTATAAAGGGACTGGGCTGGGCTGCCACTATCATAGTCAGGTCAACAAGAGCTATAAAATTTTCCTCAGTGTAAGACAGTAGACCATGGATAAACCTTTAGGGTATTATGCTGAGTGAAATAAGTCAGAGACAGACAAATACTACATGGTATCATTCTATATGAAATCTAAAAAAACCCAAAAAAACCCTCATGTCATAGAAACAGGGAGGAACAGTGGTTATCAGGGGCTGGAGGGTTAGGGGGATGGAGAGATGTTGATCCAAGGCTACAAACTTCCATTAAGAAGATGAATACATTCTGAGGATCTAGTGCATAGTATTGTGAATATAGTTAACAATATATATCATATACTTGAAAACTGCTCAGAGTAAATCTCAAATGTCCCCATCACAAAAAACAAACAGAATTATGCAATGTGATGAAGGTGTTAGCTAATGCTAACGTGGTAATTGTATTGCAAGATATAAGGGTAGCAAACCAACCTGAAATATACCTTACCTTTACACAATGCTATATGTCAATTATATCTCAATAAAGATGAAAAAAAAGGAAGAAAAGACACAATCACACTGCACACTAACTAGTCAAACTCATATCTCCCTATTGATCTTATATCCTTAACAATGAAAAAAGATTAATTGTACCAGAAGTTCCTGTCATCTAGAAAAACTAATCGTATAATTCTAAAATCTAATGGTATCTTCTAATTTCAAGTATATTTATTTAAAGTAAGCATTATACTTTCTCTTATTTTGAAGTGACCCTATTGGTCCTTTTCAAGACACTGACACCTAAGACTGTAGATGACAGAAATGATTTTTAACCTACACTATCTGCTTGATGTGAGTTTGGGGACAAAGGTAAATGGAAGGAGTGTTCCCACAACACATTCACACACCATAACACAATTTATTACAGGAATAGTCAAGTTGAATGAGATTAGGAAAGGAAACATTAAAGTACCTAACAATTTAAAATAACTTTAAAATATACACTTAAATTCATCGCAAAACTAGGATCACAGAGACCTAATAACCTACCCTATGTGTCTCAGTTTCTCTCAACAGATTTCAGAAAATGACAGATATGTTATAGATGGCAGATAGATGGCATATCTGCCATCTATAATCAAATGACATTACATGAATAGTATCATAACCAAAAGTTCATGCCTCTTTAGAGAGCCATATTTGACATTGAAATTCTATAGTACTACCAAAAGTACAGAAAACTACAATATTGGGAATGAGAAAAGAGTTCCATACTGCTCCCAAGAGGCAACTATTCCCATTTCCACAAATTCTGTTCAGTAATCTCAAGCTGATTGCTTGAAATCAATCACAATGGGAAAATTTACACATGGGAAATGCTAATATTAAGGTTAGTTTTCTTTTTCCTGTCTTTTCTGGAATGCCAATTGTGAAGTATTTACCAGCATACTACTAAGTCAATTCCTTTTTTACAAAAGTGATTCGATATAACTTAGTGGTTTAACACCTTGTCTTTCTTCTCTTAATTTTACACATACGATTTGGGTCAAATCATTCAAAGCTGTTAAAGTCAACTACCATATCTATGTTGGTGACTCCAAAGTCTATCTTACAATGTCAGTTAGCTTAAGACTAATCTTGAGAGAAGAGGGGCGGCAAGATGGTGGAGAGGTAGCAGATCCTGTTGCAACCTGTCCCCAAAAGTGAGCTGGGTATCTGCCAGACCACCCTGAGTACCCATAAAATCAGCCTGAGGAGCAAGATTTTTCACTTCTGGAGCTCTACAGGAGCAGAAGACAGCAGCAGAGAGGTAAAGCAAAGTGGAACACTTGAAACAGTATTGGAGGATAAACAAAAGGGGGAGGAGGGAGCCACCCGAAGTGGCGCAAGGACAGTAATACTTGTAATTTCCCCAAAGGAAAGCGCCAGGTGGTTGCGGAGCAGCAATAACTTAGAGCCCGGTTAAAAACACTTAAAAAGAGCATAAGGTTCTGAGGAACAGCTAGTGGAAGGGGATGGTCATGGGCCCAAGCCTGGGCCCACGCTCCCTGGAAGGATACCACTCGCCTCAAAGAGAGACTAGTGGGGGTAGGGGTGGGGGTGTTGGAACCTGCAGCTTTCCGCTCCCTGCACCATTTTGTGGGTGGGGTGCACCCGCTCCTGCAAGCACCTTAGAGAGTCTGCTGTGGTCCTGGAGCCCACAGCTTTTCTCTGTGTACAGCGTGCTCTAGATGCTGCACCCCCGAAGGCAAGAACTGCTTGGCTGGTGCAGTAATCTTGGCAAGAATCTGGCCACACCCCGCCAGAGCCTGGAGCTCTGAGAGCAGGGGAGCACGCCAAGTCACCAAACTGCTGAATGCGCGACACCTGGGACAGGCGGCACTGGGAGATTTGCAGAGGGGAGTGTCCCTTCTGGACAACCCAGAGGGGAGCAGACTGCGACTTCTCTGTGACGGGGAGGTCTGGGTACAGACAGGCAGATTCCTTGCTTAGACTCTCTGAAAGGGAGAAAAGGGTACAAAAGGCCAAAAGCCTTCAGAGAGCTAAAGACTGAGAAACCGAGTTCCACAGAGCTCTGCCCCTTGATTGGGGGGCAAGGTGACTCAACCCAAGCAAGATTGACTGGAAAACAACTGGTCAGCCCCCTCCCCCAGAAGACAAGTCAAGAAAAAAAAAAAAAAGATTCTAACCACAGGGTCACCATAAGACTTTAAATCCCTAACATCAGGGGAAATCAATATATTACGTGCCTGATAATACCCTCAAACCTGTATATTTCATAGATACAAGGTTTTTTTTTTCTTTTCTATTCTCTATTTTTTTTATTCACTTGTTTTCACATTTCTTGGTTTGATTTTGTTTTTTGTTTTTATTTTTTTTAAACTACTTAACATTACAACTGGAGGCTTAATACAACGATAAACCCAGGAAGACCTGAAATAACCTTCCTCGCACACGAGGAGTTATAACCACCCTCCCATCTTATCGTTCTGTCAGTGTTTCTACCTATTTCCTTTTGTTCTGGTATTATGTAAAATCTCATTCCTGGGGTTCATTCTGACTAGGTTCTTTCATTTCTTGTCATCTACGTTTGTCAGTCTATATGTTTGTTCGCGTTGGTCTACATAGTTCATAAATCTTATTGTTGGGGCCCATTCTGTCTGGGATCTCCTCTCTTTCTGTTTCTATCTTTTTTATCCTTATTCTTTCTTTTTGGTGTTGAATCCCAATTGCTCCTAAACCTTCCAGAGTGCACCCTGCCTGGATCATGGGTGAAATATCCAACTATACATCCTCTCATCCACTTCTTATCAAAATGACTAGGAGGAGGAACACCCAACAGAGGAAAAACCCAGAGACTGTGCCCTCTCCCTCAGAACTATTAGACATGGACATTAACAGTATGTCAGAAAGGGAATTCAGGCTGACAATTATCCAGGCAATCACTAGGATTAATGACAATGTAGAATCTCTAATGGCAGAAATGAGAAGCAGTATAGCCGATGTAAAAAGTGCTATCAGTGAGATCCAATCCAATCTAAATAGTTTAAAAGCTAGAGTTACAGAGACAGAGGACAGAATTAGTGATCTGGAGGATAAAATGGTAGAGAAGAAAGGGCAGGAGGAGAGCTGCGGCAAACTGCTCAGGAGTCATGAGAAGAGACTTAGGGAAATAAATGACAGCATGAGACGTTCCAATGTCAGAATTATTGGAATCCCAGAGGGGGTAGAGAAAGACAGAAGATTAGAAGATATAGCTGACAAAATTCTGAATGAAAATTTCCCCAATCTGAGGAATGGAACAAGGGTTCGTGTCCTAGAGGCAGAAAGGACACCTGCCAAGATCAACGAGTCTAGAAATACAGCGAGACAGACACATCATAGTAAAATTTGAAAATTATAATTTAGACAAGAGATCCTGAGGGCAGCTAGGGGGAAGAGATCCCTTACATATGGAAGAAGATCCATTAGAATAAGCTCAGACCTGTCCACAGAAACCTGGCAAGCCAGAAAGGGCTGGCAAGACATATTCAGGGCACTAAATGAGAAGAACATGCAGCCAAGAATACTTTATCCAGCAAGGCTGACATTCAAAATGGATGGAGCGATAAAGAGCTTCCAAGATCGGCAAGGATTAAAAGAGTATGTGACCAAGAAACTGGCATTCCAGGAAATATTAAAGGGGGTTCTATAAAAGTAGAGGGAACCCATGAGTGACTTAGAACAGAAATTTACAATCAATAGAAAGTTCTACACAGGCAACATGATGTCAATAAACACTTATCTTTCAATTATCACTCTTAACATGAATGGCCTAAATGCTCCCATAAAATGGCAGAGGGTTGCAGAATGGATAAAACGGCAGGAATCATCCATATGCTGTCTACAAGATACACATTTGGAACCAAAAGATACATCCAGACTGAAAGGGAAAGGATGGAGAACTATCTTTCATGCCAATGGGCTGCAAAAGAAAGTTGGGGTAGCAATTCTCCTATCAGATAAATTAGATTTTCATCTAAAGACTGTAGTCAGAGATACAGAAGTTCACTACATCATTCTGAAAGAGTCTATTCTCCAAGAAGATCTAACAATTGTAAACATTTATGCCCCCAATATAGGAGCAGCCAACTACATAAACCAACTGTTAATCAAAATAAAGAGTCACATTGATAGGAATACAATCATAGTAAGAGATCTTAACACACCACTTTCAGTAACAGACAGATCATCTAAACAGAAAACAAATAAAGAAACAAGAGCTTTGAATGACACATTGGACCAAATGGACCTCATAGATATATACACAACATTCCACCCTAAAAAACCAGAATACTCATTTTTTTCGAGTGCACACAGAACTTTCTCCAGAATAGACCACACACTGGGCCACAAATCAGGACTCAACCAATACCAAAAGATTGAGATGATTCCCTGTATTTTCTCAGACCACAATGCTGTGAAACCGGAACTTAACCACAAGAAGAAGTTTGGAAGGAATTCAAACACTTGGAGGCTAAAGACCAACCTGCTCAAGAATACTGAGATCAACCAGGAAATCAAAGATGAGCTTAAACAATTCATGGAGACCAATGAGAAATCAGAGGGGGAGATGAACCATGAAAGACTGTGGACTCTAAGCAACAAACTGAGGGTTTAGGAGGGGTGGGGGTGTGGGGTTGGGCGATCCTGGTGGTGGGTACTGAGGCGGGCACGTATTGCATGGAGCACTGGATGTGGTGCATGAACAATAAATCTTGTAACACTCAAAAAGTAAAATAAACATATCTGGGGGGAAAAAAAAGACTCATCTTGAGAGAAGACATGGCATGTGCATGCATAAATATACAACACACGCACACACACACGCACACACACACACACACAGGAATACTACTCAGCCATAAAATAGAATGAAATCTGGCCATTTGCAATAGGATGGACCTTGAGGGTATTATGCTAAATGAAAGAAGTCAAACAGAGAAAGATAAATACCACATGACTTCACTTATATGTGGAATCTAAAAAACAAAACAGAACAAAACAAAACCCAGACTCATCAACACAGAGAATGGACTGGTGGTTGCCAGAGGGGAGGGAGGATGGGAGTAAAATGGGTGAAAGGGATCAAGAACTACAAACTTCCAGTTTTAAAATAAGTCATGGGGATGTAATAAATGGCATGGGTCAACAATAATGCATTTAAAAAAAGACTAATGTTTACATATACTTTCCTCAACATATAATAATTTTCTTAATGAATACTCATCACAAAGTTCTTTATTCTTATCCATCCCAAAGATAATTCAATCAGCCATGGCTATTTTAAGGGGATCACATGAGAGCATTCCTTGTGACTTCCCAGCATCAACCTATGGGACTAACTTAGTCCCTAAGAGGAACCCTGATGATTTCCCTTTAGTGAAACCTGGCAGCAGAGCTAAGCAGGGCAATAATCTGACTTGGAGCACAGGAACAGGATCTTTACAGGACCCTGAATCTAGGCAGATAGCTGGTCAGGTTTTAACATGAAGGACAGGAGCGTTTGGATGATCAACTCTTAAACCCTCAGTTCACCTTTCTTTGGCAAGAACTGAGGAAGAGGAAGAAAAGAATGAAGATGCCATGGAGGAAGAAAAACATTTTAGCCTCTATGGATCCCTTATAACCTAAAAAGTGTTGGGAAGCTTTGGTTGGTAGCATAAAGACATATAGACATACATACAATATGGAATGCTTATTCTATGCTAGGTGCTATTCTAAAAATTTAGTAAGTCTTCTAAATTCTTCATAATTATTCTAAAAATATGTATTAATTCTTAATTCACTTAAACTTATTTATGACCCTAAAAAAGGAACTATTCTTATCCCCATTTTATAGTGTAAGCAACTGAAACAGAGTGGTTATTCAATTTGCTCATTGTGACACATACAATTAGGATATAATGAGAGCTAGAAAGATATTCATGGGTACAACCCTCAGGAATCTCAAACTTGAGTCAAACTGAGTATTTACCTCTTTATTCTTCCCCTCATGCCCCAAATCTGCTCCTTCTTGCTCTATTTGAGACTAGAAATCTAAAAGTCATCAATGGCTACTTTTCTTCCTACTTACCACAGTAAACTGGTAACCAAACACTGCCTTTCTCATCTCCTTAACATCTCTCATCTTGCCATTTGCTCTACCGTCATCACCTCTGTTTTGGTTAAAAGTCCTCAGCACTTCATTCTTAACGTGACAGGTGTGCACTTCTATCTGATGCTTCTTCTTGTCTCTAGTCTAGTTCTCTCCTAGTCCATTCTCTATGTAGATGGCAGAATATTCTTTTTTTAAAAATTAACATATCATGTATTATTTGTTTCAGGGGTACAGTTCTGTGATTCATCAGTCTTACACAGCACTCACCATAGCACATACCCAATGTCCATCACCCAGCCACCTCATCCTTCTCACCCCTCTCCCTTCCAGCAACCCTCAGTTTGTTTCCTGAGATTAAGAGTCTCTTATGTTTTATCTACCTCTCTGGTTTCATTTTGTTTCATTTTTCCCTCCCTTCCCCTATGATCCTCTGTCTTGTTTCTCAAATTCCTCATATTAATGAGATCATATGATAATTGTCTTTCTCTGATTGACTTATTTCTCTTAGCATAATACCCTCTAGTTCCATCCACATCATTGCAAATGGCATGATTTCAGGTTTTTGATGGCTGCATAGTATTTCATTGTATACATATACTGCATCTTCTTATCTATTCATCTGTTGATGGACATCTAGGCTCTTTCCATAGATGGCAGAATATTCTTTAAAAAGTTCATAATGTCACTTCTTTATTTAAAATCCCTTAATGGCTCACCAACAGTCTTTAGAATAAATACAAATTCTACTACACTGCATAGAAAGCTTATCCTGAGCAGACTCCCATCGACCTTGCAGTCTTACATCTGACACCTGCACATTACCATACTGGATTCTGGTTCCTCAACTTCAGGAGGTCTCCTCCCTGAAGTCAGGGACTTCCTCATGTGGCCTGCCCTGTCTGGGACACCTGTATCCACTCGGCTGCCCACATGCAACAATCTCTGCTTGCCTGGATGCTTCCTACTCAACCTTTGAAGGCTCATCTGACCCTCTCCTGAGAGTCTCTCACTCCACTTTTCAATGAGGTACATCTTATGCATGCTCCAGATGCACCCCAGGATTACCACCAACAGACAATTATCATACCATAATTTAATCACCTGCTTATCTGTATTCTTCATTAGACTATAAACTCTTAGAAATGACGCATAAGTACTATCTTCATATCCTTGGGATGGAACTAACATGTGCTCAATAAATGCTTAAGAGCAAGGACTAAAAATAAGCCTTTGAATCAGTATCCAGTATTCTTTCTACCTAGAGAGGTGGTGCAGTACAGTACAAGCCCCTTTTGGCACAGTGTTCAGAACCATATAAATGGCTATGCAAGCTGAAACCAAGTAAACAATCTTAATAATGGGAAAATTATGATTGTGCTATGACTTTTAAAAATTGTTGTGACATTAAAAACATGCTTATTGTTGGTCATAAATAAGAAAATGAAAAATAAAACAGTAAAACCAGTATTTACTTAGTACTCTATGATTTAAAGTATTAGAAACACTGAAAATACAAGTGTTCTATTTTTTTGTAAAAAAAAATTACAAAGATTGCTTGCTTTTATTCATCATAAAATTTATAATATGTATCAAGCATCTTTTCTATACTTTGATAAATTATCATACTCCTTTCTAAATTTATCCTTTGCACTCTGAATGTCATTGTCTCTGAGCACTCCTTTAAGCATTATTTCCCCATGATGTCTTCATTCTTTTCTTTATACTTTCCTCATTTCCATTGATAAATTCTCCTTTATCCAGTTCCTCCTGAGTCTCCTGAACAGCAGCAGTGCCTACATGCCCCCTGTCAGTTGCTGCTTCTGTGATTCCAGTCATGGTAGATTTGAATTTCACTTACACTGTTAACACTTTTTTTTTTTTAATGTACTTTCACCTTTGTGGGTCAGTCCTCTCTTTTGATTATCCATTTCCATAAAAAGCCATATGAGTTTATGTCTGGGGGACAAGGAGTCCACACAACTATATGCTTTGTTGTCTGTGAGCGAATATATGTATAGTGACCAGTCACAGACAGACTCTGAAGAAAAAGAGGTAACTGCTCACTGATCGTCTCTCACATCTCTTATTTACAGAATGATCTGTGGACTGAACAACTAGCAACCACTTTTGTACTTTTGCAATTTTGACAAATATACTGTGATAATGGAAATCTCAACTATGTAGCTGAAGGACAGGTATGTTTAACCAAACTGTGATGACTGAAATTCATGCCTATCAAAACCAAGCAAAGCAAGCTCTATTGGCAGTTTAAAGTACAGATTTAAAGCCAGATTTCTAGATATAAATCCCAGCTCTGCCACTTACTACTTATATGACTTTAGATAACTCATTTAGTCCTTCTGGGCTTCAGTTTTTTCATCAATAAAACAAAAATAACAGGGCACCTGGGTGGCTCAATCGTTAAGCGTCTGCCTCCGGCCCAGGTCATGATCCCAGGGACCTGGGATCGAGCCCCGCATCGGGCTCCCAGCTCTGCGGGAAGCCTGCTTCTCCCGCTACCATTCCCTCTGCTTGTGTTCCCTCTCTTGCTGTGTTTCTCTCTGTCAAATAAATAAAATCTTTAAAAAAAAAAAAAAAAAAATAACAGGAATGCCTGAGTGGCTCAGTTGGTTAAGTATCTAACTTTTGATTTCAGCTCGGGTCTGAATCTCAGGCTTGTGAGTTTAGGACCCCCATTAGGCTCCACACTGGGTGTGAGTCTACTTAAAAAAAAGTAGATACAACAGCACAAGCCTCATAAAGAACCAAATACATAGAGAATGCCTAAAGCAATACCTAACCCTTAGTGAGCACTCCAAAGGTTTTAACTATTAACCACCACAGCTACGACTAGAAATACTTATATAACATTGTCTATACCTGCACTAATATGTTGCTACTAGCCACATACAGCTATTTCAATTTAAAGTTAAATTTATTAAAATTAAATAAAAATTTAAAAAATCAATTCCTCAGCAATATAACTACATTTTAAGTGCTCAATAACTATGATCACAAAAGTTCTACTGGAGAGCACTCACTATACTATACTCTTGGAATAGGTAAGGACATAGAGTTGGATATGTGAATTTGATATAAATTAATAGTTATCCCTTCATCCCTGGCTTGAAATCAAGAAGGAATTATTAGGTTCAAAGGCAAATATAAAAAAACACATGTCAAGGAAAATGAAAAAAAATTCAATGAACGGCATCAATACTGATATATTCTTAATAAAATGGACTAAGTTTCTTATAGTCAACATTACCTTTTAGAAACAAAGTAAAAAAGGTTGCCCTTCTGAATTTTGAAAACTTTCATTTAAAATAACTCAGGAAAAACACAAATTGGTATATTTTTACACATAAGATTAAAGCATTAATAATAATCTAAGCAAACTAAACTACACTCATACTTATCTATTCTTTCCTTCCTTTCCAAAAGAAAAGAAACTAAATTTTCCACAGTACCTCTATAATTTAATTTTTTTGAGAGACAGCATGCAAATGAGCTGGAGAGGGAGGGGCAGAGGGAGAAGAAGAGAGAGAATCTTAAGCAGGCTCAACGCTCAGCACAGAGCCTGATGTGGGGCTCAATCCCAAGACCCTGAGATCATGACCTGAGCTGAAAC
>CM053608.1:103484777-103531697 GCA_028646535.1 Procyon lotor
TTTGTATGTCACACTGAACTGAACATGGTACTTTTACACAATTAAATAAATGTCTGTCATGTTGACTTGAATTAGCAAAACCTCATCCAAAGAGAGCAAACATCAACATCAAGTCCATAAAAAATGTTTCCAGGGGTGCCTGGGTGGCTCAGTGGGTTAAAGCCTCTGCCTTCGGCTCTGGTCATGATTTCAGGGTCCTGGGATCAAGCCCTGCATCGGGCTCTCTGCTCAGTGGGAGCCTGCTTCCCCCCGCCCCCACCCTGCCTGCCTCTCTGCCTACTTGTGATCTCTCTCTCTGCCAAATAAATAAATAAATAAATAAATAAATAAATAAATAAATATCTTTAAAATATATATATATTTCCAGCAGATTAAGCTAAGTGAAATAACTCAAGCTCTCTAAAGAAAGTCAATTATCATATGGTTTCACTTATTTGTGGAACATAAAGACATTAGAGGACTAGTTGGAGGACATTAATGGAGGACATTAGGAGAAGGAAGGGAAAAATGAAGGGGGGGAAATCGGAGTGAGAGATGAACCATGACAGACTATGGACTCTGGGAAACAAACTGAGGGTTTTAGAGGGGAGGGTGGTGAGGGGATGGATGGGTTAGCCAGGTGATGGGTATTAAGGAGGGCATGTATTGCATGGAGCAATGGGTGTTATACACAAACAATGAATCATGGAACACTATATCAAAACCTAATGATACATTGTACGGTGACTAATATAATAAAAAAAATAAGTAACAAAAAATCCAACTCAAATTAGCATAAAAAATGTTTCCAGAAAAAAAGAAAATGTTATAAAAAGGAATACATTTCAAGAAAAATCTTTGCACAAGGAAGTCCTGAAGGAGAGTCTTATAAAAAGAAATGACTACTTAAGCCCAACTTTACTGAAGAATAGTAAACTTCAATAAAGTTAATATGACACATTTCTAGATAAAGTTTGTGGTTATAAAGAAGAGAAGTAAAGTAATTTCCCTTACAAATTTTATACTGCAAGTCCCAAGGAAGGATTTCCTAAACTACTCCTTTGAAGAAAAACATTATGTCAACACACTGTGCTAAACCTAACACAGGAAACAACAGATCTTAATTTTTAACAAACCTTAATAAGTATCTATTTTCTTTTACCGATACAAAAATTTAATTACAATATCAGCTTATTTTTATAAATCACTTCCTTAAAGTTACTAAAATATCATTTTTTTTACAGATATCATGGTTTGATGACAAGTTCTCCAGTGAAAATAGCATCCTTGAGTAGAAATACCTAAGACCTTAAAATGTCTGGCTATACTAATGTAGAAACAGCTTTAGTAAATGTTTATTTGAGTTGAATTCAGAATATATTAATTTCATTTAAGATGGTGACTTGGTTCTCAGACAAAAACAAAATCTCAAGGCAAAATAACAACAACCATCCACCACTACAACCACCAGAGGAAAAATTACTTAAAGTGCTGATAAACTCATAAATTTAGGATGAAATAAAAGTACTCAAATTCTACCAAGGAAAGCCCACATCAAATTAAAGCTTCTTTCCAGAAAATGTTTTAACAGGGATCTCAGGGGTTTAAAAAAGACATTTACCAAAAAAAAGTTCAGAAAGTTATCACAGGAACAAAGTAAGTTAGAAGTCTGAAATTAACTCAGTATCACAATCCTACATTCACAGAATCACTAAAGATCTGACATGAGGGTTCTTAAATGTTTTAGCTATTCTTAATCCTATTTCATGGGGAAATCATTTGCTATACTTATACTTAAAAACAGGGAGATTCCCCTGGGGACTATTGCTCTCTGTCAGATGTTTACTATATGAGTGAAAGAGGATAATGTACTTTTAGGCTGCTAATATTATAATAGGAACTGATTCATCTGATGAGTGTCTTCCAGATCATTAGGATCAGTAGCTAGGAACTAGCATGTCAGGAGGAAAAAAAATATAAGGCAAGTGTGTGGGACCCAAAACTTTGTATATATCAGGTTTTACTGGCATACAGTTTTTACAAAATGTCTCACAGTTAGAAATATTCTTAAATATGAAGCTGCCTTAAATTCACTTTAGAAAAAGACATGGTATAGATAAATCAATAACATGTGTCTGTCATTCTAGGAGTTGATAATATTTGCTTTAACACTGTTAGATATATGAAGATAAGTTTCAGGGTTCTGGTCAATGGTAATCCTGGCTATTGCTTCAGCACTTTCCTCTCTTTGATAATGTTATTTATATACCAGTCTCTTTTATGGTAGCAAGTTTCACTTCTTAGAAGCACACTGGCTTATTTTCAAATTATGATTTCTTATAAATAAAATGCAAAAAAATCAGAACGTTCATTTTCAATGTTTTTATTCCCCTTTATATTTATTAAATCATTACTATTTAGAAATAAATATTAAAATGCAACTCATTGCCCGATCTGTGAAACCAGATCCAAGAACTATATTAAAGATTGTTATAAAGTCCATAAATAGTTTTGGGTAGAAGGACAAAACTTACTGTTCAGAACATTCTCCAGTTTTTGCGTCATGGATCCTTCTACTTTTTCCGTTCCATCAGCTTCTAGTTTTTGATGGATAGCTAGAAAAAACATCTAGTTAAAGTGTGAGCTATTTTAGTGGGTGGGAAGACATATCAAAATGACATTTTTAAACAACTTTAAAAAATGGTCATATTATTTTCACTGCTGGAAAGAAGTACAAACATGCAAAAACTCTGCAAAGTAACAAGGAGATACCAGTCTATGTTACTCATAGTTTAATAAAAGAGTACAATAATGCATATACTCAATCATCTGATCATCAAGGTCAAGTGGTAAAAACAGTTAAATTAAAAAGGAAAAGTGAGATGTAATAGTTGTAACTAATATCTTTGATATTTGGCCATAGGAAAGTCATTTTTATTTCTCAGTTTCACCATCTGCAAAGCAGACGTACTAGTATTTGAAGTATACCAACCTCAAAATATTTCATTCAGCCTTGGACATAACATGGCAAAATACATACTATTTACATTCTCTTAATTTCTATTATTATTTCCCTGGAAGTTCTCAAGAACTATTCAGTAACATCTACCAATTTGTGGATATACAAATTATACTGGAGTTTTTTGCTACTATTGATATGTCTGCATGGTTCTGATAAACATTATTTAAAAACCACTTAAAAATTTATATTTAAAAAATGTTTTACCTACTGTAAGGTAGATTTTAAACAGAGCAAATCAGGCTTACCTAGGTGAAGCACTAAGAAAATTTTCAAAATGAAATGACCAAATATAATTTCAAATTCAAAATTCTGACATAATAAAAATAATAAAACTAGCATAGCAAACATTAACTGAGCCATGACCATAAATTAAGCACAATGATAAATTTCTAATGCGTATTGCTCATCTGGTAAGAAGTCAATGATATATGTTCTAATATTTCTGTTTCACAGGGAAGAAATCCATGGCCCAGGAAAATTAAATAAGTTGACCAGTGTCACAAAGCCAAATCCCAAATGTGAACTCACGCTGTCTGATCCCAAAACAAAAAACCTCAAGCTATATTGCCTATATTGCAAAGGAAAGCAACTTTAACTTGGTTAAGCCTGTTTTCCACACCTGTAAAATGAAAATAATAGACTTATTATGTTAGTTGGGAACTGCATTCAGTTGCCAATAAATAAATGATACCTCTCTCTAAAATAACAGCTGCTAAACACCCAGGATTTTATTCTTTCACATAACTTCCTTCAGCAAAATGAAATTAACGTCACTCTGATACAGCTATTCTCCAACATTCAAAGAGAATGTCAAACTCTTCTCAAAAGGATTTTACAGGTTCTGCATCAACCCATCAGTCATGAGTGGTAGATTTATTTGGGCAGGGGGGTTGTGGTCTGCTTAGGCAAAAAGAAATTTTTTTTTATTTTATTATGTTACGTTAGTCCCCATACAGTACATCATTAGTTTTTGATGTAGTATTCCATGATTAATTGTTTGTATATAACACTCAGTGCTCCATGCAATACATGCCCTCCTTAATCACAATTTCGTTTCCTTTGATTCTCTGATTAGAGATTTCTGGGTAAAAGTCAGTGTTCAAATGCATTATAAAAATATTCTCAATGCATAATAACGTCTACTTTTCTGCTTCTTTTAATTACTTTCTAGTTTTGGTCCTGCCCTTTTTTAATCCTTTTTTTTTAGGGGCACCTGGTTGGCTCAGCGGTTAAGCGGCTGCCTTCAGCTCAGGTCATGATCCCAGGGTCCTGGGATAAAGCCCCGCATTGGGCTCCTTGCTCAGCGGGAAGCTGGCTTCTCCCTCTCCCACTCCCCCTGCTTGTGTTCCCTCTCTCGCTATTCACTGTCTCTCTTTCAAATATATAAATTAAATCTTTAAACAAAAAACAAACCAAAAAAAAAAAACCCCAACTTTTTTTAGAGCAATTTCAAATTTTGTTTGAAATTTGTAAATAGACTTCTTCTCTATTAGAGAAACACACTCAAAGAAAGAAAAAGAAATACATTCGGGGAAAAAAAAATCAGCCAGTATAACCTTAATTGTCTTGGTTGACTCATGAGTGAAAAAAAAAAGTTCTTTATTAAATGTTTCAAATTTGGATTATGTGGTGATAGTGACATAAAACATTTCCACATATCAAAACCTAAACTTAACTTGAACTTGTTAAATTAAATGGATAACTTCCCTATCTTTAAAGAAAGGAGATAAAAATGCCCAAATATAAAAAAGCTAAACTAAAAACAGTGCTCACACTATTCATTTAAATGCTTGTGTAATTTTCTTACAATCTTGTTGCAAACGAACATGTGGCACACATTCCATATTAAGGGGGCACTGCATAAGGTTCTTCTATGGCAATAAGACATTGCATCTTATAGTAGCCCTACTTCAAATGTTGGTTTCTAAGTCAAAACCATTAAAGGAAATCATGCAGTCACATTTTTATTGCTGACAAAACCCATCACTGATCAGCAGGTCAAAACGAGGTAAGCCTGGGTCCCCTCAGCTCAGTTTACAGCCCTTTTTTGCTGACAAAGCAGCTTCCTGCTTCCTGCTATCCACCTATTTCCACTAGAGCAGGCAGAGCCACTGTCAAGCTGTCAGCCAAGCATCAGGACCAAGAGACACTGGGATCTGATAAAGGCAATCTTATTTTCCAGAAAATTAAACCAAATAACTCAATGTCGGGTTCACTTGACCTTTTATTTTCTCTAAAAACATTTTTAAATAGTATAACTCAATAAGCAACTTGGTACATGATCACATAATGTTTGTTATTGTTTCTAATCTATTAAAACTTAAATATGTGAAGCAGTTGAACACCATAAAATTGTATTTGGGAAACAAAAAAAATGTATGAATATAAAAGTTCTATTTAAAGAAAAATCAGAGTTATAGAAAGACTGCCTACTGATTCATCTAATTTTTTTGTAACTATCTTCAGGACTGTAACTCTGCTATCCCATTTTTCTTACCTCTAACAATTCCTTTCCCTTTATAATCATTTAGAGACCACATTTCCCAACACCCAGTATAACAGGAAACAGAAGGAAACTAGTTGAGGCATAAAACTACTGGGCAACTTAGCAGTATACTGAAAAACAGAAAAAGTGCTGGGTACCACACAGGAGAGCAGAAAGAAACCTTGTATTTTTAAATAAACCTTGTATTTAAAAAAAAACAACAACATATTTTTATACAAGGTTATTCAGAAATAAATCATAAATGATATCTGACATAATAAAGTTACTGTTAAAAACTGAAGATATGAATCTACAGATTCTAAAAGCTTATCAAGCATTGGGAAAAATGAATAAAGATAAGACCTATATTCTGATATATCCTGAGAATGTGTGTTTTTAAAATTCAAGCTGAAACAAATATATATTTTAAGCATTTTGGGAGAGAGAAAAACAATCAATTCCTCTATAATAAAGAATTACATTGGCTCAGGATTTCTCTCTGTAACACTAAAAGACACTCAGTGTCTTTTTGCCCAGTGAAACAATTAAAAGACAATTATTGAAAGACACTTGCTACTCAGAACATAATTTTTTTTTTTTAAAGATTTTATTTATTTATTTGACAAGGACAGAGAGATCACAGGTAGGCAGAGAGGCAGGCAGAGAGAGAGAGGGAGAAACAGGTTCCTTGCTGAGCAGAGAGCCAGACGTGGGGCTCGATCCAGGATCCTGAGATCATGACCTGAGCCGAAAGCAGAGGCATTAACCCACTGAGCCACCCAGGTGCCCCAGAAAACAATTTTCTTATAGTCAAGAGGTTGTTCATGTATGAAAGCAAGAGACATTTCGAGACATGCAAGAATTCAAAAGCTCTAGCACAAAACATACACCCCACTGTTCAAAACAAAAATTTAAATATAGAAAAGATTAAATATAAAATGACTGGCAATAAAAATTAAAGCCAATTAACTTTATATGAATATATGGTAAATTTTAATTAACTATGGTAAATATGTTATAAAATTAAATGCAAAAGGGGTGCCTGGGTGGCTCAGTGGGTTAAAGCCTCTGCCTTCAGCTCGGGTCATGATCTCAGGGTCCTGGGATTGAGCCCTGCATTGGGCTCTCTGCTCAGTGGGGAACCTGCTTCCGCTTCTCTCTCTGCCTGCCTCTGCCTACTTGTGATCTCTGTCAAATAAATAAATGAAATATTTAAAAAAAAATTACATGCAAAAGACAAAAATAAATCTTAAAAACATAATAATAATATAAAAAAGAAAAGACAAAATAAAAAGGCAGCTAACTTCAGGTTAAATTAAGATCAGGAAAAAGGAAAGAGCATAAGAAATAAAGATGTCCTGAATGTTGTCATACACAACAGGAGTCAAAGATATGATAGAATTTAAAAATAAAAACATTTCTTCCAAATCTGGAAGATTTGCAACCAACATGGTCTATATGGCACAAAGGGGAAAAATGAAAACCAAAAAATATGATACAGCAATAAAACAAAATGATAAAAATGTCAGTTATGATAAATGTATGTAACTTACATTCTTCTACTAAAAGGCAAAGACTCTTAAAATGGCATAATAATATAAAAATCCTACCACATGTTGCTTACCAGAGAGATGCCAAAATCCAATTTCTAAAGGTTAAAAAGAATACAATGTAGAATATATTAGGCAAATTCATGCAAAAGTAAGGATATAAAATATTAATGTATCATGTAGTAAAGAATTTAATCTTACCCCAAAAGAGGTCTGCCCTTTGCCCTCAGCTCCTGAGAGGTTACCTCTAAGCTCTTTGAATTCCTACCTGATGAAAGTGTCTTTGTTTACTTGAGGGCCTTGGGCCACATCAGATAGTCTAACAATGTGATTTTGGTGAAGACTCTGGGTCATTCAGCATCAGCTAGACCTCCAGAGGGACTAGAGATGGATGTCAGCCACTGTAACAGTCAATTATGTCTATGTGACAGAGCTTCAGTAAAAACTATGGACACCAGGGCTTGGATTCCCTGGATGGCAATACTCCATGTATACTGTCTCACATCATACCAGGAAAATCAATTCCGTCCATGACTCAACCATGAGAGAACAACTTTCACTCCACGCACAGAACTTTCCTGCACTGTGCCCTATGCATCTTTTCTCTTGCCTGATTCTAATCTGTATCTTTTCACTACAGTAAACCATCACTGTGAGAAAAACAGCCTTTGGTGAGTTGTAACAAATTATCAAACTTGTATGTGGTCTCGGGAATTGCCCCTAATTTCATAGCTATCATTATTACACTATAATACCATAACAATATCAAGAGAATCCCAGCCACCAAAAGTTACAAAGGAAACATGTTTTACATACAATAAAAACTGGCAGAATCAAAATTAAAGTGGGTGATTTCTCTGTAATGTTTATTATAAATAATCTAGATTTAAATAATGTAATCAGGCATTGATATCAGTGTGCCCTGGTGAAAACATGCCCTCCCTTCCCATTTTTATCTTGGCACAGTTAAAGAAGATTGACATATATTAAGAAACACATTTTCTTTTCATGTTACACTAGACACTAACTTTATATTTTTTTATTTTTATTTTTTTAAAGATTTTTATTTATTTGACAGAGAGAAACACAGCGAGAGAGGGAACACAAGCAGAGGGGAATGATAGCAGGAGAAGCAGGCTTCCTGCGGAGCAAGGAGCCCAATGCGGGGCTCAATCCCAGGACGCTGGGATCATGACCTGAGCCGAAGGCAGACACTTAACGACTGAGCCACCCAGGCGCCCCTAGACACTAACTTTAAAAAACAAATCCACTACAAACTACTAGATCTAAGAGGAAAATTAATTTTCAAATATTAATAACACAAGAAAGGGCATCACTAAAGAATCAATGTATATAAAGGAAGTAGAACACAAATTGAATTGATAATGAGAAGGGCATATAACATGGATTTTAAATGATTTAAAAATTATAACACAATGCTAAAAATGGAAATTTTGATGAAATAGAGAATTTCATGGGAAAACCAAATCAAAATAAACAGAACACAGAGAGTAGAAATTTCAAAAATTTTAAAAAATGTATTTTCAAAAAATACACACACATACACATGCAACTACCAGTACCCATTCCACTGGAACCCACTTGATCCATCATAGTGTCTCTAAAAGAGGAACACACAAGCACTAATGGCCTCCTGATGTAAATAAAACAAAAAGTACACATTACCACATAGGATCAAAAATGTTGAAAAACAAATCTAATGTCCAAATAGTTAAGTCCAAGTAGTACAATGGAGCGTAAAATAAATTAAATGACACCATGAGTAAGTAATCAGTCAAATCCAGAGTATGGGATATACTATAGGACAAAAATCATTTCTTCCACAAATCAATTGCATGGGGGGAAAAAAAAGCCAAGGCAGCAAAGGTAAGGGGATTGTTCTAGTTTAAAAGAGGCTTAAGAAACTTAAAAAAAAAAAAAACAAATGAAATGCCTGGACCTTATCTGAATCTTGATTTGGACAAACCAACAATTAAAAAAGTTGGAGAGTAATTGGGGAAATTTGAATATGAAAGAGGAATTAGATGATATTGGAGAATTACTGAAACTTTTTGGTTGCAATAATGGAATTGTGATTATGTAGGTAAACGTCCTTATTTGGGAGGAATCACATTTTAGTACATACATAGGAGGGAAATGTCATGCTGCTTTAGACTCACTGCTTGAGATCAGTAAAACACAAACCAACCAATCTCAAAAAGCATCAAAGAAGCAAGTATGAGAAGATATTAATAACTTAATTCTAGCTGGCAGTTTCAACATATTAGCTTTTTCAGATTTCCAACCTGTATTCCTAACCTACATAACCCATCACACAGTACCTACATATATACACATACAGATCCATGTGCTTCTGTGGAACATTAACACCAAAACCTGACCAAAAAGGCATTTTAAAAAACTATAGATCGATTTCGCATAAGACAATAAGCAGAAAAGTTTCTGAAGAACTACTAATAAATCAAATGCTACAGTATACTAAAATAATTACCCAGAGGAGCACTCTAAAGAATAAAGGAGGTATCTAGCATACACAAGTGTATACATACTATAACTCCAATTTTATAATAAGTACTCAAATAAGCTAACAACAAAAAGACCAAAAGGAAATACATCAAAATGTTAATGTCATTTATCTATTTACTTTTTTGTAATATACATTTCATTTACATCAAAACATAGAAATACAAGATATGTGTGTCTAAACTTTTTGAATTTATTATTAAAATCACTTCCTGTATGCCATAGAGTCACCTGCTCATGTTATTAAGGAGCTGGTCAGAATGATCTTTGTTAAACATTAAGTTACAATTATACTTCTAGGGCAAGTGTGACAGATAAATGAGACCATACAAATTTAATGCACCAAATAAAACTTCTTAAAAGCGGCCAAAATTGAAGCCATTTATAAAACTAAAACCGTAAGTAAATATACATGTGTATAAAAATACGTATGTTAAAAAAAAATAGAGAAAAAAACCAAACATACATTTCTGTTAAGTGAAATAATTTTAATTAAAGTAATTTCTGAGAAATGCTAATCACATATGGTCAATTATCATTTGCACAGCTACTAGGGAATTAATAACTTAGTTCTATTTGATAATGCTAATAACTTAGCATTATATTTGATAATGCTAAACTCTATTCATATATGCTCAGGTTTCTATTCTTAACATAGTAACATTGATAACTTAGAACATCAATAAGCACTAACATAGTAACACTGATAACTTAGAACCTCAATAAGCACAAAGAAAGAAAGAAAAGCAACCCTTCAAAAAATAGAGGGCACATAGTCTTTATTAGAGAAAACTACCTAATTTCTCTGTTCTCTTCTAGGCATTCGCATTTTACTTCTTCAAAACCAAACTTTAACAGCAAGAAAGGAGCTGTTATCAGGTGCACATTTAACTTGACAGAAGTCAATCATGCTTGTTTGACCCAGGAGGACAGGGGTTTTAAAAACAATAAAAGATGTCTATACATTAAGGATACAAATTAATTTTTAAGAAAAAAAGGTCTTGGGGCGCCTGGGTGGTTCAGTCGTTAAGCGTCTGCCTTCGGCCCAGGTCAGATCCCAGGGACCTGGGATCGAGCCCCGCATCGGGCTCTCTGCTCTGCAGGAAGCCTGCTTCTCCCACTACCATTCCTTCTGCTTGTGTTCCCTCTCTCGCTGTGTTTCTGTCTAATAAATAAAATCTTTAAAAAAAAAAATAAAAATAAAAATTTAAAAAAAGGTCTTATTGAAGTGAAGACAGTGTGGCCTCTTAGTGTATACTTAAAGTTACAGGTACTTAGGAATATTACACAGCCATAAAGGATGAATACCCAACTTTTCTATCAACATGGATGGGACTGGAGGAGACTATGCTGAGTGAAATATGTCAGGCAGAGAAAGTCAATTATATAGTTTTACTTACTTGTAGAACATAAGGAATAACATGGAGGACATTAGGAGAAGGAAAGGAAAAGTGAATTGGGGGAAATCAGAGGGGGAGATGAAGCATGAGAGACTGTGGACTTTGAGAAACAAACTGAGAGTTTTGGAAGGGAGGGGAGTGGGAGGATGGGTGAGCCTAGTGGTGGGTATTAAGAAGGGCACGTACTGCATGGAGCACTGGGTGTGGTGCATAAACAATGAATCTGGAACACTGAAAAAAATAAAATATTAATATAAAAATAAAGTCACAGGTACATAAATATAGGTACTTAGTTATAGGCACCTCTGTTTTTAAGAAGAATTAGGCTTTTATTAATACGGTTTACTTTTTACTAAACATTAATTTGATTTCTATTAATTAAGGTAATTTTAGGGGGAAAAAATATACCCAATATCTTTCCCTGAAATGTCTAAAGCTATGCTATTTCTAAATCTAATTTCTTTCCCATATAAAACAACATGGATGGTGGACTACTGTATATGGGGTCCATAGGGTGATACCTAAAAAGAATGACACACTATCATCGGTCCTTTCCAAACCAAACACACAATGAGTCACATACACAATTAGTCACATGTTTAAGATATTGATGGCTATAAAAGGATTTTTTAAATTCTAGAATATTACCTATTGGGATTTAGTTTCTTATCGGCCCTGGAGACTGGGCATCATGGAGAGGAAAAGTAATGTCCTATTTCACATATGTACAATGGGTCAACAAAAGCCTCAAGTATTTAAAGTATCAAGCCTTCAAAGAGATTCCAGCCTGGTCTGCAACAAATATCTACGGCACATTTTAGATCTCTACTTTTATAAATACAGACTGAATGTCACACCCTGTAAACACCCTGCAAGCAGAGTGTCAGGTTTCCATTGGGAAGCCCAGCAGATGGCTGTGAGAGTCACCTTACCTGAGAGGGCATCCTGGGCTTCAAAGAAAGTACTAAGACCTCCTTTCACATATGCCAGGCTGCCTTCACTTTTCTTGTTAGCCTGTCTCTTCAAGTTGGTAACTGCCATTTTGAGCTGTTCAAAACTGAAATGAAATTAGAAAACAAAAGTTTGAGGCTCCTAAAAAGCAAAAAAGAATTAAGATAATGCCTTAAATGTAAAATATGGAAAGACACAGACTGATATATGTAACCCGATGAAAACAAAAAGCTTTCAAATTCTTACCTACATCTAAACCTTTTATTTATTTCAAATGACAAAATTAAAGCAACTATAGAACTATAGATTTGTAGCCTTCATATCATCATTCCAAATATGTCAGACCCCTAAGAAGTAAGTATACATGTGGATATTTCTATAAGCAATATATATCATGTGTTGATATGCCAGGTAAGGAGTCTTGAATAATCAACTCCCTGATGGACAGATCTAGATCAATGCAGTGTTTATCAAGTTATCTAAAACAGAATTCCTTTGTAAGTTCATTTCTGTTTTCTGTATATAAATTAAGCATACCATTACTCACCACATCAATATCCAGTCCTCTGTAATTAACAATGAAATTACAGAAAAACTTGGGGGTGAAGGGGTGCTTGGGTGGCTCAGTCAGTTAGGCATCTGCCTTCGGCTCAGGTCATGATCCTGGAGTCCTGTGATCAAGCCCCATGTGGGGCTCCCTGCTCAGTGGAGAGTCTGCTTCTACTTCTTCCTCTACCCCTCCCCTTGCTCCTGCTCTCTCTCAAATAAAAAAGGCCTTTAAAAAAAAAATCTGGGGGGTCAATTCACAATTTAAATAACTAAAAAACCCAAAATATTTCATCTCTACATCTAAACTGGAGAAAAACAGGTAGGCCTCTATATTTTAGAAGTTTTATTTCCGGGTATGCTAAGAAAATCTGGCTACAAAACTTTGAATATATTCTTCAGTGCCATGATAGCCCTACAGAGAAACCAGAGATCAGCTTTGACTTATAGTAATACAAAAAGCACATCCATAATGTAAAATTAGAACCATCTTCTGCAATGAAAGATTTGACATTTATTTTAAAAATTTATCAGGATTGGGGCACCTGGATGGCTCTAACACTCAAGTGTCCAATCCTTGAGTTTGGCTCAGGTCAAGATCTCAGGGCTGTGAGAGAACCCTGCCTCAGGCTCCATGCTCAGTGGGGAGTCTGCTCAAGATTCTCTCTCTCTTCCTCTCCCTCTGCCTCACCCCTAAGTGCATGCTTTCTCTCTTCTCTAAAAATAAATAAATAAATCTTAAAAATTTATCAGGATTCCTTCCCTCTCCCTCTCTCTCTCTCACTCTCTCTCTCTATATATAAAAAACAACTCTTCTTTGTGTTTTCTAATCATTTTCATTCTAACTGGTGAAGGAAAAATTTGTCCTAAGGTATATATTATTAACAAGTTGACTTTTCAAGAATGTAAATTTTAAGCAATAAACCATTCATTTATTTAAACACTGTTACCAAATATAGTTGTTTAAATCAACCTTGCAAAAAAGTTACAAACATGTTCTTGTATAGAGTGTGGTAAAATGTAATTAGCAGACAAAAGAGAGCACTTCAATTTGGATATATGAGCTTGACCATTTTTGGCTAATTTTAAGGCAAGTTTGTACAAAATGACAAATCAACTCATCTTCCATTGTTCTAGGGAAGGAGGTATGTTACTAATTTATACCAAGACTTGAAAATTCTATTATTTGATAAGAGAGAGGTTTATGTTTAGACATATCAGTTTAGGTGCCCAGCTGAGACTCCACAAAGTTTTAATGTGTTGCACAAATATGAATCATATAGAAACAATAAGATAGCAGGAATTAAGAATCCGCTAATTAATAATATCATTTCATAAATAAGGGAAAAGACATTCTGAGATATTCATGATCTCACCCAAAGTCAAAGGACTTCTAAGTGGCAGAGGCAGACCTAAAACCCACATTAATATATAATCCTATTAGGTACATCCACATGAAACCATGCATAGTCAGTAGTCCAACATCCACTGACCTGGTGGTTGAGTGGTTTTCTATAAGATACCAGGCAGCTGAAAAATTCTCACTTGTAAAATCAGCACTCATTCCAGGAAACAGTGTTTCTAAGTCCTTCTGGGGAAATTTACTTCTAAGGGAGAAAAAAGGTTTAAAATATACTTGAAGTGCTATTACTACAATAATGCAACAGACAACCCAGAGTACCTAGGATAATAAGCATGACTACAAACCATTACAATTATACATCATACATTATGAAATCTATGTTTACATGTGTATACAAAATATATATCCTACACTGCAGCTGAGTTATCATACAAACTTTGTATATACATGAAATTAAAATCCAGAAATTACATCAATATAGAGCTTAAAGTTTATGATATCTATCCAAATATGCAATCATTCTCTATTCAATGGATAAAAATCAAAATTTGGATACACTGAAATTTAAGAACATTAGTTTGTTAAAATAGTTTTTGTAAAAGACTTATATATGAAAAGTGTTTTAAAAATACTAATGCCTACTGATAAAAATTAGAGCTAATTATAAAATACTCATATTTACATGTCTATACCTAGAATAATTTTTAAAGAAAAGCTTGTAATAGGCAATACCTTGCCAGCAGCTTACTATCTTGCCTACATTTTTATGACCAACTTGTGGATCATTTCGTTTATTTGTTCAAACAACAATTAAATACCACTACAGTTCAGGCTCCATGCTGGAAGTTAGAAAGCTGTGTCTAAAAGCAAAAGTAATATGGGCAATCCCTGTTACAGGCTTATGAGCTAGCCCTCACCATATCCCTATCTCTTCATCTGTGCAGGATGAAGTCCCAAGTTCTATAGTCAAGTCTCTCCATGATTCAAACCTGCTTCTCTCTCAGGACTCATTCCTGCTACTCTAATCCTTAAAACTCAATTTAGGATTTAGGATTATACTTCAATTTAGGATTATACTTTCCTGCACACATCATGTTTAATTTTTACTTCGTTCCTCTGATCTTGTCGCCTCTGACTGAATATGTTCCCCAGTCCCATACATTGGATAAGCTAAACTCATGGGGTATGGACAGGACACAGCATTGTTTTATAGCCCAGTGTATTTGGGGTAACGCTGGGGGGAGTGGGGTTTTCACCACCCTGGAAGAAAATGTGGGCAGGTCCAATGACTTCTACTCACTCTCATCTGAGAGAGAGTTGATGTCACATTACTACAATACACAGCCTCAATTCAGAAATTAAGCAATGAGGTTGGTGGGAATGCAAACTGGAGCAGCCACTCTGAAAAACAGTATGGAGGCTCCTCAGAAAGTTAAAAACAGAATTACCTATGACACAGCAACTGTACTACTTGGTATTTATCTAAAGGATACAAAAATGCTGATAAGAAGGGGCACATGCATTTCAATGTTTATAGCACCATTATCAAGAGTAGCCAAACTATAGGGAGACCCCAAATATCCATCAACTGAGGAATGTATAAAGAAGATGCAGTATATATACACAATGGATTATTACTCAGCCATCAAAAAGAATGGAATCTTACCATTTGTGATGACATGGATGGAGCTAGAGAATGTTATGCTAAACGAAATAAGTCAGAGAAAGACAAATACCATATAATTTCACTTATATGTTAAATTTAAGAAACAAAACAGATGAATAAAGAGGAAGGGTAGGAAAAATAAAATAATGTAAAAACAGAGAAGGAAGCAAACCAAGAAAGACTCTTAACTATAGAGAACAAACTGAGGCTTGCTGGAGGGGTGGTAGGTGGGAGTGATGGGCACTAAGGAGGGCATTTGTGGTCAACACTGGATTTACATGTAAGTGATGAAGCACTAAATTTTACTCCTGAAGCCAATACTACACTATATGTTAACTAACTTGAATTTAACTTTAAAAAAAAAACAAAGAAAAAGAAAAAGAAATATAACAATAAAAAAAAAGAAAGAAAGAAACTAAGCAGTGTGGTCCAAGATTGATGTTCCATTTATTCAAAAATACTCTCTGATCTCTAATGGAGCTTTATGACTTGCAGGTGACCAATTGCCTTGCATAGAACTTACAATACTCTGGAGGCTGCTCTCTCTAGTGAGGTGCTCATCTGGTCCCAGGAAACATCTTTCACAGGACAGAGACGCCTTTACTGTCAATGTGCACCATTCTAGTGCTCTCAAGGTTTCTGTTTCACAAATGCAAGGAACACTTTTACCCGGTGGCTCCATGGAAGCCGCTCACCAGTTATGAGTGAAGAAGAGTACACATTCACCACACCTCCCCTTCACAGCCTAGCACAGCTTTCACCAAAGAATATATCTCACAAACACTCTCCTTTTACTGCTGGCTCCCTTCATTACTTCATACTCCGTTCATACTTCATACTCCCTAAAAGGGTAAGGGCTGCAAACAACAAAACCAGCTCTGATTTCTTCTGTAAACTCTGCACTTTAATCTAGAATCCAACATCTATTGTGTCAGTAACTCAGTGGAGAGAGGGAGAAAGAGAGAGAGAGAGAGAGAGAGAGAGAGAAAGAGAGTCATTCTAATTCCTATCACTTACCTTTCTCACTATGACCTTTTCTTTTTTTAATTAAGGGGAAAGAAAGCCCTGCCTAGCACTACAGTAACAGACAAGGTAAAATGAGACTTTAAGAGAGTCACTGACATCCAGCTGGCATCACCTCAGTGTTAGTAACTCAGAGATAAAGTCAATCTCACATCATTCCTCACTGGCTTCAAAAGTTAAAAGACAACAGTGTGAATATTCTTGGTGTGTGCATGTTCCATAACCTACATTTTTACCAGACAGGATCTCTGAGAGGGAGCTTAAGAACTCTGCATTTTTAGAAGTTTATTTTGGTTTGGATTCTTCTTGCTGGTTTGATACTTTACTTAGTAATAAAATCCTAATACCTTTGGAAGTTTTTCTCAATTTATTTATTTGTATATCATGTCTCCAAATTAGAACTTTGGGGAAATATAATGACTGAGTGGAAAGGGCTAAGCCCTAGGTAAGTAATTAGAAATACTTCCTTCTGATATGCATAGGCCATACCCCATAGTTCTACCTTAATTGGTGGGCAATGTATGTCTATAGAGTGCTATGTCAAGAATCATGTGTCTAAACTGGAAAGAACAGCAAGATGAATTAGTGGGGGTCTCTCAATGGTGTGAGGGAAAAGTACATGGAAAAATGTCCACCACTTTTTTGTCAACCTTACTTCTATACGATACTTAAACTGGCATTCTATGTTGTCCTAAGACTTCGCTTGTTCAGAAGCTAAATTATCTTAACAAAATCAAAAAGCACAAAGAATCATTTGATACCAACTAAATCCCTACTATTAACAGTCTTGATGACTTATTCAGCTATGTGAAATTCTCTTCTTTGTTTCTTTCCCCCAAATACTTTTATTTTTTCAGTGTTGCAAGATTAATTGTTCATGCACCACACCCAGTGCTCCAGCCTCGCCCAATACCCCACTGCTGCTCCTCTAAAACCCTCAGTTTGTTGCTCAGAGAACATAGTCTCTGATGCTTCATCTCCCCCTCCAATTACCCCTCATTCACCCTTTCTTTCCTTCTCACAATGTCCTCCATGTTTTTCCTTATGCTTCACATGTGAGACCATAAGATAATTGGCTTTCTCCACTTGACTTATTTCGCTCCACATAATCTCTTCCAGTCCCGTCCATGGTGATATAAAAGTTGGGTATTCATCCTTTCTGATGGAGGCATAATATTCCATTGTATATATCTTCTTTATCCATTCATCTGTTGAAGGGCACCTTGGTTCTTTCCACAGTTGGGCAATTGTGGCCATTGCTGCTATGAACATTGGGGTCCATGTGGCCCTTCTTTGTACTGTATCTACTTCTTTGGAGTAAATACCCAGTAGTGCAATTGCACGATCATAGGGTAGCTCTATTTTTAATTTCTTGAGGAATCTCCATACTGTTTTCCAAAGTGGCTGCACCCACTTGTACTCACACCAACAGTGGAAGAGGGTACCCCTTTCTCCACATGCTCTCCAACATTTGTTGTTTACTGTCTTGTTGATTTTGGTCATTCTAACCAGTGTACGAGGTATCTCAGTGTGGCTTTGATTTGAATCTCCCTGATGGCTAAAGATGATGAACATTTTTTCATGTGTCTGTTAGCCATTTGTATATCTTCTTTGGAGAAGTGTCTGTTCATGTCTTCTGCCCATTTTTTGACGTGATTATCTGTTTTGTGAGTGTTGAGTTTGAGGAGTTCTTTAATAGATCTTAGATATCAGACCTTTGTAGTGTCATTTGCGAATACCTTCCCCCATTCTGTGCGTCACCTGTTTATTTTGTTGACTGTTTCCTTCGCTGTGCAGAAGTTTTTATCTTGATGAAGTCCCAAAAGATCATTTTTGCTTTTGTTTCCTTTGTCTTTGGAGACATGTCCTGAAAGAAGTTGCTGTGGCTGATGTTGAAGAGGTTACTGCTTATGTTCTCTAGGGTTCTGATAAATTCCTGCCTCATGTTGAGGTCTTTTATCCATTTTGAGTTTAGCTTGGTGTATGGTGTAAGAGAATAGTCAAGTTTCATTCTTCGACATAGAGATGTCCAATTTTCCCAGCCCCATTTATTGAGGAGGCTGTCTTTTTCCCACTGGATATTTTTCCTGTTTGGCAAAGATTATTTGACCGTAGAGTTCTGGGTCCATATATGGGCTCTCTATTCTGTTCCACTGGTCTATGTGGAATGTTCTGTATATATCTACGAGGTCCATCTGGTCCAATGTGTCATTCAAAGCTCTTGTTTCTTTATTGATTTTCTGTTTAGATGATCTGTTACTGAGAGTGGCATGCTAAGATCTACTACCATTAATGTATTCATATCAATATGACTACTTTGATTAACAGTTGGCTTATATAGTTGGCTGCTCCTATATTGGGGGCATAAATATTTACAATTGTTAGATTTTCTTGGAGGATAGACCCTTTAAGAATGATGTAGTGTCGTTCTGTATCTCTGACTATAGTCTTTAGCTGAAAATCTAATTGATCTGATATGAGAATCACTTCCCCAGCTTTCTTTTGAGGCCCGTTGGCATGCAAGATGGTTCTCCATCCTTTCACTTTCAGTCTGGATGTATTGTTTGGTTCCAAAAGTGTCTCTTGTAGATAGCATATGGACGGGTCCTGTCATTGTATCCATTCTGCAACCCTGTGGCATTTTACGGGAACATTTAGGCCATTCACGTTGAGAGAGATTATTGAAAGATAAGTTTTTATTGACATCATATTGCCTGTGAAGTCCTTGTTTCTGTAAATTTCTGTTCTAAGTCATTCATGGGTTTTTTTCAACTTTTATAGAACCCCCTTCAATATTTCCTGGAGTGCCAGCTGGTTGTCACATACTCTTTTAATCCTTGCCGGTCTTGGAAGCTCTTTATCTCTCCATCCATTTTGAATGTCATCTTTGCTGGATAAAGTATTCTTGGTTGCATGTTCTTCTCGTTTAGTGCCCTGAATATATCGTGCCAGCCCTTTCTGGCTTGCCAGGTTTCTGTGGACAGGTCTGATGGGTCTTCCTCCGTATGTAAGGAATCTCTTTCCCCTAGCTGCCCTTAGACCTCTTGTCTAAAATTATAATTTGGAAATTTCACTATGACATATCTTGCTGATTTTCTAGATTCATTGATCTTGGCAGGTGTCCTTTCTGCTTGTAGTTCCAGTCCCCAGATTGGGGAAATTTTCATTAAGAATTTGGTCTGCTATATCTTCTAGTCTTTTGTCTTTCTCTACCCCCTCTGGGATTCCAATAATTCTGATGTTGGAATGTTTCATGGTGTCATTTATTTCCCTAAGTCTCTTCTCATGATTCCTGAGCAGTTTGCTCCAGCTCTCCTCCTGACCTTTCTTCTCAACCATTTTGTCCTCTAGATCACTATTCTATCCTCTGTTTCCACGACTCTAGCTGTTAAGACTATGTAGATTAGATTGGATCTCACTGATAGCGTTTTTTACATCTGCTGTACTGGTCCTCATTTCTGCCCTTAGAAATTCTATGTTGTCATTAATGTTTTTCTCCATCCTAGCCATTGCCTGGATAATTGTCACCCTGAATTCCCTTTCCGTCATACTGTTCATTTCCATGTCCAATAGTTCTGAGGGAGAGGGTGCAGTCTCTGGGTTTTTCCTCTGTTGGGTGTTCCTCCTCCTAGTCATTTTGATGAGAAGTGGATGAGAGGATGTATAGATGAATATGTCGCCCACAATCCAGGCAGGGTGCACCCTGGAAGGTTTTGGAGCAATTGGGATTTACCACCAAAAAGAAAGAGTAAGGATAAAAATAGAGAAAGAGAAAAAGAAGAACTCCCAGCCAGAATGGGCCCCCAAAATAAATAAGGTATGAAAACAAACACAAACATATAAACAGACAAAAATAAATGACAATAAAAGAACCTAGTCAGAATGAACCTCAAGAATAAGGTTTATATAATACCAGAATAAAAGCAAATACATAAAAACACTAACAGAAGAATAAGACGGGAGGGTGGTTATAACTCCTCACGGGCGAGGAAGTTTATTTCAGGTCTTCCTGGGTTTATAGTTTTATCAAGCCTCTAGCTGTAATGTTAAGTGGCTTAAAAAAATTTTTAAAAAACCGAGAAATGTGAAAATGAGTGAATAAAATATATATATATATATTTTATATATATATATAATAAGAAAATATATTTTATATATATATATTTTATATATATATATAATAAGAAAATATATTTTATATATATATATATAATAAGAAAGAAAAAAAAACTTTATAAAATATACAGGTTTTAGGATATTATCAGGCGCTTAATATATTATTGATCTCCCCTGATGTTGGGGATTTAAAATTTTATGGGGACCCTCTGGTTATTATCGTTTCGTTTTTGACTTGTCATCTGGGGCAGGGGCCTACTGTGTTGGGGGGGGGATGCTGTGCTGGAGGGGGCAACACGGCGGAGAAGTAGGAGATCCTGTTGCAACCGGTCCCCTAACGTGAGCTGGATATCTACCAGAATATGCTGAACGCCCATGAAATCAGCCTGAGGAGCATGATTTTTCACTTCTGTATCTCTACGGGAGCAGAAGACAGCAGTGGAGAGGTAAAGCAAAGTGGGAACACTGGAACCTATATTGGAGGGAGCCATCAGAACCTATCCGAGGACAGTAATACCCCAAAGGAAAGTGGTCGGTGGTTGGGGACCAGAATTAACTTAGAGTCTGGTTAAAAACACTTAAAAAGAGCAAAAGGTTCTGAGGAGCAACGAGTGGAAGGGGGTGGTCGCAGGCACAGGCCTAAACCCACACTCCCAGGAAGGACATCATTCGCCTCAAAGAGAGACTGGTAGGAGGGTCCAGTCCGTGGTTCATGAACCTGCAGCTTTCTGCTCCTTGCACCATTTTGTGGGTGGGGTGTGCTCCTGCAAATGCCTTAGAGAGTCTGGTGTGGTCCAGGAGCCTGCAGCTTTTCTCTGTGGGCAGCACTCCCTGGACTGGGTGCACCCCCTACTGCAGACATTCGGAGCCTACTGCAGGGTCTGGGTGCTCCCAGCAGGCCCTGGAGAGAATTCGGGCAGGAATCTGAGCCCACCCTGCAGGGCCCTGGAGCCCGGATAGCACAGGCAGAGCCACTAAATGGTGGCTGGGGGTGCACACCAACTGTGACAGGCTGTGGGGTGAGCAGAATTTAGCGGAGGGAATGTGTGTTCTGGACCACCCAGAGGGAAGCGGACTGAGGCTTCCCTGTGACACGGAGGTCTGGGTATGGGCAGATTCCTTGCTTGGACTCTCCGAAACAGTGCAAAAGCTACAAAAGGCCAAAAACCTTGAGAGAGAGAAAGACAGAAACCAGTTCCCACAGAGCGCAGCCCCTTGATTGGGGGGCAGGATGACTCAACCTAAATGAAATCCTCTTCTAAAAAGGATCAGTCCCAAACTCACAAATTAAAGATACAATTGACAAAAAAGCAGCAAAAAGGGACTCCAAAAGTCAAACTGAGCTTCTTTATCCTTCACCCAAGCCCTGTAGTTTTATTACAGTTGGGTGGTTCCCTACCCATAATTGGAGCAGAAGTGCGAAGAGGGATTAACAGTGTCAAAAAAGGATCTATGAAAAAAAAAAAAAAAGGATCTATGATACAATAATAGATCATAAAAGAAACAATTACAAAATGCAGACACAAAACCAAATACAGCAGTTGTATGTGTTGGTGAAATTGTTGAGACAACACATTCCCCATGGGTTTAACAGTTAAATCATGCTCAACATATTAAAAAAAAAAAACCAACAAAAAAACTGTATTTGTGTTTTTCTGTGTGATATAATGAAAGTAAGGTACATCTATGTTGTTGCGAATTGACAGGATACTCTTCTTTCTCATGGCTAAATAATATTCCATTGTACATATATGCATTTTCTTCATTCATCTACTAATGAAGAATTAGGCTGTTTCCAAACCTTTGCTATTGTGAATAAAGCTGCAATAAACATGGGAGTGTAAATTTCTCAATATTCTGTTTTCATTTCCTTTAGATATACACCCAGAAGTAGAATTGCTAGATCATATGGTAGGTCTATTTTTAACTTTTTGAGGAATCTCCATGCTGTTTTCCATAATGGCTGCACCAGTTTACATTCCTCTCAACAGTGCACCAGGGCTCCCTTTTCTCCACACTCTCATTAACATCTATTATCTCTTGACTTTTTGATAATTGCCTAACACAGTCATGAGATGATATATCTCAGTGTGGTTCTGATTTGCACATTCCTGATGATTAGTGACTTTACCTTTTCATATGCCTGCTGGTCATTTATATATCTTTTTGGAAAATGTCTATTCAGCTCCTCTGCCTATTTTTTAATCGATTGGTTTTGTTTTTCTTTTTTGCTATTCAGTTGTATCTATTCTTTGTGTATTTTGGATACTAACCCCTTATCAAATTTGCAAGTTTACATTAGCTCTTTATCAATAAGGAATATAAACCCTTTATTAGATTTGCAAAAATGTGTGAAACATTTTAAAAAAATGTCAAACTCCTAGGAACAGAGAGGAGAAAAGTGGCTGAAGGGGCTAGCGGGTGGAGGAAATAAGAAGAGGTTGGTAAAAGGGTACAAAGTTTCAGCCATAGATGAATAAAATCTTGAAGGAACAAATGTAAAACATGATGACTATAGTTGGCAACACAATATTATATAATTGAAATTTGCTAAAAGAGTAGAACTTAAATGCCCTCACAAAAAAAGAAGGAAGGGAGGGAGAAAGGAAGGAAGGAAGAAGGGGGAAGGAAGGGGCAAAGAAAGGGGGAAGGAAGGAAAGGAAAAGGAAAAGGAAAAGGAAAAAGAAAAGGAAAGGAAAGGAAAGGAAAGGAAAGGGGAAAAGGAAAAAGGAAAACGGAAAGGAAAGAAAGGAAGAGAAAGAAATACATGAGGTATTGGAGGTGTTAGATGTGTTAGTTAACTAGATGGTAGGAATCCTTTCACAGTGAATTCATTTATCAAATCAAGATGTTATTTATAAAATATTGTCCATTATGCAAGAAAGCTGAAAATATGTAAAAAAAACAAAAAAAACAAAACAAAAAAAAACACCACCCACACAAAACACCCTAGATAAACACAGCACATATGAAAAAGGTCATATCCTAAAAAGTAAAAATGCTTAAACTGGTGATAATGAACAATTCAGATATACAGCTATCTAGAACTGCCGTAATTTAAAATTCATCTGATTCTTATACTTTAGAAATATCTCATTAACATTTTCCCAAACTGTTGTTTTTACAAGTATAAACAGAACTCTCTTATCATATAAACATCTTATCTTATAAAGACCTGATTCTGGTAAGGCTCTAGAAGATGAGCTGTTAAGAAACTCTCCCACCCCAGGAATGTCTCCCCATCTCCCTCCTCCTCAAGAGGAAGCAGAAATGGGCCTGGCCATATTACTAGTAGTAGAGTCTCCTGGTGATAAAGAGAAGCACATGGGGCATGGCCAGGCTTCCTCATCTCTTCAATCATGGGTGCACCATTTACTGGAAGGGCAAGGGTGAGAGGAAAAGAGGGCAGATCTTGATGTTGAGCTTTGGCATTAGTGTGAGTGGTGAGGAGCCACTTCAGACATTTGAGATAGGCAATGTCCTTCTACCAGAGAGCTCTAATAGGCTGAGATGTGAAGCATTAATCCACCTACCAGTATCTCATTTCTCATTTCTTATACATGTAGCTCCTTCAGGCACTAAATGAGTCAAGTGGAGTTTGAAAAGTATTGGATCTCCTAGTCAAAATACTATCTCTGCATATCTCTTCATATTCACTCCCAAGACTTGAGTTTTACTTTACAGTGATTTCCTACCGAAGACATTAAAACTCTCAAATAAACAAACAAACAAATAAATAAATCTATCTCTTGCCAATCTTACTATATAAATTTAAATTGGAAGAAGAATATTAAGACCTATACTAAGAATCACAGTTACAAGAATAAGACAAAAATTATATTAAAGATGACAAAATTTGGAGTTCCTGAGTAGCTCAGTCAGTTGAGTGCCCTGTTCTTGGTTTGGGCTCAGGTCTTGATCTCATGGTTCATAGGATAAAGCCCTGGTCTTGATCTCATGGGTAATAGGATAAAGCCCTGGATAGGGCTCCCTGGTCATCAGGGAGTATGGTTGAAGATTCTTTCCCTCTGGCCCTCCCCCTAAACTCACATGTGTACATGCTCTCAATCTCTCAAATTATCTTTTTTAAAAAATGACAAAATTCAAAGAGAGAGGTCAAATAACTTGCTTCACATCACACAATTAAGTCCACTTTTGGCTAGTGATCCAACAGGCATTCTCCACCTTCAGACCAAACAATCTCACACAATAGCAAAACTGTATCTTCCTTGAGTAAATATCAATTATCCTAAGCAAATCATGGTTATCATATTCAAAGCACTATATCTATTGGGTGATCTTGTTTTGACCCATGATGCCTGAGGAAAGATCTACTGGAGTATTTCTGGGAAAGGTCTCTATACTTGTAAGAAGGAGACTCAAGAAGAGATAGTGTCTTTGCATCTAGACATTATTGGGTTTTATTAGTTATTGTGTATTCTTGCTTCAATATTTGATTTTTATTTTATTCCTTATTATATATTATTATTGCTTCAATATTCAATTTTTATACTATTCCTTATTGTGTGTTATTATTGCTTCAAAACCAGACATTGTTTTAGCCAATTTGCAATTATGAAGAAAATCAGTGCTATACTAAGTGCAGCAGAAGAGAGCACCAAGGTTCCTTATACCTTGGTGACATTACTAGGTCATTGCCTCAACCAATAATGGAGTTCACCATCTTTGGACTTTGTATGAGAAAATAAATACATTTTTAAGCTTAAATTAATTTTCATTTTCTGTTACTTATAGCTGAAAGTATTCTGAGTCAATATTCTATCCCAAAATATATGCTTAAATATACTGATCTTTTAAACAAATACCTCGAAATGAATGTGAAACAGAAGATCTGGAAAAAAACAGTGAATGACAATGCCTTGAAGCAATGAAGCTCAACAGGGAACATATCTGCAAAAGCAGAGATGACTCATTGCATTATATAACTGGAAATCAATAATGGTAAGTAGTGATTTTTTTTTAATTTTTATTAACATATAGTGTATTATTTGCCCCAGGGTACATGTCTGTGAATCGTCGGGCTTACACATTTCACAGCACTTAACAGCACATACCCTCCCCAATGTCCACAACCCAGCCACCCTATCCCTACCCAACCACGCCCCCCCCTCCCCCCCGGACACCCTTAGTTCGTTTCTTGAGTCTAGGAGTCTCTTATGGTTTGTCTCCCTCCCCATCCCTTCCTGTTTCACTTCTCTCCCCCACCCCCCCCAAACTCCCGCCTTGCCTCTCAAGTAAGTAGTGATTAAGAGCATGGGCTCTGGCTTCAATCTCAGAAGCTTGCTAGATTTGTCTGTATAAACTTTGGGAAGTTATTTAACGTCTCTAAGTTCCCAGTTATTGGATAACAGGATCATATCTTCTTCCCAGAAATATTGAGGATTAAAATAAATAATGCATGTAAAAGGCTTAGCAGTTTCTAATGCATGATAAATGCTTGAAAATGTTATTTGCTATTATTTCTATACTTAGTTCTTTGTATTTCACAGCTATTTTCTTAAGTATCCTTCTATTTGATTGTCATAACAACATAGTGAGTTACATATTCCTATATTGCAGTGAGGAAACAGCCTAAGAGAAGTTGAATGTTAAATAGTCAATATTTGAACCTAGTACCTCTATTGTCAAAGAAACAGTGACTAGGTATAAAATGAAACCACAGCTATATATTTAGAAAGACAGAAATTTAAGGAGAGTGAAGGAAGAACTGATTTATAATGCAAAGAATTGCCAATGGTCCTAATAACAGTATTAGCAAAGGAAGAAGCACTGTGTCAATGGTGCTGACAAAGTTTGAGAGTTAAAGCTGAAATGTTTGTTCACAGTAACTGGAATTTAGGCTGTAACCCATCAAGTAAAGTGATGGCTTAACAAGCCAGTAAAAGCAAAGTATATTCTAAATAATTTAAACTAAATCTACACTTTAAATATACTACACCATGGAGTTGGAGAGTGAAAGCAACATATATTCTAATATGTACACTCATGAAATGTTTTCTTTAAGAAATCAAAACACAATTTTAGTAGCTGACAACTCTTGCCACCCTAAAATATATGCTTTCCATTAGATGGCAGTGTAAGCTCAGATTAAATCTTCTGAAAAAGTTTAACCCATGCCAGGGGAAGACCCAGGTACATGGATTGAGTGGTCACATATAAAACTAACAGCAATATTTTTAACATATCAGAATTTGCTTTCAAGTATGAGAACAATCTACAGTAATGACCTGTGAATAAGCAAAACAAAAATCATTTTGAGAAAAATTCTAACCACCCCAAGAGTTAGGCTGGGTTATAGTTGTGTTACTGCATTAAAGAGAACATGTTTTCTTTGTTTTGGCAGATGGGAAATGAAAGGTGGGGAGGCTAAAACAGTAAAAGTGAGCTTATATAGTTCTTTTGAGTGTTCGTATATTATAATTATACTCAATTACTTTAAGCTTTCAATTTTTAGCATCCCTATTTTCACTTTGTTGTAGTAAATATTATGAGCTTGCTCTTGGTTGTGTATGATGTTGTTTTCTTTCTTTCCTTCTTTTTTGGCGGGAAGGGTCTGACAGGTTCTGGACTTAGGCACTGTATCACAGCCCACAAAACTGTTTTTATAAAATTCCTAAAAGGCGAATTTATCCAAGACTCTTCTACACTCATACTGAGAATTATTTTGCCACCTGTCCCTGGTTTCTAAATGTAGTGGGAAAATTGGTCAACTTTCCTTTCTATTGAAACACAAAATTGATGAGAAGAAAATCAGATTTGCATTGCCAATAAAATCCACGTAGAAATAAAACAGGTATTAATGGTGCATCAAATGACTACACAGCTATTCCTATATGTAATTATTTCACAAAAAAAAGTTGTAGATCATACAAAAACAAAAACAAAGCTCCATTTTTATGTCCTCACTCCCCTATATGTATGATCTCCAAAAACATAACTTAATATTCTCAAGTTAGACAAGTATTTCTTCTAAGAAATATAACCTAGCAGGGCACCTGGGTCTGTTAAGCATCCGACCCTTGATTCTGGCTCAGGTCATGATCTCAAGGTTGTGACACTGGGCCCATGTAGGCCTCCATTCTAGGCAAGGAACCCACTTGAGATTCTTTCTCTCCCTCTTCTCCTACCAGTTGTGCAGATGCCCATGTGGATGCACTTTCTCTCTCTCTCCCTCTCTCTCTAAAAGAAAAAAAAAGGAATATAACCCAGTGAGAGCTTTTACTTAACATGAACCTGTTTTACCTTTTCTTTCTATTTAAATGGTTTGTCTCCATTATAATTTAAGCTATACAAAGAACACAGACATCTGTGACAGTCAGTATAATAAATCAAAAATTTAGACTTTTTATAAGTAAATCCTACTCTCAGTTCAAAGTGAAGTTTGTCTGTTTCCAAGCAATTAGTAACATTTTATAAGTATCAAGGCACCATGTGTGCACATCAGTGAAAAATTTAGGAGTATGAAGGACTTAAATAGTCAAAGAGGCTATTAAATGGCAGTTGATAAAACTGTAACTGAACGACAACTGTGTGCATACTGAGCACACCAGTAAAATGTTTATTAATCTCTGACTCACACCAAAAGGCAACAAGAAAACTATATTCTACTACTCTTACTTGCTTTTTCTTATTCAGATGAACTGGCCACAACACTACAGGACCTCTCAATGTTCCACATTGTTCATTTGACTATCAGCTGAAGAGAATTTCATCAACATTAACAACGCAATTACCAGCAGCTGATTCATCTTCCAATGACATCATAATTTTAATGATAAATTATCAGGACCACAGTGTTTTATAACAAGCAATCATAATTCTTCAAACCTTTTCAATTAATATATTTCAACAAACAAGTAAGTAATATTAAAACCCTACTATTCCTTCTCTAATGACATTTTAAAAAAAATTAAAATTAGATCCTCTCCTAACCTTTTTTTTTTTTTATTATTAACATATAATGTATTATTTGCCCCAGGGGTACAGGTCTATGAATAATCAGGCTTATACATTTCACAGCACTCACCATAGCACATACCCTCCCCAATGTCTACAACCCAGCTACCCTATCCTTACCCCCCAAACTCCTAGCAATTTTAAATAAAAGAAACCCCCAAATGAAATTAATATACAGAAATAAAAACAGTAAGGAAATACTCTTAGGGATTCTAACCTGAACATACATCATTCCCTAGGGAGAGCAAAGCTTTTATTTAAAAATACTGAGTCAGGAGGGCACCTGGCTGGCTCAGTTGGTACAGCATGCAACTCCTGATCTCAGGGTTGTGAGTTCAAGCCCTGAGCTGGGTGTGAAGCCTACTTAAAAAAAAAAATAATAAAATAAAATAAAATAAATTGAGTCAGGGAAATAAGATGCACATGAATACTTTAACATCTGCTTTTTCTTTCCTTTTCTCTTTTTCTAAAATAAGATTTCTATCTGAGGTCAGAGGATTCAGTAAAATAAATGCTGTTTTCCTGACAGTATATTTAAAAAATAAAAAGGAACCAGGAAAAGCATTTTTCTGGCCAAAAACATTCTCTTCTCTTATTTTCCATAACTCTTCGTACTTTCACCTTTAATTTTTTTTTTCACCTTTAATTTTCTTTAATATTCTAACCTGTCTTTCTTTTACTGGAAAATTTTCAAGACTTTAAATGTGCAAAAGGACTACTGGAATCCTTTCACGGTCTGGAGGGCCTTCCCAGTGTTTTCTGATTCTAAGGGAACCTGTGCCTTTCTCTGTCCCTATTTTGTAACTCAGTTGTAGAAACAGAAGTTAACTGGTGGAGGGCTGATGGTGACCAGAGAGTCTTGGCCACAGAAATACCTGTCAGGTGAAGATGCAACTAATTACCATGCAATAGATGTTGTCAGTCTACATTTTTTAGCATTCCTCACTACCTATTTTGTCTACCCTCTGAAATTTCCTCTGAACTGGCTTTAATATTTTACTGGTTTTCCTGTTAATTAATGAATTAAATAAAAGCTCTTAACATGTGTTCATTTTATATTTGTATGCAAGTCATGACTTTACCTTTTCGAAAGACTACTTTTTATCCCATGGCTGGGCAAATAATTATTTGAAACTTAATAGCTTGAAATAAATACTACTATTAATTTTACAGCCATTTAAGCACTTCTTAAATTAATGTATGTAATACTATTTAAAGATTTTAATACAATTTGTTACCCTGAAATCTTAACAGTTATTAAAAAGAGATCCGCTAAGTGACTGAGCAGAGCATGAACAGTATATGATACAAGAAGAGCAAAAGCATCATTGTAATAATGACTAACATTTATTAAGCACTTGCTATGAACAACACTTTTCTAAAGCATTCACTCTCTGATTGCCTCAGAAACACCCTATGACACAGGTACTGCATGTTGCCCCTGAGAAAACTAAGGCAAAGGGTAGTTAAGTAACTCGCTCAAAGTCCTACTGCTAGTAAGCTGGAAAGCTGTGGCTCAGACTGAGTTTGGCTCTATACTAAATTAGACTACCTCTCAGAGAAGAAAAAAAGAAAGCTTCTAAACAGCCAAGCACTTTTAGTGCCATTATTCCTGGCTGCTGTTACCATGTTCCCTAAGAATAATCCTGACACATACTAGGAAAAAGTGCTATTAGAGAGAGTTCAAGCCCATCCCTTTTTTGAGTAGCAGCAAAGAGAGAGATAATAAAGACAATTAAAAGGTGGAAGGACTTGAGAAGGTAAAGAAGTCATATAGGGGTGGGTTATATGCCAAACTGAAAATTAAGAAAATACATTTTATGGTAGTAAACATTTAATTTAATCCTAACTTTGACAGTTTTGTCTAAAGCTCATATAAAATCCATACAATATTCCTATATCCCTGAGTCCATATATAAAATTGTATTTTTCTTATGGAAGAACAATCAAAAAGGACCTTCTGCTCTACATTTTTTTGTGGCAGGCCTTAGAAAGAAGCTGGCTTCCAAGAGTATTGAAGCAGGCTGTTAAAAGGCTTATCAACTGCAAAGTCTATTCATGGTTGAAACTGTATTCAACTAAATAGCTAGTGATTACCATTCTTGCTGGAATTTCTTGATCCTCAATTCCTTTATAGAGCATTGAAATCCTTAAAACAGCTCCAGAATGACCCATACTGCCAAAGAGCTTCAAAGATGTGACCTAGGACAGTTCAAGTTCACTAAAAGCTGCTAAGCCCCAGGATTTTCAACACATGGTGGATTCCCAAGACAAAAACTTGCTCTTTTCCTGTTAGGCAGAGGTAAAAACCCACTAGGTGAAAAAGAAGCTTGCTATTTGAATTACAAATGGTCTTCAAGTGTAGGCTTAAAGGTTAAATATGTAAAGATTAGTAGAGAATTTTCCCCACTCCTAGAAAAACTTGAAACTACAATTAAAGTGTTAACAGAACTAATTTGCCACCTTCAGTAACTGTTTATAGAGCAACACTCAGTATATAACTCCATGAGCAGAATCACCAAGGTTAGGAAATAAATTAGACACAATTAATGTATTAGATGAATTGATTAAGTAAGATATAAGGATAGAGGTACTAATTATAAAAGCTGCTAAAACACTATCTTAGCAATTAAGAAAATTAAAGATTTGTTTACATCTTGAAAACTCATTTACCTGCCACAATCCTACAGATTAAGTCTAGATTAAGTACAAATTATAGGCAGGGATTGTAAACAAAATAAAGGACTACAGTAGGCCTAATCATTCTAATATACTTCCCAAAAACATCAACCACATGGAAAAATTCTATTTTGATTTCAAGTACCATCTAAATATTTAAACTCACCAGCCCCAGATAATGAATTAATTCTCATATCATTAAAAGTATTAGTTATTACAAACTTTAAGATACTTCTTCACAAAAAGTAAACTCAAAAAACTAACGAGGTAAGTAGTTTTTGCCAAAATTTTTTACTAATTGGAACATTCGCAAGGCAGCAAAGCTGATCAGGCTTCAGAAATAACACTTGTATCCAAACAATAGAAATGTCTTCAACTGTGCTTCCCTGGATGTTTCTGGATGTTTCTCTTTACTCACAAGTATATAAAACTTTTCAGCAATAAAGAAAACTGAAGGCAAGATGGTACTCACTTTTCAATCTCAATGCCAAGCGGATTAGCAGGACGCAAAGACAAGGGGGGAATTCCTTTATTCCTGTCAGTACGCATATCATAATAGTTCATTTCATCAACCCACACAGCAGACTGATCCAAAAGACCTACCAAAATTAGGAGCACATCCTTAATGAGATACAGACTAAGCCTTTCCCTATTGTTTTACTTTTTAAAGTCCTAATACAACATGCACACTAAGGTGATTTCTGAGAGCACATGAGAGAAATTTGAGAGCACAAAAGTTCTAGTTTTTTCATTTTTTTTTTTTTTTAATGGCTGGTGGCTTAATTAAAAAACACTAAGAATCTATAAAAACACCTCCTGGTTCATGGTTTCACTGTACATTATTCAATAGAGAAGGCACACTAAGCTTCTGAGAAAAATTTCTGCTAAAACAAATGTATTTTAAAAACAACAAATAGTAAAATTAATTTGGTTAATTAAAAAAATATCCAACAATTCCTTATATAAAGAAAACAGTCAAATACTTTCCAAGAAATGGATGGTTTGTGTAATGGAAATAACTAGGATATTCAGGAAAAATGGGTAAACCCTGTCAACAAAATATAATCTCTGAAAATGGTACCCTCTTTTATGTGACTGAGTTGTCATTCACTTTGGCATAGGACTCACAGGCTTACTACCTCTAAACTTGGGCTAAAACAGAAAATGGGCAAAGGGCCAATGAGCAGAGGAGCAGCTGGGGGCTGTGAAAGCTTCACGAAGGAAGGTATATGATCCCAGGCAACTTCTAGCTATATGACCCTTTGTGAACCCACAAATTCTATCACAACCCACAGTTCTGCCAGAATGCAACAAGAGGCTTTGTTAGAGGTTATATTCAAGTCTAGATACTCCTAAGTTAGGCTTGATAAGCCTTTATTGAGTTTATACTGTGCTAGATCCTGGCAGGGTGCTTTAGAATAAAATAAGTTGCCTTTATCTGCTCTATAAATATGATATAATATTGCTGGATTCTGCCAAATGTTTTAAGTTCCTCCAGAAAACTAGTAACAAATTCCTGCTTTAATTTTCAGTTTTTGAAGATGTTAAATAAAAATGAGTAAACAAAAACAGGGAAAATTATATATGCACAGATAGATGCATAGACACACATATATATGTGTTTATCTGCATTTATATATATACATACATATGTGTGTGTATATATGTACATATGTGTACATCTACATATGTATATGTGTATATATATATGTGTGTGTGTATATATATTCCATTTTGTATTCTCCCTTAAATTCCTTACCTAAATTTTTATTTATGGAAAAAAAATCTAGGAATTTAAGGATGCTAATGCTGTAGAAAGGCTCTATACTCTAAGATAGAAAAACAAAAACAATTTGCAAAATTATTTACTTTTCAACATAAGAGAGAAGTATGACCTAGGCTTAATTATGCCTGTGATATTCCTACATTATACAAATATTTACCAAGTACTAACCATGTATAAGACATTACAAGACCACAAAGATGAATCTGACATTAACTTTATGTAAGGGTCTATACTAAGCACTTTACACGCATGCTCTAACTCATTTAATCCTACAAGGTAGGTAATACTGTTGTTCTACTTTTATCCATAAAAGAACTAGCACTAAAGTTCCACAGTTCGTAGTGCTAGAGCCCAGATTAGTATTCAGAGTTTAGCTCATGGGACCAATTTCTTAACTACTTATATGAGGATATAAGGAAGTGTTAGGTACACAAAAAGTAACATTTAAAGGGCTACAATATATAAAAAAGAGTGCTTATTTCTTGTTTGGAGGGCTACAAACACATTTTGGCCAGGCAACATTTTGTCCTGGCCTCAAAGGATGGAGAAAATGAAGAAAACAAGAACATTATTTAGATTATATTATTGCTAATTTGGCCAAATGAGGAGGATATTTTATCTCAAATCTCGACTGCATAATAGAAAGAAATGCAATGACTGTGTTCAAGATCAAGGAACTAAAGTTGGCAAAGCAAAATGTTACAGAAATAAATTTTATAAAGAATTTAGGATGATAATTCTCTCATGGTCATCATCCTTAGGTTTCCCTGTTGCCTCAGCAAACTGCCTTTCCAAAAGCAATGCAAAATTTAATATCCCATTCCTGTCAAAATAAACATAATCTAAGTTAATGAGATGTGAGAGTAGGTAAGTTTTATACAAATCCACCAGTTTTTGATTTTGAAAGACAAAAGCCATTTTCATTTTCCTCTTTAAAAATAAAAAGTAAGATGATACCTATTTTTTCAGGTTTGAGTAGCTTGAAAGACACTGTTGAGGTTCCTTTGCCACCTGACTTGGTTGTGACGATAATGTCTCCTTTGTCATTTTTAGCTTGTCCCACTCGACATACTATTTTACTTGCAGACATCCATTCTGCCGTCAGGAGGCAATTATGTCCACAAATTGTCAAACCTGAAAATAAAAGCATGTACATAACAAAGTTCAAAAGGACAAAGATAAGATCTTAGAAACGTCTATTACATAAAAAGACAATTCTTGTCAGTATTATCAGGCTTTTTCCATGAAGTGAAAAATAAATCTAGAAATAACATTTCCTGTTCAATAGTTATTTCTATTATTGAATATACCCAATGTTACTTGCAAATATACTGTCTCTATTGATTTTTATCTAATCTTTTTTCTCTCATATTTAAGACTGCTTTAGATTATATTTGTTTCTTCAAACATCAATGGAATAAAAAATAATGACCATAATAATTATGTGTAGGCATTCCAGATTACTCAGACTATGAGAATCTTAAGATGATTTCATAGTTTTTCTTTTGCTTTCATAGTTTTTAAAAGGGAAATTATTGCTATTATTAGAAACGTAAGTTACTGATATAAAATTCTAAAGTATACTAAGTGTATATATCATTTCCTAAAAACATATTTATCCATGTTCCTGAAAATAATTTGCACTTACTTTTCCTAGCATTTAAATATGGTATGCATAGTATATACTTTATTTCAAGCATAGTCTGGAGTCTAGTAAAACCAGCTGATGTTCTTGGGCCTTTTGGATTACTATTTCATTTTCATATCTGTATCTTATAATGGTAGTTCATGCTGCTTTAGCATTTCCCTAATGATACTGTCAGTATACTACATTCTGCTCTTATAGTAAACCAGCAGTCCCAAAATGTCAACTTATGTCTGGAATTTCAGGCCCTGATTAATTATTATAATTTAGGCAGTAATCAAACAGGGATGCACTGAAAGATTATAGCGAGAAAGATGTGACCCCAGACAGAACACCAATATATCACCATAAGGACAAACTGCCAGCTCTTCTACTAACTTAGTTTGTTTGTATTTTCCATTTCTGCAAAACAGAACAGCCTCATAAATATTTTTAGAAAAAACAAACCAAAATGTATGTGGCAAAGACCCAGACACTTCACACTTTCTATTCTCATTATTTAAATTTTTATATTGCTCAGCAATCAAGTTTGGCAATTGCAATTTTTTTTTTTCAGATACCAGGAACACATCAACTAATGCCATATCTGGCTGAAAAAATATAGGAAGGGATTCAAATCATCTTTTGTTACAACTTAAAGCATTATTTAATAAGAATGTTATATTAACCATAGAGTAATAAAAATAATCACCTTTTAAAGATGCATTTGTTAAAATAATGAATTTTAGAGATTTTCCTAAAACAGCCATTATTTATACATGTATGGAATTCTGCCTTTCTTTTTCTCTTTTTTTAAGATTTTATTTATTTGAGAGAGAAAGAGCATAAGCAGAGAGGTGGGGAGGGATTGGCAGAGGAAGAGGGAGAAGCAGGCTCTCCAATGGACAGGGAGCATGAAGTGGGGTTTGATCCCAGGGCCCTGGGATCATGACCTGAGTCAAAGGCAGACGCTTAACTGAGAGCCACCCAGGTGCTTCTGGAATTCTATCTTTCTAATAACAGCATTTAAAGTTTCTTGCTGATTTTTTAAAATGTATAATGACATTTACACATTTTTAAATGCATTCATAATTCAAAATTATTTTTTCAAAATGAGAATGGCTTTGATATCTTTCCTTAAAATCAATTTTGTTTTGAAAAATGTAAACAATTTAAGAGATTCATAGCACCCCCGGAACTCCTCTCCATCTTCAAGAGAAGCACTGTGAAACACTTCAATGTGTATTTGCTCAAATAATGTTTATGCATACATAAATCAGTCTATGTATTTTTTAAATAATGGAAAAGGCTTTAATTAATAAACTAAATGGTTTTAGTGTTATAGATGGTAGATTATTTTTTTTTAGACGGTAGATATTTTGATATCACTCTAGGTTAACTTAATTAACATTAAGGTTAATTAACATTAACTTAATATTTTAAAATTTTATAATATCAAAAAGATTCTTGTGGTTTTAAATATTAATTCATTTCAGAAAAGAAAATAACTCAATAGTAAATGTCAGGACTTAATATAAAGTCATTCCTAATATAGGTTCCCTGCTGGAGAACAACCTTATGATTAAAATTGAGAAATGGGAGCAGATTTCCAATATATAGACAGGAAGCCTTAAAAACATGTTCAGATGAGCAAACATAAATGATATCCATGACAGTACAAGCTGGGAAAAAGCTACCCAGAACAATAGTTTATTCATCTAGTTGTAGCTGCTAACAGGGTTTCTCTGATTTAATATCTGCTCTGCATTTTAACTAAAAAATTAAAAAATCACTGTTTAATTTTAAACATAGATTCAAACAGATCATTTTAAATGTCATAAAAATTAAATAAAATCATAAGACCGATTTCTTAATTTCTAAAGCACATTTTTGCTGTTACTGCAAACCAAGAAATCTGCTTCATAATATAACATCTTTTTTTTTAAAGTAACTTGTAGAATTTCAAATAAACTGTTTTTATAATGTTTCACTTGGCTAGTATAGATATCTTCTGAGCTAAAAACGCTAAAATTATTTAGCAGATTGTGTTTGCTTTTTTAAAAAATGGTTTCTAGGCAATACATAGGCAGGTTGAAAGCTGAACTACCAAGGTTTATAGAAGTATACCCACTTAGCCAAATAAGAATAGTGCTGCCCAAAGCTAAAGCAAGATTAAAATTTACATAGACTAGTAAGTGTCATGTTAGGAGCTCCAGTTAAAATGTAGGAAATAACCTCCATCTGTATGGTTTATTTCTATGCATTCTCGGGACTCTTCCACTTTGGATAAAGAAAAATCCAGAATGAGCTATTTCAAAAAATCAAGACACAGGATTAGATAAAACTATCTTCATAAGAATAATTAATTTTTGGGACGCCTGGGTGGCTCAGTTGGTTAAGCGTCTACCTTCAGGTCAGGTCATGATCTTTCTCCCTGACAAATAAAGAAATAAATAAAATCTTTTAAAAAAAGAATAATTTTTGTTTACTAAAGAATCAAACTATGGCTAGAGAATACAATATAAAATAAGACATATTTAAAGAACACTAGTGAAAAGAATTAGCTGGGAAGTGTAAAACTCATTTATTAAACATAGGGCCGAGCTCCAGTTCACTTTCTCTTTTCCAAGGGTTTTCCAGATGGCCAAAAAATAATCTATCAACCTGCACCAATAATGCAAGAAAAATAAGTTTCAACTCATAATCTCCAATACTTTACCAATATGTCCCTCATAAATTTTTTAAAAGATTTACTTATTTGAGAAAGAGAGAGTGAGCACAAGAGAGAGAGAACAGTGGGAGAGGAGCAGAGAAAGAGGGAGAGGTAGACTCTCCGCTGAGCAGGGAAACACCCCCCACCCCCCTCACCCCCGCCGCCCCGACTCAGGACTTGATTGCAGGACTCTGGAATCATGACCTGAGCTGAAGGCAGACACTTAACCGACTGAGGCACCCAGATTCCCCCAGAGTCCCTCATAAATTAAGAAGAGTCAAAAAAATGTCTGAATCCAGATAAGTTTATAAGGTAATCAGCATATACGTTAGTAACATATACTAAAGTCTCTCCCTTCCTCATTCAGAACTCATCTCTTTTCTAAATGCATCTCAAAGTTCACAAGAAAATAATCCTACCTGACCAGACAATTATAAATATAAATATATTTATGTATATGGAATATTACTCAGCCATTAGAAAAGAATGAAATCTTGCCATTTCCAATGACATGAATGGAGCTAGAGAGTATCAGGCTAAGTGAAGTCAGTCAGTCAGAGAAAGATAAACACACTCTGATTTCACTCATATGTGGAATTTAAGAAATAAAACAAGCATAGAGAGAAAAAAAGAGAGGCAAACCAAGAAACAGACTCTTAACTATAAAGAATAAACTAATGGTTACAGAGGGGAGGTACGTGGGGGGATGGATTAAATAGGTGATGTGGATAAAGAAGTACACTTTTGATGAACACTAGGTACTCTATAGGAAGTGCTTAATTACTAAATTGTTCACCTGAAATATAGTAACTAAGTGGAATTAAAAAAAAAAAAAAACTTAAGAAAAGACAAACCAGGGGTGAGAACCACTTACAAACATGAATGCTTAAATAATCAGCAGTAAAAGGTCTTCACGTTACAGAGTGGGAGTGGAGGGGACAGACACCACACAAACTAATAAATTTATACAGTGCCAACTGGATACAGCATGCATGTCCTTGAACTTAAAAAGATTAAAAAAAATTAACAGATCCTAAAAACTATAATTTAGTTTACCATAAATATATAAATATTAGGGGAGCCTAAATAAAAAGACAGATTAACATGGGTGGGAATTAGTTTGAAGAGGTTTTTTTTTGGTTGTAAGCCTTAAGTTTTAGCAGACAGAGACTATTCATAGTTTAGTTCTATGGTGGGGCTCTTAAGCATGATGAAGCATCAATGTGGCAGAGGAAAGGAAATAAATAAGATTCACAGGTCTTAGTAAGGATATGCACCTGGTGAGAGTAGATAGTTTCTTCTAGGTGAAATAAGGATAAGAGCCAAGTGGTTCTGATATCACTAGGAGATACAGTTTAGATTTGATTTGAAGGGCAATAAAGAACAGAAGAGGTATAATTTACAGAGCACTACAGAACAAATACAAACAATTGTATAATGGAGGGAAAACTAAAATGAGAAAAAATAGCTAGGGAGGCTACTTGGTCAATCAAAGCAGGAGAGAGCAAGGCTGAGGAAATGGAGGCAAATCTCAGCCGTGGGAAACTTTTTGATGGACTTGGTGAAAAGTAATTTAGACAAGATTTGATAAAATAATAATTTTAAACAGAAAAGCCAGAAAAACAAATAATTCTTTCATCTTTATTCAGATTATTCTGTACAGATCACAATGTTATTTTTCTATCAGCTTATCTCAACTACCCACTATAAAAATGAATTTACCCTGAAAACATAGTTCTTGCTCTTACCTATGAGGTCAGTTGGGCCAGTCCCCAGGTTTTCTCCTCTAATTGTAACCTTTGTCCATGGTATTCCTTCATTTGGAGAGATGCCTGTCACAAGAGGGGGTTGTCGTGATCGGGACATCGTATTTTGTTGGGTAAACCAGAGGTCTAGTTACAGAAGTAATCTGTTAAAAAAGAAAGGAAAATATTAGTGACAACTGAAATAAGTGCTGACTAAACATACAAGAATGCTAGACATTGAAAACCAAAACATAAAAAGTATTCTTAAACACAAAGTTCCAAATTTTTTAGCTGTTATTTAGCCTATCTGCCAACATCTACTGAACATTAAATTTACGAAGGACATAATAGCTGGTACTGTGAGGAAAATGTCAGAAAAATAACAAGACAACTAAGCCCTTGGCTCTGGAACTCTCAATATGATAGAACCTAATGTCACCATTTAGCTCCATACCTACACCTGCTGAATCCCCAAAATATGCTAGAAACTGTGCTACTCTCCAAGTTGTTAAGGGAAGGTGTTCTGATTAAATCATGTTCATAAAAATTAAAATACACTTATATTCCCATAGGTGTAATGAACTTAACTTTATTTTTGTATTATACTTAGTACAGCAACTTTTTTAATGTGGTCAAATCAATATACTGACATTTTTACAAAACCTAAAATGTAGACCTAAAGCAAAAGCACGAATTTGCCAATTTTTTTGAGTATAGCAAAGTTGGTAAAAGTGCAGTTTCTGAGGTTACCTATATTCAAGGCCTGGTGTTCCAATTTACTAATTCTGTTCTAATCCCTCAGTTTTTGTATAGGTAAAATGGACCTAGTAATAGAACCTTTCAAAGGTTACAATTAAGGTTATATATGATAATCTTAAGCAAAGCACAGTACCTAGCATATAGTAGGCAACAAATAAATAATAAAACCTCACTAATAAACTGCTGCAGAATTCAATGGCTCAAGGTTTCAGATGCCCCAGAAGATGAAAGCAAGGTTCAGAGCAAAACAGCAAGAATTTGCTGGTTATATATATCTTTACACATTGAGAAGTTAGACACCATGGCCTCTGCCTTCACCTTGCAGTCAGCAGATTAGAAGTTCAGTCTCTGAAGAAGCAAACAGAAGAGGACCAGAATCAGGAATGCCAGGCATAGTAAGGGTGATTAAGTGTCAATCTGCACAGCAAATTGTGGGACTACTTGGGCTTCTTCCTCTTTTGCTCTTACACCTGTCAGCAAGGTCCATAAGCCCACCCTGCCCGATCCCACCTTGCCAGGATAAATAGAATATTGTTCTCTGAAGAAATTAATAGGGAAAAAGGGAAAAAAAGGACCAAAGACCTAGACATCCCTTCCTTAAAAAAAGGTCTACCTGCAGTCATATCACCCAATGGAAAAGCCTCTTACAAACTGCCTATCAACAAACTAATCATCTATTCCCAGACTCTAAAATATATAAGGACAAAATTTTTTTTTAATTAAAAAAAATTAATAAATAAAATATACAAGGACAGCCAAAGACTATAAAATAGTCAAGGAAAATATGTGAGAGAGAGATGGAATTTAGATAAATAAAAAATCCAGAGGAAACAGAAATAAGGTGGGTGTAATAGGCTAAATTGTGTCCCCTAAAAAATACCATGTTGCAGTTCTAACCCTATGTACCGCAGAATGTGATAGTGTTTAGACTTCTTTAAAGAAGTAGTTAAACTAAAATGAGCTCATATACAGGTAGACCCTAATCCAATATGACTGGTGTCTTCATAAAAAGAAGAGATTAGAGAAGAGGAGATTAGCACATAGACACACAAAAGGAATACCATGTGAGGACACAGGAAGCGGTCAGCTATCTATAAGACAAGGAGAAAGGCCTCAGAAGGACCAACCCTGCTGACCTCCATGATCTTGAATCTAGAATTATTAGAAAATAAATTTCTGTTGTTTCAACTACTCAATTTATCAGGCTTTGTTATTGCAGTCCTAGCAAACTAACACAGAAGAAAAACAACAACAAAAAACCCTTCAAAAGTATTGTAAACTTTGATCCCAAATTAATAATCTGCAGAGGGAGAATTTTTTTTTTCTCAAAGAATAGGATGTCATGAAAAGGAATAAATCCAAGAATGAGAGCTCTTGAATTTTTCAAAAGAGGCAAAAGAAACAAGATTTACATTGTCCTATTAATGTAAGAAATGGCATTGCTTTAATCAAACGTAGTAATAAAGCGGCAAATAGCAGCTATATGTTTGAGAAGTGGGGAAGGGCGTTAAAGAGGAAAGGAGTTACACATTTTATCTAAAACTGACTATCAAGATAATGGCAGATTAGAAACAGAATCTGGAAATGTGGAAGTGGATGCTTTAAGAGAGAGTTAAAGGAGTATGGAGTATGTTGTATAATAAAGGATGTTACTGACCTTTGTCCCTGGTTTCTGGGAGAATCAAAAATCCAAGAAGTATCTTTGTTATTCAGAAGCCTTCAATATCATATGTACATAATATTCATGACAACTCAATATCAAGCCTGGCCAAACCAGAAAGAGCAACCACGTTGGGGGATTTGAGCCATGTGGCATGAGCTTGGCCTCTTCCAGAAAAGGGGAATGGAGAGAGAGGCTTGAGTTCAATCTCATGGCCAATGATGCCATGCCTATATTACACTTATTTAATACAACTAAAATAGCAAAATGACAACAAAAAAGAAAGGACCATAAAGACATCACCATTCATCCAATAAACCAAATGAGACAACTCAAGTTATCATGAACTTCTCTCCTTTCGTATCCCACCTCCTGAATCAAACAATCAAAATCTTAAAAAAAAAAAAAAAAAAAAAATCTTCCTGTCAGAATGCAAAGTCAACTACTCATCTCAGTTCTATTGTTGCTTTCCCAGTTAAGACCTTCATCTTCTCTCCTTGGATATTGAAACAGACTTCTAACCGGTCCTCTGCCCCTATATTGTCTCCATAGCAATCCACTCTCAGCAAACACCAGTTAATTCTTTAAAATAAAGATCTAATTAACATCTTCCCAGAATAAAACAACAACAACAAAAAATCCCATGACACCCCCATTACTCAGAAGTTTCCAGTGCCCACAAAATCCTTACCATTTTATTAAAACCTGTCCCAACTAGATTGACTAGTCTGTATTTCCTACTTTGCCCTCAATCATCTCCCTCATTCACTTGATACTACATAAGCCCATTCACCTTTTATGAATCATCAAGTACTTTTATGCCTTTGTGATTTTATTTATCTTGTTTTGACTAAATAACAAGTCTTTCAAAGTTTGTAAAATCCTTACCAATATTTCAAGGTCTTAAATGTTACCTTCTCTAAAAGAGTCTCCCTGATCCCTCCTTTTACTATGCTTCTGATGTTCTAATATTCGCTGTGATAAATCTTAGATATCATGTTTATGTCTCCTCTTTGAAAACACAAGATGTTTAATCAACTCCATACCCCCCACCTGACACAAAATAAACATGCCATATGACTGCTAAAAGAAGTCACATAAGCGTTTTCTGAATGTTTCATGGTATCAGTGGAACACTGGAATCAGAATGGAATAAAGATAAGAAAAACAAGGAGTAGAGAATAGAGATAGGGAGCTACTGATATATACTTGAAGACAATTTTTAAGAAGTGTAAAAGACATTTGTATACAACAGCATCAAAAAGAACAAAGTACTCAGGAACAAATCTTACAAAAGAAGTGCAAAACTAGTACTTTGAAAATCACAAGATACTGTTGAAAAAAGTTAAAAACCTAAGTAACTGGAAAGACACAGATAGGGAGACTTAATATTCTTAAGATGATAATACTGCTCAAGTTCATCTATAAATAAAATGTAATCCCTATCAAATTCTTGGCTGGCTTTTTCGCAGAAATTGACAAACTGATCATAAAATTCTATAGAAATGGGAAGGACACAGAATAGCCAGAGCAATCTTTAAAAAGGAACAAGGTAGAAGGAGTCACATTTCCTGATTTCAAAATTTACTACAAGGCTATAATAATCAAGACAGCGTGGTACTGGCCTAAAGAAAGACATATAGATCAATGGAACAGACTTGAGAATCCAGAAATAAACCCTTACATACACAGTCAGCTGATATTTTAACAATAGAAAAAAAATACACCTTTTAACAAATAGTGCTGGGAAAACTTGACATTCATATGCAAAAAACTTCAGTTTTTGCTCACTTGCTCTTTTTTTTTTTTAATTTTTTTTTTAAGATTTTATTTATTCATTTGCCAGAGAGAGAGAAAAAGAGAACAAGAGCACAAGCAGGGGGAGCAGCAGGCAGAGCGAGAAGGAGAAGCAGGCTCCCTGCAGAGCAGGGAGCCCAACATGGACTCAATCCCAGGACCCTGGGATCATGACCTGAGCCGAAGGCAGACACTAAACCAAGTAAGCTATCCAGGCATCCCGTTGGATCCCTTTCTTATAACACTCACAAAAATTTACTCCAAATATACTATAGACATACATGGTCAAGATAAAACTATAAAACTCTTTGAAGAAAACGCAGGAGTAAGTCTTTGTGATATTGGGTTAGGCAAACACTTCTTAGACACAACACCATAAGCAACAAAAGGAGAAGAGATAAACTGGACTTTGTCAAAATTAAAAATCTTTGTGCTTCAAAGGACACCATTAAAAAAAGTGAAAAAGATAACCCATGGGAGAAAATATTTGCAAATAGTCTCTTTGATAAAAGACTTCTATCTAGAACATATGAAGAGCAATTACAATTCATTGTAAAAGCAAATAATATAATTAAAAAATGGGAAAGGATCTGAATAGACATTTTTGCAAAAAAGATACAAAAACGTCCAATAAAGACAATGTCATTAGCTCAATGTCATTAGCCAAGGAAATGAAAATCAAACCCACAATGAAATACGACCTTATACCCACTAGGAGGCAATAATCAAAAAGGCAAAAAATAATGTGTTGGCAATGATGTGGAGAAATTAGAACAACTGTGCATTGCTGGTGGGAATATAAAAGATACAGACAATCTGGAAAAGTCTGGCAGCTCCTTAGGAGGTTAAACAGAGAGTTAATATACAATTCATTGATTCCACTCCTAAGTAGCTACCCAAGAGAAATGAAAATAAATATATGTCCACATAAAAACATGTCCATGAGGAGGGAGGAGCAAGATGGCAGAGACATAGGAGATCCTGTTGCAACCTGTTCCCAAAAGTGAGCTGGATATCTGCCAGACCATGCTGAACACCCACGAAATCAGCCTCAGAAGCAAGATTTTTCACTTCTGGATCTCTACGAGAGCAGAAGACAGCAGCAGAGAGGTAAAGCAAAGTGGAACACTCAAAACGGTATCGGAGGATAAACAAAAGGGAGAGGGAACCACCCGAAGCCCGGCGCAAGGACAGTAATACCCCAAAGGAAAGGAAAGCGCCAGGTGGTTGCGGAGCAGCAATAACTTAGAGCCTGGTTAAAAACACTTAAAAAGAGCATAAGGTTCTGAGGAGCACTTAGTGGAAGGAGGTGGTCGTGGGCCCAAGCCTGGGCCCATGCTCCCAAGAAGGACACCATTCGCCTCAAAGAGAGACTAGTGGGGGGGGGGGGGCGGAGGCGTCGGAACCTTCAGCTTTCCGCTTCCCGTACCATTTTGTGGGTGGGGTGCACACACTCCTGAAAGCACCTTAGAGAGTCTGCTGTGGTCCCTGAGCCAACAGTTTTTCTCCATGTACAGTGCTCTCGAGACGGTGCACCCCTGAAGGCAAGAAATGCTTGGCTGGTGCGTAATCTTGGCAAGAATCTGGCCACACCCCGCCAGAGCCTGGAGCCCTGAGAGCAGGGGAGCACGCCAAGTCGCCAAACTGCTGAGCGCTCGCAACCTGGGACAGGCGGCACTGGGTGATTTGCAGAGGGGAGTGTCCCTTCTGGACAATGGAGAGGGGAGCAGACTGCGGCTTCTCTGTGACAGGAAGGTCTGGGTACAGACAGGCAGATCCCTCGCTTAGACTCTCTGAAAAGGAGAAAAAGCTACAAAAGGCCAAAAGCCTTCAGAGAGCTAAAGACTGAGAAGCCGGGTTCAACAGAGCTCTGACCTTTGACGGGGGGGCTGGGTGACTCATCCCAAGCAAGACTGACTGGAAAACAACTGGCCAGGCCCCTACCCTAGAAGACAAGTCAAAAAAAAAAAAAAAAAAAAAAAAGCTATAACCACAGAGTCACCATAAGACTTTTAAATCCGCAATATTAGGGGAAATCAATATATTAAATGCTTGATAATACCCTCAAATTGTATATTTCATAGATACAAGTTTTTTTTCAATTCACTATTTTTTTTAATATTTATTCACTTGTTTTCACATTTCTTGGTGTGATTTTGTTTTTTATTTTTTTAAACTACTTAACATTATAACTAGAGGCTTAATTCAACCATAAACCTAGAAGACCTGAAATAACCTTCCTCGTACACGAGGAGCTATAACCACACTCCCATCTTATCTTTCTGTCAGAGTTTCTACCTATTTGCTTTTGTTCTGGTATTATAGAAATCTCATTCCTGGGGTTCATTCTGACTAGGTTCTTTTATTTCTTATCATCAACTTTTGTTGGTCTATATGTTTGTTTGGGTTGGTCTACATACTTCATAAATCTTATTGTTGGGTCCCATAATGACTCAGATCCCCTCTTTTACTGTTTCTATCTTTTTTACCTTATTCTTTCTTTTTGGTGATGAATTCCAATTGCTCATAAGCCTTCCAGAGTGCACCCTGTGTGGGTCGTGGGCGAAATATCCAACTGTACATCCTATCATCCACTTCCCATCAAAATGATACGAGGAGGAACACCCAATAGAGGAAAAACCCAGAGACTGCGCCCTCTCCCTCAGAACTATTAGACATGGACATTAACAACAGTATGTCAGAAAGGGAATTCAGGGTGACAATTATCCAGGTAATCACTAGGATTAATGACAATGTAGAATCTCTAAGGGCAGAAATGAGTAGCAGTATAGCCAATGTAAGAAGTGCTATCAGTGAGATCCAATCCAATCTAAATAGTTTAAAAGCTAGAGTTACAGAGACAGAGGATAAAATTAGTGATTTAGAGGATAAAATGGTAGAGAAGAAACGGCAGGAGGAGAGCTGGAGCAAACTGCTCAGGAGTCATGAGAAGAGACTTAGGGAAATAAATGACAGCATGAGACGTTCCAATGTCAGAATTATTGGAATCCCAGAGGGGGTAAAGACAGAACACTAGAAGATACAGCTGACCAAATTCTGAATGAAATTTCCCCAGTCTGGGGAATGGAACAAGGGTACATGTCCTAGAGGCAGAAAGGACACCTGCCAAGATCAACGAGTCTAGAAATACAGCGAGACACATCATAGTAAAATTTGCAAATTATAATTTTAGACAAGAAGTCCTGAGAGCAGCTAGGGGGAAGAAATCCCTTACATATGGAGGAAGACCAATTAGAATAACATCAGACCTGTCCACTGAAACCTGGCAAGCCAGAAAGGGCTGGCAAGACATATTCAAGGCACTAAATGAGAAGAACATGCAACCAAGAATACTTTATCCAGCAAGGCTGACATTCAAAATGGATGGAGAGATAAAGAGCTTCCAAGATCGGCAAGGATTAAAAGAGTATGTGACCAAGAAACTGGCCCTGCAGGAAATATTAAAGGGGGTTCTATAAAAGTAGAGAGAACCCATGAGTGACTTAGAACAGAAAATTACAATCAATAGAAAGAA
>CM053608.1:103532197-103561128 GCA_028646535.1 Procyon lotor
GGATGCGGAGAAAGGGGAACCCTCCTACACTGTTGGTGGGAATGCAAGCTGGTATAGCCACTCTGGAGAACAGTATGGAGTTTCCTCAAAAAGTTGAAAATAGAGCTACTCTACGATCCAGCAATCGCACTACTGGGTATTTACCATAAAGATACAAATGTGATCCGAAGGGGCACGTGCACTCGAATGTTTATAGCAGCAATGTCCACAATAGCCAAACTATGCAAAGACCCTAGATGCCCATCAACAGATGAATGGATAAAGAAGAGGTGGTATATATATACAATGGAATACTATGCAGCCATCAAGAGAAACAAAATCTGGCCATTTGCAACGACGTGGATGGGACTGGAGGGTATTATGCTAAGCGAAATAAGTCAGTCAGAGAAAGACAAGTATCACATGATCTCTCTGATATGAAGAATTTGAGAGGCAAGGTGGTAGTTTGGGGGAGGTGGGGGAGAGAAATGAAACAGGAAGGGGTAGGGAGGGAGACAAACCGTAAGAGACTCCTAGATTCATGAAACGAACTAAGGGTGGCTGGGAGGCAGGTGGGTAGGCATAGGGTGGCTGGGTTGTGGACATTGGGGAGGGTATGTGCTATGGTAAGTGCTGTGAAATGTGTAAGCCTGATGATTCACAGACATGTACCCTGGGGCAAATAATACATTATATGTTAATAAAAAAACAAAACAAAACAAAACAAAACAAAACAAAAAACAAAACCAAACAGGCAACCCACAGAATGGATGAAGATATTTGCAAATGACACTATAGACAAAGGTCTGATATCTAATATCTATAAAGAACTCCTCAAACTCAACACTCACAAAACAGATAATCACATCAAAAAATTAGCAGAAGGTATGAACAGACACTTCTTCAAAGAAGACATACAAATGGCTAAGAGACCCATGAAAAAAATGTTCATCATCATTAGTCATCATTAGCCATCTGGGAGATTCAAATCAAAACCACACTGAGATACCACCTTACACCAGTTAGAATGGCCAAAATCAACAGGACAGTAAACAACAAATGTTGGAGAGGGTGTGGAGAAAGGGGAACCCTCTTACACTGTTGGTGGGATTGCAAACTGGTGCAGCCACTTTGGAAAACAGTGTGGAGATTCCTCAAGAAAGTAAAAATAGGGCTACCCTATGACCCTGCCATCGTACTACTGGGTATTTACCCCAAGGAAGCAGAGGCAGTACAAAGTGCCACATGTACCTCAATGTTCATAGCAGGAATGGCCACAATTGACAGACTGTGGAAAGAACCAAGATGCCCTTCAACAGATGAGTGGATAAAGAAGATATGGTACATATATACAATGGAATATTATGCTTCCAACAGAAAGGATGAATACCCAACTTTTGTATCACAATGGCTGGGACTGGAAGAGATTATTTGGAGCAAAGTAAATCAAGAGGAGAGAATAATTATCTTATGGTCTCACTTAGGTGTGAAACATAAGAAAAACTTGGATGGCATAGTGAGAATGAAAGGAAGGGTGAATGGTGGGAAATCAGAGGACAAGATGAACCATGAGAGACTGTGGACCCTGAGCAACAAATTTGAGGGTTTTGGAGGGGTGGGAGTGGGTGGTTGGGTGAGCCTGGTGGTCAGTATTGTGGAGGGCATGTATTGCCTGGAGCACTGGGTGTGGTGCATGAACAATTAATCTTGTAACACTGAAAAAATAAAAGAAAAGTGTTTGGGGAAAAAAAACTATAGATACTAAAGATATTTTTTAAAGAGTAATGAAGGAATATTATGAAAAACTTTATGCCAATGAATTTTATAACTTGGATAAAGCAGAAAATTTCCTTAAAATGAAAAGTGACCGAACTAACACAAGATAAAAAAGAAATCTCAATACCTTTTTCCTTGTTAAATAAACTAAATTTATCATCAAAAACTTTACTACAAAGAAAACTCTAGACCTAGTAATTTCACTATTAAAATCTATCAAACATTTAAGGAAGATATAATACCAAGCCTACATGTATTATTTCAGAAAACAGTAGCAGTAGAAAGACATCATGACCATGTGGGTTTTACTCTAGCCATGCAAAGTTAGTTTAACTTTCAAAACCCAATCCCTGTAAATCATATTAAAGTAAAAAGAAAAACCATGTATTTATCTAAATAGAGAAATCTGACAAAATGCAACACCTATTCATGATTTTAAAAACCTGAACAAATAGAAAGGCTCTCTGAATTAAGAAAGGAAAATGGGGGAACACCTGAGTGGCTCAGTTGGTAAGTGTCTGTCTTCAGGCTTAGCTCATGATCCCAAGGTCCTGGGATTGAGCCCCACGTATGGCTCCACGTATGGCTCCCTGTTCATGAGGAGCCTGCTTCTCCTCCTCCTTGCTTTTCCCTCTCCCCAGCCCCCAGCTCATGCTCTCTCTCACATTCTCTCACTCTCAAATAAATAAAATCTTGAAGAAGGAGACGAAGGAGAAGAAGAAGAAGAAGAAAATGAGGAGGAGGACGAAGAGGAGGAGGAGAAGGAAGAGGCAGTGGCAGTGTTGGTGGCCAAGGAGGAGGAGGAAGGTGGGGAAATGGGGTAGGTGGGACCATCGAACACTGCACAAATGATGAAATATAAAATGCTTTTTTTTTATTTCTCTAAGGCCAGTAATAAGGCAAGAATGTCTCTCTTATCTTGTCTATTTAACACTGTTCTAGAGGTCCTAGCCAGGGCAATAAGACAATAAGGCTAAAGAAATAAATGGCATTAAGATCGCAAAGGAAGAAGTATTTTCCACTTAGAGATGACTGTTTACAAAGAAAATCTTAAGGAATCTGCTAAGCAACTAACAGTACTAATAAGATATTAGGTATTCATATAGTTCTTTTAAAATTCTAGTAGGAAATAATTAGAAACAAAATTTTTAAAATTCTATTTAAGAATATCACTAAAAACCAAAAAATTAAAAACATTTAATAAAAAGAAGGTACAAGACTTCTTGAAAACCTTAAAATACAGCAGAGAGGGAAAAAAAGGAAGACCTAAATAAGTGAAGTTCTATACAATTTCTATAGGCTGGAAGACTCAGTGTTAGTGAAATATCAATTCTCTCCAAACTGAAGTAAAAGTCGCAAGCTTATGTAAAGAAACTGGCATCCTGAGGACAAAATTCCTAATAGATATTCAAAGAACTTACATTGGCCAAAACAATTTTTTTTAAATATTTTATTTATTTATTTGACAGAGAGAGAGAGATCACAACTAGGCAGAGAGGCAGGCAGAGAGAGGAGGAAGCAGGCTCCCTACTGAGCAGAGAGCCCAATGCGGTGCTCGATCCCAGGACCCTGAGATCATGACCTGATCCGAAGGCAGAGGCTTTAACCCACTGAGCCACCTAGGCGCCCCTTGACCAAAACAATTTTAAGGGGGAAAAAGTTACAACTCTTAGAGAATATGATTTAAAGACTTAATTGTAAATCCATAGTAATCAAGACAGTTGAGTTGTTGGTGTAAGGAAAACCTAATGAACAGAACAGACAGAATTCTAAAATGAAGTCAGATTTATATAATCAGTTGTTTTTTGACAATGCAACAAAATTCAAGGGATATAAAAAATACTTCAATCAAATGGTGCTGAAATAACTAGGTATCCACATACAGTTTGGTAAAAAAGAACCTAAAAATGCTTACACCACTTACAAAAATTAATTCAAGATGGATCATAGATCTAAACATAAAAGTTAAAATTATAAACAATAAAGAAGAGACTATCTCCATACCCAGAGATTTTTTTCAACATGGCAAACAATAACCATACAATGAAAAACCTGATATATTTATACTTCATCAATATTACAACTTTCTCATCAAGTTGGCAAGGATGCAAAGAAAGGGGAACCCTCTTACACTGCTAGTGGGAATGCAAACTGGTACAGCCACTCTGGAAAACAGTATGGAGTTTCCTCGGGATGTTAAAAATAGAGCTACCTTACCTGGGCTCGGAAGCCTAATGATAAAGTGATAAGGAACACAAGACTGGTTCAGGTTCAGAGAAAGGGGAAAAAGGGAAACCCTGTTGCACTCCTTGTGGGAATGCAAACTGGTGCAGCCACTCTGGAAAACAGTATGGAGCTTCCTCAAAAAATTAGAAACAGAAATATCCTACAACCCAGCAATTACACTACTAGGTATTTATCCAAAGGATACAAACATAGTGATCTGAAAAGGAACCTGCACCCCAATGTTTACAGCAGCAATGTCCACAATGGCCAAACTACAGAAAAAGCCCAGATGTCCACTGACAGATGAATGGATAATGGGGATTCAGGTTCCCTGCTCAGTGGGAAGTCTGCTTCTCCCTCTGCCTCTACTGCTCCCCCTTTGTGTGCTCTCTCACTGAAGCTCTCTCTCTCTTTCTCTCTCTCATGAGCACTCTCTCAGACAAATAAATAAAATCTTAAAACACACACACACATACACACAATAGTAAGATTTGGCTTTAAAAAAAAAAGAAAAAGACATCATGTCCATCTTGACAAGAATCTAACACCACCAAAAAAAAAAAAAAAATCTAATACCACTTCTGTGATATTCCTGTCAAAAATGCATACTCAAAACTCATTAACAGACTACCTAAATTCACAATATTCCACAAAATAATTGGTTTGTATTCTTTGATAATGTCAAGGTCAAGAAAAACAAAGAAAGGCTCAACAACTGCTCTATATTCAAGGACACTAAAGAGGCATTACAACTAAATGTACTCTATGATCCTGGATAAATTCTAGAAGTAGGAAAAAATACTTTCTGTAAAGTACATAATTAGACAAATTATCACCATGTAAATTTGAACTGTGGATTAGATGGTATGGTATTAATATTAAATTCTGACTTTGGTAAGTGTACTGTGGTAATAAAAGAGAATGTCCTTGTTCTTAATAACTACATACTAAAGAACTTAAGAGAAAAATGATGTTTGTAGCATATTTTCAAATGATTCAAATAAATATATACGATAGATTGACAGAATAAAAATAAATGGGGCAAAAAAAACCCATACAAGAATGTAGGTCAGTTGTGGGGGCTGGGGGTGGGGGTTGGGTTAAATAGGTGATGGAGATTAAGGAGGGCATTTGTAATGAGCACCAGGTGTTGTATGGAAATACAGAACTGCTAAACTCTTCACCTGAAATTATATTACACTATACTGTTAACCAATTAGAATTTAAATAAAAACTTGAGGGGGGAAAAAAACATAAAAAAGAAAAGTAAGCAATTGGTGAGTCTAGTTAAAGAGTTTACAGTTGTCATTTACCACAACTTTTTAAAAAACCTTTACAGGAGTGAGTCACTTTTACTATTTTTGAAAGGTTTCTGTAAGTTTGAAATTGTATTAAGATAAAAAGTTATCCAAAATAATGCTTTGGTAATATTTTAAAATAAAGCAAAACTAAATCAAATTAATATTCTCCTGCTAATATATAAAGCTCACTGTTAGAAGATACTTATTTTCACATTCACATTAGCAAAATGCACAAATAAGCAATGAATAAACAGTTACTAAAAGAGAGACATGCTAAAACTAGTGTTTGGTTAAAAAAAAAAAAGAATGGTAAACCAATCCCATATATTTAGCTACATTTAATAAATACACTAACATTATAGAAATTTCAGAAATAAGTATTCTTCTACTATCTCTTTAAACATGTTTCTAAATATATACAAGAGTAAAAAGCTTGTTTTGAGAATGTGCTCTAAAACTATTATAAACTGACAAGCCTGAAATTTGGTAACACATATTAATAAAAACTTTCAAGAGAACAAAGACATATTTCAACACAAAGCTCTGACAACTGCTTTAATAAACAGAAACTATATTGCCCAAAGATACCACAACACTACAGGGAAAACAAACATTAAGGAAAGAATGGATAATAAAGCTGCCTCATTGATTAATGTCTACAGTTCTTGAGAAAGGAAAATGCTTCATTCAATTGGCAGGGAAAATCAGACCACCACTGAGTGGTGATTTAATAATATAAATTAATCCCTGTCTATAGTATTAGACTATAAAACAGATAAGCATGTGGCTTCAACTTATTTCAGAATCTGGTCTAGTTCACATAAAGAATAAATTTTTAAGCAGAAATATTCTACAATCCTTATCTCCAGAGAGTAGGGTGAAACGTAAGAAATTACCACTGACATTAATATTACTAAAAAGGTGATTAATAAGATACTAAACTGTCAGCTACTCTTCCCATAGTGGTGCTGAGTATCAGTAGAGGGACATGCCAGTATTCCACAGAATCAAAGCCAAGAGACTTCATCCAATTAATATCTAGACTCCTCATCTGAAGAAACTGTAACCAAGAGATGTTAAATGATTTTTTTCAAGGTCACCTACCTAATTATTTATAAAACAGACCAGATCCTTGGTTTCCTGACTCCTCTAAATAGTAGGCTAATTATCACTCTTTCCTTTACACCACCTACATATTATGAGGTCATTTTTGTATCTGATAGCCCACATTCTGAGAACCTTAGTTGTTTCCTTTATGACTGAGGAATGTTCATCCTGGTGTGAAACAGAATTGAAAGTAGACTACTTCAGTAAAAAAACAAACAAAACTAGGACAGGGCATTTCCAACCTACTTACTCCTGGTATTTCGAATCCATTTTGAGGGCATGATCATAATCTTAACTAAGTTACCCTCGAAGTTTGTCCAAATAAAACAAAAGTAATGTCTGCTAACAACAGGTAATGTCTGGGCCACAACTGATAGTCAGTCATGAATCAAAAAGTATGATCTATTTTCTTATTTATGATTAAGGAATACAGCTGTGTTCCAGACACAGAAATCAGCAGCTGCTGAAAATCCAGCATTCATTATATTGGTTCATATATAAAAATTAACGGTATGTCCCCAAACATAGGCAAACCATTATCTCAGGAAGATCACATAAGCCATTTAATTCAGAAATACATAAATATCTACTTTTTACACTACAGTGTCCAAAACACCTACAATAGTGCCTACCACACAGTATGTACTCAGTAATTATTTGTTGAATGAATTATGGAAAGAGATGTTTCTTTTCAGCCCACCTCCAATTAGAAATACTCTGTTATGTTTAGCAGCACAAATAAATAATCTCTTCTCACTCTCGGGAAAGAGTCTAATAAGCCTTAAGAAAACAATTTGTTTCTCAACATTCTCAGTTTAACAACCCATGTTGTTATTTTTATTTTATTATTATTATTTTAAAGGAAAATTCTCATCTCTAGTTGTCTATAAGTGCCTATAAATTTGCCTCACAAAGATTTTCCAAATGCAATGAACCAATAGTCTTTGAAAATTTGTCCTAAGGTCTTTCTCATGTAAATATATTAAGCAAAGGTTAACAAAAGTTTGACTTTGCCTGTCATAAACCTTATTTAATTAAAACAATATAGTCTTGGGGCGCCTGGGTAGCTCAGTGGGTTAAAGCCTCTGCCTTCAGCTCAGGTCATGATCTCAGGGTCCTGGGATGGAGCACCGCATGGGGCTCTCTGCTCAGCAGGGAGCCTGCTTCCCCCTTTCCCTCTGCCTGCCTCTCTGCCTACTTGTGATCTCTCTGTCAAATAAATAAATAAAGTCTTTAAAAAATAAAAATAAAAAAAATAAAACAGTATAGTCTTTATATTACACAGGCATTTAAGATCATGAAAGAGGTAAGGAATAAAGTGAATAAACCTACCCTGAAAGTACACACACCACAAGCTAATTTCATCTTTTTTCTTTTTAATTTCATCTTTTGAAAACAAAATGATAGAAACAAGAAGAAAAGTAGCTATTATTACCTACATATGGAAAATAATTGCAGATACAAAATAAGCCACTTTTATCAGGCAATATCCTCGCACAAGTACACTAATAATAAACACAGGATTAAATGACACAATTGAGCAAATGATAAAGGTAGACAGCACTGGAGTACCTATTTGGAATTTCACATATATTCACAGGTCTATAGAAATAGGCTGCAAATTATGATAAACTGACTCTTAGCCTAAGAACTGTATATACCATATCTTGTCAAGTTACCAAACAGCTTTACAAGTTTGCTTAAAAAGGAATCTTAATTCTGATGTGTCTCCAGACTCAGATTAATTTATGAAGCATTTTTCAACCACCTACACCTGAATGGGGATAAACCAAACTTAGGAGGACCTTTACAAAAATTAACCACTCATAAATACTTGCCTGATTCCTTGTGATACTGGCACAGCATACTTATACATAAGTAAGTATACATCACTTAGTATACTTATGAGTGACCTTTTCAATAGTGAAATAAAAAAATAGTATAAGTGTGTCATATAAATAGGCCAGTATAGTTTTTAGCAAATGATATTTAGGGAGACAATAAAAACTACACTATTTAGGGAGACAATAATAACTACCCATTTATGGATATAAAGAAGCACTTTAAATACATTTCATCAGTGTTTTATTTTCTGAAGATACAGCGAAACATAAAGATGTGTTTTCTTGCTTCTTAGTAGTCTTTCTCTAAAAAAAAGAAATAGAAACTGAAATAATTTCTAAACTTGATGCTTTGATTTTTAAATGTGAAGTTTTGGTCTTCCGAGTAATTATCATTTTGTGGCAAATAAATTCCCACCTACCTACCTGCAAGAACAAAGGATATCTTCACACAACGATGATATGACAATGGCTTATAACATATTTTGGACTTTTTTCATTTAAATTTTATCTTGTCAGCTAAGTGACAGACTTGCATGGTGATCTAGATTTATTTTAATAAACAAAAGTATATCCAAGCTGTAAGTCTCTAAATTAAGTCCTGACAGATCAAGCTCAAAAACTTAACATCTATAAATAGTTTGGAGATCTGGGTTCTAAAATGGGTTCTGGCATTAACAATTAAAAACCCTTAGTTACATTTATGCTCTCTGAAACTATTTTCTCATCTATCAATAAAGTGTTTAGACGAGATCATCCCCAAAGCCCTTTTAATTCTGGATTCTATGAGAATCTTAATTGTAAGACCAGGTTTTTAAATTCAATTACTAATGTAAGACTAGAAACTGGCAGTCCATAGCTTTTCACAATTAAACTGAACTATAATAAGAACACATTATTTTAAAATTTTTGTATTCATTATAAACAATTTTAAAAGATTCTTTAAAAAGAATCTGAATTTTTAAGATCTTATATTTAGATGTTACAGTATGAGATGGCCAAATAATTTTTTTAAATAGCAACATATCTGCAGGTTAAGTAGAGGAATAAATAACCCCTCTCATTTTCAAAAGTTACTTTTCAAAGACCAGACTACAAAACTTTTATAGATACTTTGTTAATGAATTATTAAAATTTAACCATTATAATAACTCACCATAGATTAAAATGCACATTTACTTTCCAAAACAAAACATAGCTCTTCTTCATTTCCCTGGTTTTATTTAATATAGAGAAGAGAAACATAAACAAAGACAAAGACAGAGGAAGAGAGACTGAGGAGAAGGAGAGGAGAGGTGACGAAATAGGTAAAAAGGCAGCTTAAAAATTCTCGTTTAATTAATAAACAAAGAAAAAAACTGGAAAAGATACTAGAAACAAGCATGATAAATCATTTTTGTGTTATGCACAGAAAAAAAAAGTCTGCATATCTTATAATTTTTTCACTGAGTTACAGTATTTGCTTTGCATTTTCATCTTTCATTTATACAAAAATGCTGATGAGGGCAAGGGATTTTAAAAACATTAAAAATCACTTTTAAAAAACAATCTTTACAAACAGCTTTAAAAATATTTACAAAGCAATTGTGTATAACTCAGAAGTTAGAAAAAAACTATAATTCTGAAATAGTTATTTAAAATTTAGTAATTTTAAAATGTTTAAATACCTTTGAAAACAACTGTTCAATTTTCCTATATTGAAACCCTAAGAGTACTGAAATGAAATCTATTCAAACTGAAAGAGATCTTAAAGTTCCTGAGTTCAAGTGACTTGCTTTAGGTCTCATGTTTCTGTGTTCTTTCCACAAAGCACATGAATGGAATTTAGAAATCAGCAAAACAAATTAGCAAATTTAAGCATTTTATCACTAAATCTAGTAAGAAATTATTCATTACCGATTAAAATGTAGTCATGAAAATTTACTGAGTCTGCAAAAAATAAAGGGTGCCAAGTTAATGGCTCCTTTTATTGCATAAGCCACTAAAAAACTAAAATTTAATATGAAAGAATATGAACCTTCCCTCTAATCACTGTACCAGTCCTTTATAACCTTTCCTTCCTCTTCTCAAAATAATGAAACATTAAGCATCATTCTCTAAACAGAATAACATAATACTATAGGGAAAAAATGGAAACTTGGTTTATATAAAAGTTACCCATAAGAAAAATCTTAGTCCATATAAATTGACTATTTCAAAACTGAATCCTTGTGAATAAGATGATTAGTGAACCTAATAAATAACCAATTTAAGCTCTGTAGATGATAAACCTAAAACCATGATTATAAACTAACATATATATATACTTTGACAAAACACAGCTTTAACAAAAACTATGTGATATGCACAAATGCTAAATAACTTCTATCTTTCAGATAGCATATTAAGCTCTCTAAAGTAAGAAAAATCCCTCACAAAATTATACTTGTTTTAAAAGAATGAAGTTCCTATTTCACACAGTAGCATTTTATAATAAAAACTGATCCAGTGTTTCAGAAATTCAAAGTTTTTATTTTGTTACAATCCTTTTTCCCCAAAAAAAGTTAAAGTAGAAAGTCTTTTCTTATTGGCATCTTAAGAAGTAAAAAAAAAAAAAAAAAGCCTGACAAAGTCAACAAACATACAAATCAACTATCCAATTCTTTCAAGAACGATTTTTTAAATAAACACTTTGCAAAGGAACAAGAGCTCAGCAAAATGTACCCTCTATATAGGCCAGTGAGGGTGCAGACTTGCAAGCCCATTAGCTCAGGGTCTGTTTCAGTTTTGAAAAGACCATAAGCTTTAAAAAAAAAAAAATACAGACTACTTGAATTTTTATGAGACAGGAATGAAATACTGAAGAGAGACATCTTCATGAACCAAAACAAGTTGAAGAAGAGTATTGCTCAAAACATTGCATAAGGCTGTTACAGGATTTATTTGCTGTCCCTCGAAAAACTGCAGAAGCTTCCTATTCTCTACTAGCACTTGCTCCATGTTCTCCAGTTTTCTGTCTTGAGGCATATCCTGAGCAGACTTTGGAGGATTTCCAAGATTGTTAAAATAACTTTTAATAGACACAACATCAGTTTCTACACTGAAGTTCATTTTGCCATTTAGATTTGTTTCAACCAGCACTTATCCCCCAACTTTGCTATCCTTTCTACACTGCTCTTCAGAGTCTTCAAAGCCAGAAAATAAACACGAACATCACAGGCTTTCATACCAGGCTCCAGGAAATCTTCCCATGCCATCGGGCTGAATACTCTCACAGGCCATCAAATGGATCAAGTACCACCACAGGAGTCCAACCTGGGGATAATGGCAGCTCCAGACACAGTGAGTTGGGGATGCCACTTGCCAGTCAACTGGGGCTTCAAGGTATAAGGCATTTCCTGTGCTTCTTGCTGTTCTGAACAAATGCTCAGATGTTAGCTCTAAATAAATCTCCTTCGGGGCACCGGGATGGCTCAGTCAGTTAAGCTGTTGCCGTCAGCTCAGGTCATGATCTCAGGGTCCTGGGATCAAGGCCCACATCAGGTTCCCTGTTCAGCAGGGAGTCTGCTTCTCCCTCTCCCACTCTCTCAATCTCTCTCTCTATTCTCTCTCAAATAAACAAATAAAATCTTAATAAAATAAAATAAAATAAAATAAATAAATAAATCTCCAACTCTTTGGAAACATCTTCCATGCGAAAGTGGTGGAAGTCTCCCCACCTCACCTCACACCACACTCTGGCATCACAGATGACCCTGGAGTCATCAGGCCTAAAGCACAGGCTTGTCTTGGAGTACACAGACTCTCACCAGCTTTGAAAGGGTGCCACTGATATGAATAAAGAGTTCTAAAAAGTCCTCACCAGTGATGTTGGCACAAAACTTCATGATGCTATGAAGACTGCATCCAGAGTTTGGTAGGAGGGGGTCCCAAGTGCAGCAGGTCCCAACACAGCCAACACTCAGATTCCACTTACTTGCAGGCCCCCTGAGAAGGGCCACAAAGCATGGCCGACCTGGGGCCCCTGAAACCAAGACCTCTGTTCCCATCTTCTTCCCTCCACCTCCTCCCTTAAAAAGAGTTTCACTGTTTCCACTCTGATTATTAAAAGGATAGGCACTCCACCACAAAAATGTCTAAATATTCTTTCTAAACTATAAGAAGAAAACTGAAATCATCACTCCTAGAACCACTTTCAACCTTGTTGGTACATACATTAACACTGTCTTAATCAGGGGGTGCATAGGTGGCTCAATTGGATATGCATCCAACTCTTGGTTTCAGCTCAGGTCATGATCTCAGGGTCATGAGATCAAGCCCCGAATCAGGAGCCCTGCTCTGCTCAGAGTCTGCTTGTCCCTCTCCCTCTGCTCCTCCCCACACCAGTCTCCCCCACCCCCCCGCCCTGCCAAACACACTCTCTCATAAAAAATTATAAAAATTAAAAAAAATATACTGTCTTCGTCAACCAGAGCATATATGTAGATATAGTTATATGTGCTTTATAAAATTACAGCATGCTAGGCATACATTTACAACCTTTTTTTTTTACATGTAAACTACATGACAGACATCTTCACATGTTGGCAAGTATAAATATACATTATTTTCAGGCTGCTTAGTGTTCCACTGTATGGATGTATAATCAAAGTAACATTTAGATAATTTCTAATTTTTTGCTAATATGAACATGACAATGAACATTTTACTATAAAACATTTTTTTTGCGCATTTATCCAATTATTTACCTGCAGTACATTCAAAGAGGAATTTCCAGTCAAAAGATGTGGATTTAAGATCCTAACATGTATGTATCACCAAACTGGCCTGCAGAAAAGCTTTATCAACACACCCTCCCATCAGAGACACTGGGTAGTAGCAATCTGTAGCAATCTGGTAGGCAAAATAAAATAAATGGTCTCAACCTTCATTGTGAGTGAATTCCATTTTAATGATCTTTGCAATTTTTCATTAGGTTTATTTTCCTTGATTTTAAGATCTCTAGTAAAAACATTAACTCTCTGTCCCTTATATACATTGTCAATATCTTTCCCAGTTTATCATTTGTCTTTTCACATTGTTTACTGTGGTCTTTGCCCTTAGGAAATTTTGAGTCTTTTTTAATGTAAAACCAATGGACCCGTTCCTTGCTACTTCTAGAATCATGCTTTCAAAGTTATGTTTCTGGTACTTTAGAGCTATTTTATCTGCTTACGTACTTAACTCATTAGGAATCTGTTTTGGAGTACTGAATAGCTAGTTGACCAAATACCATTTCATTGAACAATCCACTGTTTTCTCCACTGATCTGGAATGTCACTTTTATCAATAACAAAAATTCTCATTTTAAGACTGTTTCTGGACCCCTCTATATTTTGTCCCATTGTTCTATTTTGCAACTACAACATAATGATTTGATTTCTATATTTTAAATATCCAATAGGTCATTTAATTTTTATTAAGTTATTTTAGCCATTCTTTCACAGATATTGATATAAAATGAACTTTAAAATATTGTGTGGGGCACCTGGGTGGCTCAGTTGGTTAAGAATCTTAACTCTTGATTTCTGCTCAGGTCATGATCTCAGGGTCATGTCAGGCTCCACAGTCAGCATGGACTCTACTTGGGATTCTCTTACACCCTCTTCTCCCCCCACCCCCAACTCATTCTCTCTAAAGAAAGAAATAAAATCTTTAAAAAAAATACGGAGCAAGATTCTAAAAATAATCCTACGAAAATTTTGATGGGATTATCAATACCCTGACATACTATATTCCTGCTTCTTTCTCTATCTCCACTGACTAGACTATAAGTTCCAGGAGAGAAGGGGTTTTTATATTTCTATGTATTGCTATATACCCAGCACTTAAAACATTCATCTGGATATACTGACGCTTAACACCTACTTGTTAAATGAACAAATGTATCGATTACATTAACTATCTACAACACTGACTCTTCCTACTCATTCAAATCACTTATAACTGTCAAAAAACTATTCAGCTCTGTTCAGAGAAGCCCATGTAACTATATTGAAGCTAGTCAACTTACTGAGCACTCAGTATCTCTCAACCAAAATCATTTATGGTTTCCCTGTAGAAAATCTTACTACCTTAAAATACAACAATTTTGGCTTTTACTCTTCAATATTTATGTTGCTTATTTTAACTGACTTACAGCAACTGCTATAACTTCCAAAACAATGTTGAATAACTATAGTAGTAACAAGTATTTTTGTCTTATTTCTAACAATAAAAGGTAAGCTGTAATCATCAAGATGGTACATAGATCAATGGAACACAACATAGAACCCAGAAATGGACCCTCAACTCTTGGTCAACTAATCTTCAACAAAACAGGAAAGAATATCCAAGGAAAAAAAGACAGTATCTTCAATTGAACAACTGATACTGAATTGAATTGATATTGAATTGTTCAATTGAAGATATCTTCAAGACAACATTCTTCAATGTTGGGAAAATTGGAGAGTCACATGCAGAAGAATGATACTGAACATTTCCTTACACCACACATAAAAACAGACTCAAAATGGATAAAAGACCTAAATGTGAGACAGGAATTCATCAAAATCTTAGCGAACTCAGGCAGCAACCTTTTCACCCTCAGCCACAGGAACTTCTTGCTAGATACCTCTCCAAAGGCAAGGGAAACAAAGGCAAAAATGAACTATTGGGACTTTAACAAGATAAACAGTTTTTGTATACCAAAGGAAACAGTAAACAAAACCAAAAGACAGCCAATAGAATGGGAGAAAATATTTGCAAATGACATATCAGATAAAGGGCTGGTATCCAAAATCTATAAAGAATTTATCAAACTCAACACCCAAAGAATAAATAATCCAATCAAGAAATGGGCAGAAGACATAAACAGACATATCTCCAAAGAAGACATACAAATGACCAACAGACACATGAAACAAGGCACCATTGTTACGAGGGAAATAGAAATCAAAACCACAATGAGATACCACCTCACACCAGTCAGAATGGCTAAAATTAATGAGTCAGGAAATGACAGATGTTGGCAAGGATGTGGAGAAAGGGGAACCCTCCTACACTGTTGGTGGGAATGCAAACTAGTACAGCCACTCTGGCAAACAGTATGGAGGTTCCTCAAAAGGTTGAAATTAGAGCTACCCTAAGACCCAGCAATTCCACTGCTGGGTATTTACCCCAACAATGACAAATGTAGTGATCCAAACAGGCACCTGCTCCCCAAAGCTTATAGCAGCAATGTCCATGATAGCCAAACTATGGAAAGAACCTAGATCAACAGAAGAATGGATAAAGAAGATGTGGTATGTGTGTGTGTGTGTAATGGACTATGACACCGCCATCAAAAAACTGAAATCTCACCATTTGCAAGGATGTTGATGGACCTAGAAAGTACTACACTAAGTGAAATAAGTTGGAGAAAGATAATTAGCATAAGCTCACTGATAAGTGAAATTTAAGAAACAAAACAGAGGATCACAGGGTAAGAGAGGAAAAAATAAAACAGGATAAAACCAGAGAGGGAGACAAACCATAAATGACTCTGAAACCTAAGAAACAAATCAAGGGTTGCTGGAGGAGACGGGGATTGGGATGGGGTAACTGGGTGATGGACATCAAGGGGACATATAATGTAATGAGCACTGGGCATTATATGAGACTGATGAATCGCAGACCTGTACCTCTGAAACCAGTAATACATTATATATTAACTGAATTAAAATTATAAATTTTTTTTAAATTTTAAAAAAGGCAATCCTCTAGAACAGTTTCTCAACCTGTTTTCTTTTTAAATTAAATTTAAATTAAATTAAATTTAAATTAAATTAAATTAAATTAATAAACCACACCCAGTGCTCCATGCAATACATGCCCTCCTCAATACCCACCACTAGGCTCGCCCAACCCCCCCACCCCCTCCCCTTCAAAACCCTCAATTTGTTTCTCAGAATTTACAGTCTCTTATGCTTCCTCTCCCTCTCTGATTTCACCCAATTCACCCTTCCTTTCCTTCTCACAATGTCCTCCATGTTTTTCCTTATGCACGAAACGTAAGTGAAAACTTATAACTGACTCTGTTTGACTTATTTCATTCAATATTTATGTTACTTATTTTAACTGTCTTACAGCAACTGCTATCCCATCCATGGTGATACAAAATTTGGGTATTCATCCTTTCTGATGGAGGCATAATATTCCATTGTATATATGCACCATTATCTTCTTCTTGATCCATTCATCTATTGAAGGGCATCTTGCCTCTTTCCACAGTTTGGCAATTGTGGCCATTGCTGCTATGAACATTGGGGTACATGTGGCCCTTCTTGTTTTTTTTAATTTTTATTAACATATAATGTATTATTTGCCCCAGGGTACATGTCTGTGAATCGTCACGCTTACACATTTCACAGCACTTACCGTAGTACATACCCTCCCCAATGTCCACAATCCAGCCACCCTATCCCTACATGTGGCCCTTCTTTTCAGTACATCTGTATTTTGGGGTAAATGCCCAGGAGTGCAATTGCAGGGTCATAGGGTAGCTCTATTTTTAATTTCTTGAGGAATCTCCACATTGTTCTCCAAAGTGGCTGCACCAACTTGCATTCCCACCAATAGTGGAAGAGGGTTCCCCTTTCTCCAAATCCTCTCCAACACTTGTTTACTATCTTGTTGATTTTGGCCATTCTAACTGATGTAAAGTGGTATCTCAACGTGGTTTTGATTAGAATCTCCCTGATGGCTAAAGATGATGAACATTTTTTCATGGATCTGTTACCCATTTGTATGTCTTCTTTGGAGAAGTGTCTGTTCATGTCTTCTGTTTTTTGAGGATTGAGTTTCAGGAGTTCTTTATGTATCTTAGATATCAGACCTTTGTCTGTAGTGTCATCTGCGAATATCTTCTCCCATTCTGTGGGTTCCCTGTTTGTTTTGTTGACTGTTTCCTTTGCTGTGCAGAAGCTTTTTATCTTGATGAAGTCCTAAAAGTTCATTTTCGCTTTTGTTTCCTTTGTCTTGGGAGACATGTCCTGAAAGAAGTTGCTGTGGCTGATGTCGAAGAGGTTACTGCCTATGTTCTCTGGTATTTTGATACATTCCTGCCTCATGTTGAGGTCTTTTATCCATTTTGAGTTTATCTTTGTGTATGGTATAAGAGAATGGTCAAGCTTCATTCTTCTACATAGAGATGTCCAATTTTCCCAGCACCATTTATTGAAGAGACTGTCCTTTTTCCAGTGAATATTTTTTCCTGCTTTATAGAAGATTATTTGACCATAGAGTTGCGGGTCCATATCCAGGCTCTCTATTCTGTTCCACTGGTCTATGTGTCTGTTTTTGTGCCAGTACCATGATGTCTTGGTGATCACAGTTTTGTAGTAAGCGTGAAATCAGGCAACGTGATTCCCCCAGCTTTGTTTTTCTTTTTCAACATTTCCTTAGCAATTCGGGGTCTTTTCTGGTTCCATACAAATTTGAGGATTGTTTGTTCCAGTCCTTTGAAGAAAACCGGTGGAATTTTGATCAGGATGGCATTGAAAGTATAGATTGCTCTGGGCATATAGACATTTTAACAATGTTTATTCTTCCAATCCATGAACATGGAATGCTTTTCCACCTTTTTGTGTCTTCTTCAATTTCTTTCATGAGTGTTCTGTAGTTCCTCGAGTACAGATCCTTTACCTCTTTGGTTAGGTTTATTCCCAGGTGTCTTATGGTTCTTGGTGCTATAGTAAATGGAATCTATTCTTTAATTTCCATTTCCATATTTTCACTGTTAGTGTATAAGAAAGCAAATGATTTCTATTCATTGATTTTGTATCTTGCCACATTACTGAATTGCTGTATGGTTCTAGTATCAAACTGTTTTTCATTACTGCCTAAGTGCCCTAAAGTAATTTTAATATCATAAATATACTGAATATCTATATCTATATATCTGTACTTTACACATAAAAAATAAGATATTTTTGTCCCCTCAAGGGCTAATTTTCAGTTATTGTTCTGTTGAGAATACATGCTCTCACACTGTACCATTAAGTAGGATATTTAATATTGATATGACATAGCGAATAATTATGTTACAGAAAATAGCTTTCTATCCTTAGTTCTTTGAAAGTTTATTTTTTAAAATTATAAATGGACAGTGAAATCTACCAAATATTTTCTCATCTTTCAAGATAACTTTTTTAATGTATTAATATAGTGAATTAAAATAATAAATCTATTAATGAATTAGTTTATATTCTAGGAATAAACATTACTTGGTTCCATATTTTTTAAGATATTTATTTATTTGAGAAAGAGGAAGTGTGAGAGAGAAAGAACAAGCAGGGGGAGCTGCAGATGGAGAGGGAGAAGCAGGCTCCCCACTGAGCAGGGAACTCAATGTGAGGCTAGATCCCCAGGCCCTGAGATCATGACTTGAGCCAAAGACAGATGCTTAACTGACTGAGCCACGAACCCTACTTGGTTCCATTTTATCAGTTCTTTAAACATTGCTGGATTTGATTCACTTCTACTTTAAGAGTTGTACACCTTAAATCTTACTTTCAATTAATCAGAAAATATCTTCTCTTGTATTTCTTTGCTCATTTTTGTAATATAATGAGGCATTCAGCAGCTCACAAATATTATTGAACATTTACTGTATCCAGAATGCTTTTCTGGCCTTACAGAAAGAATTTAAAATTTTCCATATTTGCTATCTGGTAGTTGTTTAAATAGTATAGAAGTGTTCTATTCCTTGTATGTTTCCTCTTGTTCGCTTGTAAAACCATCTGTATCTAGTACATCATTATGTATGATTATTTGAGAACTTCCTTCATGGTAATAGGACCACATTTTATAAATCTTCTTTAGATAATTTTACTATGTTTCGGAAAGTCAGATATTTCATTCTGATTTTCAAATTTAACATCATACTACTTTCTTCCATAGCTGTGGTTTTAATCACCTTTGTCATTGTCTTGAGTATTTGTAAATGCCTTTTTTTCATGGTGAGACTTGTGAATGCTTTCTATTTTAACAATCCTTTATAATAACAGACCTTGATATAACCTGTAAATTCTACCTTCTTTTTTCAGGAGAAGTGTTCATTACCTACAGCTTCAACCTGCAGCTTCAACATTTGTCAATTCCTCTTGAGTTTTATTTTGCTTTGTTTTTCCTATCTATCTAGACTGAATACTTAGTTCATTTGTTTCAGTCTTCCTTTAAGAATAACCTTTAAAGCCACTACTTTTCCTACCTATAATCCTGGTAATACCGTTGATTTTGACATAAGATGGTTTCAGCGTTCATTTATAAGTGATCTGTAGTGGCAGTTCTGATTTCTTCTTTGACCCAAGATTAAGTTTAGAAAGCTTTAAAGAATTCCACGGTTAACAGTTTGTTGTTGAGCTTTATTATTATTATAGCTATTCTGATTATTATATTCCAGCATTTACTTGCTTTATTCTTACTCCAATGTGTTTACTTGTCCATAAATGTCCTAATTGGGGAATTTACTGAGGTTTCTTTTGTGGAATCCCTTCATTTACTTATTCACTGACATTCCCTGGTGCCTGTTTTAGATAAGGAGTCAGCAAACTATAGCAACCAAGAAATACACCTGTTTTTGTAAATAAGGTTTATTGGAACACACACACTCATTTCCATGTTGTCTATGACTGCTTTCTCACTGCAACAGAATTGAGTAGTTGCAATAGAGACTTTAGGCCCAAAACACCTATAAAGTATTGACTATCTCACCCTTTCAGAAAAAGTGTGCCAACCCCTACTACATGATGGCAGGTCAGCATCCCCTATCTCAACACCATTCTAAAATGAAACATTTGCAGCTTTTCAGCTTTTTGAATTTCCAGATATATGTTAAGGTTCCTTTCCTGTTTCCAGCATTGATATTTTCCTCACAATGATAAAACATATAAGAAACATATATGAGAGAAAATAAAAAATATTGGTATATGTGACATCTTAATCCTATAAGTCCTACTGATACAAAACTGAATAAATACTCGAAATATCATTATCTTATGCTTACAAAAAGAATTTCAAAAACTGTTTTAGCATCCTTTTTGGAAATTAAGGACACATATTGCATGGAGCACTGGGTGTGATATGCAAACAATGAAGCATGGAATACTACATCAAAAACTAATGATGTACTGTATGGTGACTAACATAATAAAAAATTTTTTAAATAAAAAATAATTTAAAATTTTTTAAATTTAAAAAATAAAAAAGAAATTAAGGTCTATTGAATCAGTTATTGCACAGAACTGAGAAATTAGGTGCTTTGCTCTATTTCTTTAATGACTTGAAAAGTTGGGGTTTTTTTCTTAATAGACTTTTTTTTTTAATAGTTTCTGCTTTACAGAAAAATTAAATAGAAAATACAGAGAATTCCCTTATAGCTGTGAATATTAATTGAGGAAAACCTCATTTAGGATGGAGTCAGGAAGCCCTCATGGGACTTTTTATCACAGCTTACTTCACTTTCCTGGACAGGAAGAAATTCAATTTACCACTCCAACCAGGAGGAAGATCTTCTCCTTGCCATGCAATAGCCCAGCCAATAAGAAACTATCACAATTCAGACAAAGAGAAATCATCACTGTTAGGCAGGAAGCTAGGCACCAGTGACAAGGAGGATGGACCTTAGACATCCTGATGGAGAGCCCCAACAGAGGAACACCTGGGGACAACCCCATGCCACCCATCTAGCAGGTGGTTTCGTCTGTGGTTACAACAGAGCTGGAGTGAAGTTTATTGTGCTTGTTGTGCTCCTGCAGAAAACAGCCCCTTGTCCTTCTTTGACCTATGTCTCTAGAATAGAAATAATGTAGTTTCCTACCCCAAGCAGCATTTTGAAAACATTTTGGGAAAGGACATGTATAGTTGGCTCATTATTGTACAAGTCTAGGCCTGTGATTCAAATGTGGCCACCTGAGGACTCATGTGAAAGAAAAACTAATATAAACCCACAGTTCAGAGTTTCCAGGGCCTTTGTCTCTCCTGACTGGCTCACTCCTCTGCTGGAGTGTACTTTAATAAAACTTCGCTCACTTTACTTTCATTTTGCTATCCTGTAATTCTGTACTATGGGAGTGAAAAGAACTGAGGCTTCTTTCCTTTCCCATATAACTCGCAGTAACATCACTACCTTAAACTCCTGCTTTCCTCCAACAGACTTTCCTTCAAAGCTGTCTCTCCTCTTATAAAGTAACGTTCCTCCCATTCTCCAGACTTGCCTATGGTTTCCCATAGCCTGTATGTCCTGAATTTCAATTTCTCTACTATCCTCAAATAAATTGCTTTGCTGGTAAAATAAGTAGTCATTTTATTTTGAAGGTTACATACTCCTTCGCAAGCCCCACATACACTTTCATCTATAATTAAAATCTTACATTGGAGTGGTATATTTGTTACAATTGATAAGCAAGCCAAAATTGATACATTAACTAAATGCCAGTTTGCTATTAGGGTTCACTTTTTGTGTTGTACATTTGAGTTTTGACAGAAGTATAATTACATGTATTCACAATTACAGTACCACAGAGAAGAGTTTCAATGCCTTAAAATCCTTTTTTTCCTCTTCCCTTAGCATATCAGTCATACTTCTTAAATGTTTTTCACTGGTTGCCCTGCAGTTTGCATTACACATGTACAACTAAACCAAGTTGACCATCAAATAACACTGTACTTCACAGCTAGTGGAAGGACCTAATAATAGAGTATTCCCAATTTCTCCTTCCTATGCTTTATAATATGCTGTCATTAATTTCTATTTTCAGTAACCTATAATCATCAAATACTTTGTTCCTGTTATTAAACAAACTACTATTAGATCAGTTAAGAATAATTGTATTTTATCTTTATTTTTTCTTCTCTAATGCTCCTTTATGTAGATCCTAGTTTCTGACCTTTATCATCTTTCTTTCTGAGGATTTTTTTTGAAATAAGAATAATAATAATGAAACATTTATTTTGATCATGGAGATACATCAGAAAGTGACCTATCCCAGATTTAATAGAAATATTAACAACAATTGAGTCATTAAAATTTCTCAGCCAGAAATATGCGTATTAACTATAAAAGGAAATGGAAAAATGCAGATTTTAATATTACCAAAAAAACCTTCTATTTACATATTCAGTCAATTGAAGGTCATTTGCCATCTTCAGCCTTAAATTTACCACTTGCAATAAAGCATCAGGCTTACACATTTCACAGCACTTACCACAGCACATACCCTCCCCAAATGTCCACAACCCAGCCACCCTATCCCTATCCCCCTGCCTCCCAGCCACCCTTAGTTTGTTTCGTGAGTCTAGGAGTCTCTTATGGTTTGTCTCCCTCCCCATCCCTTCCTGTTTCATTTCTCTCCCTTACCCCCCCAAACTCCCGCCTTGCCTCTCAAATTCTTCATATTTCTAAGGAAATTTTTTAATGTTCCTTGCGAAGTAGGCTTACTGGAGACAAATTTCTCCAATTTTTAAGTATTTCTCATTCACTCCTGAAGGATAATTTGATAATTTTGCTTGTGTACAGAATTCTTTGATTTTTTCTTTCAGCACTTTAAATATTACACTTTTCTTATTCATTCTTTTCTAGCTTATATGATGCCTGAAAGAAAAATACAATCTAATTCTTATCCTTGATATCCCATAAGTAAGGTGTTTTTCCCTTGGCCTACTTCAAGATTGTCTGTTTTTAATTTCCTGCAGTTTGAATATAACTAGATATAGATTTTTTTTAGTCTAAGTCCTGCCTGAGTATTCTCTGAGCTTCCTAGGTTTATGGTTTGTTGCCCATTATTAATTTTGGAAAACTCTCAGTCATTGCTCCAAGTCATTCCACAGACAGGCCCTCATGCATAGCATGAGGAGACTCACCCACCCTGTCCCCCATGCCCTACTACTATCCTCCAGACTGTCTCCCACAGTCCCTCACTCTCACTCAGGTCCACCAGTTATCCCCCCACCCTATCCTCCACCCTGTCCCCAATATTGTACAGTGAATAATAAAAAAAAAAAATCATAAAATGTTAAAAGAAGAAGGAGGAAAAGGAGAAGAAGAAAAAAAGAGTAGGGGGGAAAAAGAAAAAAATAACAAAATAAATGGTCAAAGTTCTTCACATCACCAAACATAAACTAAATAGGTTAAAAGGGTCCAAACCTAGGCCCAACCAGGGACTTAAACAGGTGCTTCAAATTCCCTACCAAGGGCTCCTCCTCATGAGATCCTAGCAAGAAATGAACCAATCACAGCTAGGTATAATCCACAGTGATCTCACTTTTTGATCTCTAGAACTCTTTAAAAAAAAAAAAAAAAGGTGTGGAGGAGGGGGACAGATATCAAAAGACTTTATTTGTGTGGGTTAGAGCCATTAACATTAATAATAGGAAAACTTCATTTAGAATGGACTCAGGAGACTGACAGGGCCTACCACTCCTGTCAACTGCAGACACAACCAGAAGAGGGCCTATTTTACTATCCCAGCAGGAGGAAGAAAGTTTTTCCTTCTCCCCCAGCAACATCCCAAAGAGAGACAGCCAATGAAAAGCCACTATACTTCCACTCCCAGTTTACTCCCTATGGACTTTTATACAGCCTACCAACTTTTTTCCTCTATAAAATAGAGTTCCTTTCCTTGTCCATGTTCTCTGGGCACGACTATGCTTTTGCAATTCTCTACTATTCCCAAATAGACCTATTTCTGCTGGTGAAATAACTGGTAGTTATATTTTTTGGGTTAATATCATTAATATTTACTTTATTAGAAATAAAAACTTATAGGATGCCTCAGTGGCTTTTACGTTTCTAGTGAGAAAAGTTGTAACAATTTTGGCTTTTGGAAAGCTCATTCTGTCTACACTTAATTCTTTTTTCTTTCATCTCTGAATGATTGGTCTCAAGAAGCCACAACTTAAGCAGGATTACAATACTGTATTTGTTCTGTTGCAAAGACATATGGTAGGCTAACATTTACACAGCTGAGAGGAAGATGGTTTTCATCATATTTTCATTTCTTATTTATAGTTTTGCCTTAAGTCTTTGGAATAGATTCTTCCTAGCCTTAAGTCAGAGAACTCACTCAACTATACCTACTCTGGTATTTTCAAATGAGGAAGCTGCAGTTGTAGGACAAGAAAGCAAGTCTACTCTTTCTTTTTTAAGCTAACAATCCACCATGCTCTATATCTGCATTATTCAGCATAGATAGGGGTTCTGGGTGTTGGACATGGCATAGTACCTCAGGAGAAGGAAACAAGAAGCCTCTTATGTATTCCTTCTCTTAACATTTTTCCTTTATGTAGATCTGAGTTTCTGAAGTATATCATTTTCCCTTCTCTCTGAAAAACTTTAACATTTTTTCTTTTAACATTTAACATAATCTGGTGATAAATTTCATCAGTTCTGCATGTCTGAGAAAGTCTTTATTTCTCCTTCACTTCTGAAGGTTAACGTCACTGCATACAGAATTCTAAGCCAATAGTTTTTCCTTGTTTGCTTGTATGTATGGTTTCTGAAGAGAAGTACCATGTAATATTTATCTCTGTCCCTTTCTAGGTAAGGTGGGTATTCCCCACCCTCACCCCTGGCTTCCTTCACTGTTTTCTCTCTGATGTTTCTGCAGTTTGAATATATACCTAAGTGTAGATTTTTTATTATTTGTCTGCTTACTACTCTGCAAATGTTCTGATCTGCAGTTTGGGATCTATCATTACTTTTGGGAAATTCTCAGCCATTATCTTAAATATTTTTTCTATTCCTTTCTCTCGTTTTCCTTCTGATATTTCCATTATGTATTATAGGTTTTGTAACTGCTTCATATTTCTTGGATATTCTATTCAATTTCCTTTAGTTTTTTCTCTTTGTATTTCAGTTATTGACCTTTCTTTAAGCTCACTGATTCTTTTCTCAGCTATATTCAGTTTACTGATAAGCCCATCAAAGCGATTCTTCATTTGTTACAGCATGTTTTATTTCTACTATTTTTTTTTGATACTTTCTTAAAGTTTCTTTCTGCTTATATTTCTCACCTGTTCCTGCATGTTACCCACTTTTTCCATTTATAGCCCTTAGCATATTAATGACAGTTGTTTCAAATTCCTGGTTCAACAATTTTAACATCCCTACCATATCTTAGTTTGGTTCTGATGCTTGCTTTGTTCCTCAAGCTGTGTTTTTTGTCTTTAAATATGTCTTGTAAGTTTTTGTTGAAAGATAGACAGGATGTATTGATTAAAGCAACTGGTGCTGGTTCCCACAGAGATGTCTGCTCCTGGACTTCTGCTCTGGTTAAGTTGTGATTCTCTGTATCTGCCTGTATCTCTCCAATTTGGGGAGCAACAGTTTGCTATAATCTCAATTCTGTAATGGAAATATGTATGTAACTTCTAACTATTTTGGCAGGAATCTTTCTGAACTTGTCTAAGTTTGTCTTATAATAGCAAATGGAACATAATTTAATGTAAAGAATCATTCACAGCCATTATCATGATCATTAAAGACTGTTTAGTACATGTTCCTGGGTTATTGTTTCAAGCTGTTGTGTTTTATAAGCTTGCTTTTTATAGTCATCTCAATTGATGTCAGACTGTTACTGATTACTAAAATCAGGGTGCCAGTCTCTGACAAATCTATTTCCTCTCTTTCTAATTTGTTGCTCTGCTCCTGGATGACAATCACTCTTTCCATTCTATTCCTGTCCTAGCTTTTGTTCACTTCAATTCTTGAGCTTTCCTCCATAACATGTATCCTGGCTGCCCTCCACATCTCCAACAGGTCAGGGAAAAACCCAGAGTTTCTTTGTGATCTTCCAGGCAGGATTTCTTAACTGTGGCACTAGTCATAGTTTGGACAGGGTCATTTTTTGTAATGAGGGATGTCTTGTACATAGCAGGATGCGGACTAGCATATCTGTCCTCTCTGCACTACATAAAAGCAGCACACCCTAAATTGCAATGATTAAAATGTATCTCCAGATAATGCCAAATGTCCCCAGGGAAGGGAAGAGGGTCACCCCCAGGTGAGGACCACTGAGGACCACTGCTTCAGGAATTAGAATGGAGTCCAGAGATCTGGGTGCTCAGGATAAGAACCCTCTTCCAGAGCCTCTGCATCACCGTGAAAGAGCAAGAGTGAGGCCTGGATCTCAGCATATCCCTGATAAGAATTCCCACTCCTCCTGCCTCTCAAACTCCCAGGATCATCACCATCATCTTCCTTAACATTTTGTCTTACTTACTCTTACTTGGGCCATAGGAAGAAACCATGACTACTGATCATCCCACATCCCCAGGCTCTAATCCCTATTTATTCTGATTCTCCCTTTCTGGATCCCTATCAACGAAAATACTAACAAACCAACTCAAGGGAAGACTTAATTGTGACAGGCTTTCACTTTGATATCTGTGGTAGCCCTCTAGGTTCCAGACAAGTGTTGGTGTCAAATAATGACCAAAAAGTATACATGCAAAAGCTACCTCCTGGATCCAAAAATAGGAAACAGAACTATCGTTTTTGTTGTTGTTGTTTAGTAGTCTCTACACCCAACGTGGGGCTCCAATTCACCCCAAGATCAAAAGTTGCATTTTCAAATGAGCCAGCCAGACACCCCAAACTGTCATTGTTTCTAATCAAATGTTACGTTGACATGCTAGGTTCAAAGACTAACAGAACTATCAAACTCGAAACTAAAAATTATGCAAAAATGCCAAATTTGTCATAATTCACATGCAATTAGTCAAATTTGAGTCATAACTAAATTGATAACTCTAAGATCAAAATGAGTTTTTTATTGCCACAACAATTACAGGTGATTCTAACTGAATGACAAACACTGCTAATATGATTACTTCCTTTCTTTATATACTTTGGTAAAAATAAATAAAAAAGTAAAATGAATGTATATATGGAATTTGTTTAGTTTTAAAGTGATTTATTTATTCTTTCATTCCGCTAGCCTGTGGGTCATTTTCTTTTTTTTCTTTTTTTTTTTTTTTTAAGATTTTATTTATTTGACAGAGAGAAACACAGCGAGAGAGGGAACACAAGCAGAGGGAATGGTAGCGGGAGAAGCAGGCTTCCTGCAGAGCAGAGAGCCTGATGCGGGGCTCGATCCCAGGACTCTGGGATCTGACCTGGGCCGAAGGCAGACGCTTAACGACTGAGCCACCCAGGTGCCCCGGGTCATTTTCCTCTTAAGAGTTCCCACACCCTGTAAAAAAACTATCTTGTACAACATGTGGACTGTAAATACTTCTCAAAGCCTAACAGTGAAAATGAATATGGACTGTGGTAAATAGAAGAAAGAATATCGGAGGCAAGATGGCAAAGGTGTAGGAGGCACAGAGAGCACTGGGTCCCAGAAGTCCAGCTAAAGAGGTAGAAAACCACTCTAAAAGCCGGCAAACACAACAGGAGAGAGAAGAGAAAAAGAACAGCAATTCTAGGAGCAGAAAATCGACCACTTTCAGAAAGGGAGGACATGTGGAAAAAGTAAATTTAAAGCGACAGAAGAGAGACCCCGGGGGGAGGGGCTGGCTCCCAGCAGCCACAGAGCCGCGGAGCACAAAATCCAGAACTTCTAGCCTGCTCCGCTGAGGGACATCGCTCGGAAGGCTAACCGGGGGTTCAGCCCTTGTGGGAACAGTGTAGTTTCAGGACTCGCGGGGTCACTGAGGGACCAAGGGAGCCCAAGTGTGGCAGAGCTCCCAGGTATTGGGGCAGAGAAGCCGGCAGCAGAGAAGGAGCTGCAAAACGCCACATAGGCCTACCTTGGACTATAGAAACAGAGACATATAGTTCATATAGGGCTGCTGTACTTCAAGCGGGGACCCCACACGAGGCAGCTCCAGAGACACCCCCTCCTTCCTCCTCCGGGAGGAGCGGTGCGGGAGCGCGCAGCAGGAATCTGCTGGGTTGTGGACTCCAGACAGGGCTGCGTGCACCACAGATAGAAATGCTCCTCCACGGGCTAGCTGAGCAAAGAGCACGGGCCGCAGACAAGGGAGCCAGGAGTTATTTGCTGCTTTCTTCTGAGGGCGTGCTGAGAAGCGGGGAGCCCAGCACGCGGCTCCTCTGGGCCAGAGACTGGGAGGCCACCATTTTCATTCCCGGCCTCCAGGGCGGTACAGAAAGCACTCAGGGAACAAAGACTCCAAGAGCAAACCTGAGCAAAGAGCTTGGCCCATCCCCTGGCAAGGGCGGTGCAATTCCGCCTCAGGCAAAGACATTTGAGAACCATGGCAAAGGGCCCCTCACCCAGAAGAACAGCAAGAATATCCAGCCAAGACCTAGTTAATCAATCAGTGAAAACTGCAGAACTCCAGAGAATCTTTCTCTCTCCCTATCTACTCTTGACAAAATGACGAGGTGGAAAAACTCACCACAAAAAAAAGAAGAGACAGTACCAATGGCTAGAGACCTAGTCAATGTGGACATTAGTAATATGTCGGAAATAGAGTTCAAAATGAGTTATCAAGAAGCAAGCAGGGCTCGAAAAAAGCATAGAAGATATTAGAGAATCTCTTTCGGGAGAAATAAAAGCCCTTTCTGGAGAAATAAAAGAAAGAAAATCTAACCAAGTTGAAATTAAAAAAGCTACCAACGAGGTACAATTAAAAATAGAGGCTCTCACTGCTAGAATAAAAGAGACTGAAGAAAGAATCAGCAATATAGAAGACCAAA
>CM053608.1:103561628-103572487 GCA_028646535.1 Procyon lotor
GGGTTGTGGACATTGGGGAGGGTATGTGCTATGGTAAGTGCTGTGAAATGTGTAAGCCTGACGATTCACAGACATGTACCCTGGTGCAAATAATACATTATATGTTAATAGAAATTAAAAAAAAAGAAGAAGAAGAAGAATGAATATCTCCAAAACACAATAGTAACTTCAAAAATAACTGGGAAGAGAAGGGGGTTAGTTATCAAATGTTTTCTCTAATACTCTTTTCTAGGTCAGATTTATGCCTCTTCTCATCAGTGTTAAGAATCACTGCTCTACTAATCATTGCTCTCCTCCGCTACTAAATCCTGAAGCTGTGATACAAAGTCCTGGTCCATGTATTAATCATACTTTTTTTATTTTCTATATTTTATAATGCTTCGGCATCTTGGGGCCTTGCAGATCAGGAAAGGAACTGCCCCTCTGAGGGTAAATTAATTCCCAGAGATAGCCAACAACTTGCCAGGAGCATGCCTTTGATACACAAACCAACCAATCCAGAGTCCATACCCACCCTTCATCAGGCTCCTGCAGTCCAGGACAACAACCCCCTGTCCTAAACACCCCAAGGCCAGATAGACAACTAAGGACCACTTTGGAGAGCACAGCCTGTCAAAATCAATCCAATCCTAAACTTGCTCAGCTTGCCTACAGCATGCTTTGCCTATTCTTTCCAGAGAAAACCGTATAAATGCTCTGACCATTCTTACACCTTCTGCCTCCTGACCAACCCTAGTATTTTCCCCAACCCAGATTTCCCCTACCCTACCCAGAATGGTATGCCCCCTCCTCTTACGGACTGTGAATAACAAACTTGTCTTTTTTCCTTTCTTTTAATGTAGGTTCCATGCCCAGTCTGAAGCCCAATGCAGGGCTCAAACTTGCGACCCCTGAGGATCAAGACTTGAGCTAAGTCAAGAGTAGGATGCTTAACCAACTGAGCTACCCAGACAACTCTGTCTTTTCAAGAGCTATTTTTCTCCTCATGTTGGCCTCACCATACCTGAATAACAATAAAATCTACATTTAAAACAGTCTTCCCTTTTCAATCTTTTCTGGACCACTACAAATAAATGCCAATCCTCCCTTTTCACCCAAGTTTCAGGCTAGCAGAAAGGAGGAAAGGAAGCAAAGAATATTTAGAAATTCCTTAACTCTAAGTGCTAAAGGGAATCTGGCCATAGTAATGCTTTTATGTCATCTATCCAAAACAGATTAGTGAGAGGAGAATTCAACATTACTGACCTCCAGCTCTTGCAGAGTACATGAAGAGACACTTTATTCTTTCTGATAGAGATGGGTGCCATTATCACCCACTGCTTCCAAACTGACTCTTTGGAGAGGAAAGGTTCTCCTGGTGACCCTGAGGATGAAAGGTTCTGCAATTTCCCACATAACACTTCATGGGGATCTTGACCACTTAATTAGTGGGTCAAGTTTTCATGTGTAATGGACGGTTAGCATTCAAGGTGTATATTTAGGAACAAATATGGCTCTTCCCTTTATTTAAGGTATTTTACAATATAAGAAACAATACAAATAACATCAGTAAAGGATGTAGCTAGCCATTAATTAACAGATAGCACAACACGTCTTAGATAATAAGCAAATATCAATTAATAATAGTAACAACAGTTATATCTATTGAGCACTTATTATATTCTTTCCATGTAATAGCTTTTAATTCTCACAACTCCCCTGTGAGAAATCCCATTAATACTTTGTCCAACACCTCACAACTAATAACTGTTAGAGCAGGATTCACACCTAGGCAATTAGCTCTAGTGATTGTGTCTGCAATCACACACACAAACACACACACACACACAACACACACAACCTTCATATGTGAAAACGGCACCAGGGCACCTGGGTGCAGTTGTTTTAAGTATCTGACTCTTGCTATCAGCTCAGGTCTTAATCACAGGGTCATAAGTTCAAGTTCTCAACATGGAACCTACTTAAAAAAAAGGAAGGTAGATAGGTAGGAAGGGAGGGAGGGAAGGAGAGAGGGAAAGAAAAAGGCACCAAAAAGAACAGCTTTCACAAGTGCTCACAAGGTGACCTCTCAGCCAGCTCTGCAGCATGGATATGCACTAAGAGATGGTGACTGGCATTAAGGACACCAACAGTTTTCATCTATACAAAGTAAATTGACTTATAAGGGGTAAAGAACACTGGTGTCATTAGACCCATTTTAACCAGATAAACCAATCTGTACATCCGGGAAAGATACAAAATCAGTAGAAAAGCCACCTAACCAGGAGTCAAAACACATATTTAAATCCTAACTATATGATTTATTCAGGTCCCTTTAAACTATTAGTTTTCTCATCTATAAAATGGGAATAATAACTTCACAGGTAAACTGGGAGGATTAAACGAAACCAAGTATATCAAAAATCTCTGCAAACATTAAAGACCAAAAAAAAGTAACAAGAGTACTGCTCCTCTGCATAGGTAAAAAAAAAAAAAAAAACTTTAAATGGAATTTGGAGGCTGGGTGAGTCATTAAATGTGTTGCCATGTTGAAGAAGACTGGATGTGAAACATCCTTTACATCCTTAATCTATTTAAGACTGAAGATGTTATTAACAGAGAAAAGAGAAAATTATAGTCATACCATATAATTTGGGTAAGAAAGACCCAAGAAGCAGGAGGGAGAGGGCTGAATACAATACTGCAACTGTAAGCAAAGATTAAGTCTCAAGAACCAAAGTGTATCAACTCCACAGCAAATGGGTAAACTACTTCTTTAAAGCCACAGCACTGTACCTCACAATCTGATGAAAAAAATTCCAGATACTGTTTATGATATATACTCAGGATAGCCAAATACCAAGCTTATTAAGCAAATATATTATATTTATATAATAAATATAATATTTATTTATATTTAATAGAAACTCCATATTTTTTTCCACAACTGTTGTGAAACAAACACAACAGTTATAGGAATATAACTGTTGTGTTTATACTGTAAGCATTGTGCACTGTTTATAGGAATGTAAGTTGGTATAACAGTTGTGGAAAAAAATATGGAGGTTCTTCAAAAAATAAAAAAAAAATAGAAATACACACACACACGCACACATACATACAAGAGGTAGAAATACCATATGATCCAGGAATTCCACTGCTGGTATTTACCCAAAGGAAACGAAAACACTAATTTGAGAAGATACTTGCACCGCTATGTTTATTGCACGATTATTTACAATTGCCAAAATATGCGAGCAACCTAAATACTCACCATTGGATATATATAGTCATATATTGACCATATAAATGTGGGTTTATTATATATTATATATATAATATATATTATATAATATAGAATATTATTCTAAACAATTATTTTCTTGGCTCCTTAACATATTAATTCCAAACCCTCAAAATAGTCCAAAGCATAGTTTTTTCCTTATATCAAATATCTATAGAGTTAGAGAATTTGGGTTATTTAGAGAGTTGAATATAATTTTAATTAAGCCAATAAACCTAAAATAACATAAAAGTAAATGTATATTACAGCTTTGAGCACAGGAAGACTAAGTTTGTAACTGATGGAAGAATCCCAACAATGAACACACCATATAGAAAGGTATACCTTCTATAGATTAATAAATGAGACAACCAAATTTAAAATCCAAATAGTAAATTACAGAAAATATTCAAAATAAAACATGACTAGCTTTATTATAAACACATCTCACAAAAATCAATAAGAAAACATTAAGACAAAAAAAAAAGAAAACATTAAGACAAAAAAATAGAGAAAAGGCATAAGCAGAAAATTCACAACGGAGGAAAGGCAACTAATAAACAAGTAGAAAAAAATTCAACCTCACAGAAATGCAAATTATAAGAGATTCCATTGTTGGGACTAGTAATGAAAAATACTTAAGACAGTCATGATTGTCCATGGAATCTGTGTAGTGCTCCCATTGCCTGCAGCAATATAAACCACTCCAACATAAATATAAACATTCCAATAGAAACCATTGGAAAACAATTTGGCAAAATGTGTCAAAGTCTTACAAATGCTTCTCTTGACTTGGAACATATTCTCTTTTTTTTCCAACATATTAATTCAACAACTCTACACTTTATGCTATGATCACCACAGGTATTGCTACCACTTTTGCCATACAATACTAATACCATTGACCATATTCCCTATACTATACCATATACTGTGACTTATTTATTTATTTATACTATACTTATTTATACTATATATTATATATATATACTATACTTATTTATACTTATTTATACTATACCATATACTGTGACTTATTTATTCTACAACTAAAATTCTGTACTTTTCACTCCCCTTCACCTGATTTACCCATTCCTCTATTCCCCACTTCCCTCTAGCACCCATCTGTTTGTTCTCTGTATTTACGGGTCTGTTTCTGCTTTTTCTTTCATTTGTTTCATTTTTTAGATTCCATACATAAGTGAAATCATTTTGTATTTGTCTTTCTTTGACTTATTTCACTTAGTATAATACCTCTAGGCCCATCCATGTTGTCACAAATGGCAAGACTCATCCTTTTAATGGCTGAGTAATATCCCATTGAATGTATATATTACTTCTTTATGCATTCATCCAATGGTGAGTATTTAGGTTGCTCACGTATTTTGGCAATTGTAAATAATCGTGCAATAAACATAGCGGTGCAAGTATCTTCTCAAATTAGTGTTTTCATTTCCTTTAGGTAAATACCAGCAGTGGAATTCCTGGATCATATGGTATTTCTACCTCTTGTATGTATGTGTGCGTGTGTGTGTGTATTTCTTTTTTTTTTTTTATTTTTTGAAGAACCTCCATATTTTTTTCCACAACTGTTATACCAACTTACATTCCTATAAACAGTGCACAAGAGTTTCTTTTTCTTCACATCCTCACCAACATTTCTTATCTTTTTCATTTTAGTCATTCTCAGGTGAAAGGTGCTATCTCTGTGGTTTTGATTTGCATTTATCTGAAAATTAATGATGTTGAACATCTTTTCATGAGTCTCTCCACCATATGTAGGTCTTCTTTGGAAAAATGTCTGTTCGGGTCCTCTGCCCATTTCTTAATTTTTCTTTTTTTTTTTTTAAAGATTTTTTTTTTTTTAATTTACTTATTTGACAGAGAGAGAGAAAGAGATACAAGTGGGCAGAGAGAGAGGGAGAGGCAGGCTCCCCGCTGAGCAGAGAGCCCGATGCGGGGCTCGATCCCAGGACCCTGAGATCATGACCTGAGCTGAAGGCAGAGGCTTTAACCCACTGAGCCACCCAGGTGCCCCCCATTTCTTAATTTCTTAACTGGGTTTTTGGTGTTGAGTTATAGAAGTTCTTTATAATTTTGGATATTAACCCCTTTTATTTGCAAATATCTTCTCATACGAAGTTGCTTTTTCATTTTAAGGTTTCCTTTACTGTGCACAAACTTTATATTTAATGTAGTTCCAGTAGTTTATTTTTGCCTTTTTTTTCCCCTTGCCAGAGGAGATACATCTAGAAAAATGTTCCCAAGGCCAATGTCAAAGAGATCACTGCCTATGTTTTCTTCTAGGAATTTTATGGTTTTAGGTCTCACATTTAGGTCTTTAAACCATTTTGAGTTTATTTTATATGGTGTAAGAAAGCATTATTTCTTTTGCATGTAGCTGTCCAGTTTTCGCAGCACCATTTATTGAAGAGACTCTTTTCCCCACTGTATATTCTTGCTTCCTTGGTCATAGATTGACCATATAAATGTGGGTTTATTTCTGGGCTCTCTATTCTGTTCCATTGATTTATGTGTTTATTTTTGTGCCAATAATACTGTTTTGACTTTTATAGTTTTATAGTATGTCTTGAAATCTGAGGTTGTGATACTTCCAGCTTTCTTCCTCTTTCTCAAGATTGCTTTGGCTATTTTGGGTCTTTTGTAGTTTCATATAAATGGTATTATTACTTTTTCCAATTCTGTGAAAAATGTTGTTGGTATTTTGATAGGATTGCATTGAATCTGTAGGTTGCTTTGGAAAGTATTGACATTTTTACAATATTAAATCTTCCTACCTGTGAGCATAGTATGTCTTTCCCTATGTCTGTGCAGTCTCCAATTTCCTTCATCTATGTTTTCTAGTGTTGAGAGTATAGTCTCTCACTTCCTTTGTTAAGTTTATTCCTAGGTATTTTATTCTTTTTGGTACAATTGTAAATGGAATATTTTCTTAATTACTCTTTCTGCTACTTTCTTATTAGTGTATAGAAATACAACAGATTTCTATATCAAATTTATATCCTATAACTTCACTGAATTCATTTATTAATTCTAATTTTTGATGGAGTCTTCAGGAATTTTTTTTATAGTATCATATCACCCGTGAATAGTGACAGATTAACTTCTTCCTTACCAATCTGAATGACTTTTATTTCTTTTTCTTGTCTGACTGCTATAGTTAAGACTTCCAGTACTATGTTGAATAGAAGTGGTGAGGTGGACATCCCTGTCTCATTCCTGATCTTAGGGGAAAAGCTCTCAATTTTTCACCATTGAGTATAATGTGAACTATGGCACTGTTATATAAGGGCTTTATTATATTGAAGTATATTCCCTATAATCCCACTTTGTTGAAAGTTTTTATCATGAACAGATGTTGAATTTTGTCAAATGCTTTTTCTGCATCTATTTAGATAAATACATGCTTTTTATCCTTCATTTTGTTAATGTGTGGTAACACGCTGATTGATTTGGGAATACTGAGCTATCCTTATATCATGGAATAAATCCCACTTCATCATGGTTAATGATCCTTTTAATGTATTTTTGAACATGGTTTGCTAATATTTTATTGAAACTTAAAACATATTCTTGAAATGTGACCAATAAATAATCCAAACCATGGATATTATTAGGCATGAAGATTTCCATAATTGCAATAATTTACCACAAAGGAAAAAATAATAGGAGCATCCCAAACAACTAGAAAATGATGTAACTAAAATGTGAAGGTCCATCCAAGGAAATATTATGCAGCAAGTGAAATATGAAAAGTATGCCAGAGCAAGAGAATACTTATAACAAATTAGTTTTCAAAAAAAGACATATACACATATATATGTAAATATATAAATCTGTACGTATTTAGGGAACCATTTAGTACTTTAGAATGCTTACTTCTGGGAATGTTTTCCATACATTTTAAAATCATTTTGTGTATGTATATGCATATGATATATTATGAATCTTCCTTCCTGGGACAGTCTCCTGACCAGATGTTTGGAAAAATTTCAACCTGCTTATCAAGTGATCTTTCCTGGACAAGAGCCTATTGTTAAGAAAGGGAAAATCGACCCAAGGGACATCACTCTAGCACAGAGAGCCTCATTTAAAAAGGCAGCTGTCATTCAAAACCTGGAGGTCTATCTATGATCTGGACCCATATTTGGTGGCTGCCATCTTCCAGCACAATGTCAGACTAAACACTACCATCAATCCCTCTCCCAAGGCCAACGACAACTTACAGATCAAGGTTTAGGGAAACTAGGTCAACCACCTTAGCTGGCTGTTGCTCAAAAATTATCAGGTTCATTGAAAATACATCCAAGACTGAGAAAAGGCCCCCAAATATGGCAAGAAGTAACAGACACTTGTTTCATGTAATGTATCCAGTGGAAATCCACACTCTCATCTGGATATTTATATCAACATTTTCAGCTTCTGCAAATAAAAATATATAATTTTTTTTTAAAAATATGTTACACATTTATAAGTATGTATTATTATATAATTTTTATATATATTATGATTTTAAAATATACAGAAAAAGTTTCTGGAAGTATTATAAAAAGCTAAGTGGTTTTATTAATAGTGGTAGTATCATCAGAGATTAAACAGTTTGTCCAAAGTCACAGCTGGTAAGTGGTAGAGTTAAGATTCAAATCCAGGCCTTAGCTCTATGCTAATCTAATTCTCCATGTGATTTTTTTTTTTTTACTTATTATGAAAATTCTAAACATACGTAAAAGAAGATTAATCTTCTTTTATAATATTTATAATATTATATTATATATATTATATTATATATTATATTTAATTATATTATATTTATTATATATTAATATTATTTATTAATATATTAATATATTATATTAATATATTATTACATTATATATTATTAATTATATATTAATATATAATTAATAATATAATATTAATAATATATTATATTATTAATTATAATATAATAATATATTATTAATTATATATTATATATAATTAATAATAATTAATATATATTATATATAAAAATAATTAATATAATAAATTATAATATATTATATTATATTATATAATAAATATATATTATAATCTTATAATAAAAGAAGAAAATGAATCTCCATGTTCCCAACACTTTTATGTTGTTTTTGAGCCAGTATTTTAAAGCAAACCCCAAATGTATCATATAATCCGTAAATATTTTAGTTTGTATCTCTACGATGGACTTTCTAACTCACCCAAATTCATTTTTTTCTATGTTGTCTCCAAAATTGTTAGTTGAACTGTGGATTCTGAGAAACAAACTGAGGGTTTTGGAGGGGAGGGGCTGGAGGGGATGGGTGAGCCTGGTGGTGGGTATTGAGGAGGGCACGTACTGCATGGAGTACTGGGTGTGGTGCATGAACAATGAATCTTGGAACACTGAAAAAATAAAATTAAATTAAAAAAAAAAATGTTAGTTGAGGGGTGCCTGGGTGGCTCAGACAATTAGGTTTCCAACTCTTAATTTCAGCTCAGATTGTGATCTCAGGGTCATGGGATCAAGCGCTGTGTCCACCCATAGCATGGAGCCTGCTTAAGATTCTCTCTCTCTCAGCTCCCTCCTTAAAAATACTGCTGATGTGTTAGAATCTTGATCTAAGCAATGTTATTAGAATAAAAAGAAGAAAGACAAAACCTACCTTTGTACAAGTATATATGCCTGTATGAATATGGAGAAAGTCTGAGATGAATAGACACCAGAGGTTAGCATTATTGGGAGAATGAAACTGGAGAGGGTAGAGGGGTCAAGGAAATTACATGTTTTCTACATTTTTATATTGCTTTCCCTGTGGCAGTTAGCATGTATACAAGTTTTTTAGAAATGCAGTAAGCCTTGGACACAGAAAGGCCAATTCCAGAGCACGGTATGGAGTAGCCCTTCTGGATGGGGATACAAGGCAGTATACCGCTTCCTTAGGAATACTGATCACATGATGCTTCCTCTCAGCAATTCTGGACCTGCTCATATATTTTATATATTGATTTTCTTAGGAAAAGGATAACAAGTAGTATTCCCTACATTTAAAAAGAAAAAAAAGGAAAAAAGAATTACTGTACCAAGGTCCCTGATAAAGAACTGTCCTCAGTGGGCTTGGCTAGGACTGCATCATGTTCTTTTCTTTACTCTTAGGACCTAGCCTAGTGCCAGAACAAAGCAGACACTCAGTAAAATAGTGGCTGGGCTGAACAGACCTGGGAACACATGGGCTCACCGGCAACTCTCTTCTTTTAGCTCTTCAAGGATAGCAGCAAACCTTAAGCCATGTGGAATTCCAGCTATAAGAAACCACTAAAATGTGGTCTTTGAGGTGAGTATCAGCTTGATCTGTCCCAATGCAAGATGAACACCATTCCTTCGATCTATAGCATGTCCCATATACTATTTTTTAAATCAGTAAATCTCTTTTTTGTTAGCCTTTAGGCTAAGATCAAATATAAACCAATAAATCTGTGCCAGGGTAGTAATCACCAAACACTGCTATAGAAATTGAGTCTTCTAACTACATCCTAAAAGCTAACTCAATCAATCTGTGACAACTCTTCTTAATACTCTATACGAAAGTGCTAACTATAAAGACAAGTTATTTGTTCATGCCACAGAAAAAAATCCAAATTAACCACAAAGATCTGAGCAGAACAACTCATCTTCTATGGGTCCCCTCGGTGACACTGGGTCAAGTTCAAACATGGCCTCTAACTGTAAGGCCCAAGAGGTGAAAAGTTTGATATTCTATTACCTCTTCCATAAAGAATTACCTGAAAATCAGAAATTCCAATATGTAGAATGAAATCTTTAATATGTGTCCTTTTCTGAAAAATATTTTAAATGTCTAAATCAAAATTAGTTGGGCCTCTCATAATTCTTTACATTAGAAAAAATATTTATTTTTCAACCATCTTTTTTTTTTTTTTTAACCATCTTTTATTTCTACAAAAACCAGGCCAAAACTGACTTAAGTTTGATTTTTCAATTGTCAAAATCCACACATTAAGAAAGAAAGGCAGAACTAAAAATACATAAAAAGATTCCACTTTTCAGTTCTAAATAATGAAAAACCCAAACAAAGAGTAATTTTTGCCTTAGATTTAAAGATGAACTTGGAAGCATCTGGGTGGCTCAGTCGATTAAGCATCTGCCTTCAGTTCAGGTCATGATCCCAGAATCCTGAGATCAAGCCCCACATCGAGCTCCCTGCTTAAGGGGAGACTGCTTCTCCCTCTCCCTCTGCCTGCTGCTCCCTCTGCTTGTGCTCTGTCAAATAAATAAATAAAATCTTAAAAAAAAAAAAAAAGATGAACTCATATTCAACAAAGATACATTTAAAAATGCTATTTTAAAAATGCTGCAGGGCACCTGGATGGCTCAGTGGGTTAAAGCCTCTGCCTTGGGCTCAGGTCATGATCTCAGGGTCCTGGGATCAAGTCCCACATGGGGCTCTCTGCTCAGCAGGGAGCCTGCTTCCCCAACTCTCTCTGACTACTTGTGATCTCTCCTCTCTGTCAAATAAATAAAATCTTTTTTTTTTTTTTTTTAAGATTTTTATTTATTTTT
>CM053608.1:103572587-103626388 GCA_028646535.1 Procyon lotor
TGAGCCAAAGGCAGAGGCTTTAACCCACTGAGCCACCCAGGCTCCCCAAATAAATAAAATCTTAAAAAAAAAAATGCTGTCAAAGTAATGTAGCTCAACACTGCTTCTCTGCCCTTGAAAGAGAAATCAACTGCTGCTGAGGTCAACTGACACTTCAGTTACATAGAGCAAAACCCTACTCCTTTTCCTGTTAAGTGCCCATTCCTGGAGGATTTAGCCCAATAAAAGTAAAGGCAAGAATGGTGGGATTTGGCTCAGTCAGGGTTTATCCTTTTAGAGGTCTAGATCAAATTTCAAACCCCAGTTAGCAATGACATTGGTCAATTCAAGACAGGTTGGGAATAGATCCCTGCATGACTGACTGTTGCAAAAAAGGGCTGGGTGACTTACACACACATGGTATTTCTATCAAATATAAGTCTAGAGCATTTCACAGCTCCTGTTAAATATTTCTGAGTTTCTGAAACATAAGTTCAATTCTATTTATCATTTATACTTGACCCATCACTTACCAATGTTTTCTCTCTGTATATATAGAATTTTCTCATTAGGTAAAAGACATAGGGTAATGACTGACACTATGTACATATTTTGCCATAATCAACATAAAAAGTTACATAATATGATTGTATTTATATAAAAATTCAGAATAAGTAAACTCATAAAGACAAAGCAGATTAGTGGTAGTTAGCAGTGGTAATGGGAAAGAATTGATAGTGGGCTCAAGGTTTCCTTTTGGAGGAAAATGTTTCAGGGTTAGACAGTAGTAATGGTTGCACAACTTTGTAAATATAGTAATTTTCCTTCAGAATTCTTGGGAGCATTAGATTATCATTTTCACTGCAAATATACAATAGAACCCCCAAAATGGACACAAGAGGAAATACAGGATGACAGCATTTAAAAAAAAAGAAAAGAAAAGAAAAAAAGAGCATTTGACACTACCTAATTTCCTAACGTCTTCTGATACAAGATCAAAGGAGACGAAAGAAGACCTTGGCCTTGGCCTTGGCCAGGATTAAAAGGGTGCCAGGGAGTAGGGAAGATTTTATCCTCTCGGTGATGAAAACTGAGTTCATTTACTGAAAGTCAGGGCTAAAAATAACGAAAATTGTTGAACAACAATAAGCTACATATATTTACCCCTATGGAAAACATTAGTGGCCTAGACTTTCTAGTCCTGGACAACACATCAATAATACCAGCTCCATCCAGCAGGACTGTGGTGAAGATCGGGAAATAAAGAAGCTAACAATTCAAAATCCCAAGTGATATTAACAGTCTAGTGTTTACTTAAATGACAAAAACTTGGCCATCTCAATAATAATGTTCAGAAGTAAGAGAGGAATAAAATCAAGACACTACTGATAATCTACCTATAATGAAGGATTTAGAAAAAAAATATTGTCCTAAATTTATACTATTGCAGAAAAAGTTTCACTTGTCTCAATCTGTCAAATCTTTATTATGAAATAAACCAATATCACTGGTGACAAATATAAAACTACAGTAAACAGGCATGCCAAAATCAATGCAGATTTTCAAAAAGGGTCAAGGAATCAACCGTCAGCTTAAATTGGTTAATGTTATTAAAATGGTTAAACATGACAGGCTGTCACAAAACTCCCATATTTTTTATATGAGCAAAGCTGGATTAATTTGACCCAAATTTTGTATAATAGCTTTCCCAATTTCTAAAAATACATCAACTTTGTCACTTATCTTACAATTTCTGCTTTACTTCTCTAGCTCAACCTCAAAAGAAACTTCTACAAGGCCATATATCTTGACATAGTGAAAGCAAAATAATCACAGCACTCAGCAGTGCTATTAACATTTCTGAGCCACAAGGGATTAAATAGGCAGATGCTATGAAAGTGCCTGTTGGGAGGGGAAAGGCAGAGTTGAGACTGCACCACAGCTGTGAGGGATTGAAGCTGCTTGCTATGGAATCAAGCTTAGGAGAAACTCTGGGCACAATTCCGGCATCCGAAATAAAGTAAACAGTCTTGCTCTCTCTCATCCACCCTGTTAGCAGCCTCTCAACTGAGTGGAGACCACACACTCAGACCACACAGCGCCAGCTGAACTCCTTGCACGCAACATCTACAAGCTGTCACTCTGCAGCACAGAGGGGAAAAGGAAGGGGAAAATTAAGGGGGGTTAGAAAAGAGAGAAGGAAAGAGGGGGAGGGGAGCATGGAGAATCTCCTCTACATACAGCTTGCCTGTATATGTGGTTTGGAGAAAGGAAAACCTGCCCGAGAAAACAAGCTGGCTGTGGCCTTGTGTATCCCTGACCTGTACTCCCCCATATCAATTTAGTAGTTGATGAAGGATTAACAAAGCATGCATTTAACATCAATTAACCTCCTATCCATCACAGGTCAAAAGAAAAAATTACCATTGTAAAGCATTTCATTAAAATAAAGAGAAAGGCCACATTTTCTTATAATTTATAATATATAGTTAAATAAATGTATTTTCTTTTAGATTTCTATTATATTAGTTTTAACCCATCTGCCTTTTTTCTTTTAATGAAGCACATGAAATGAATTTAGTGTTCCCGCAACAGAGGTCAGAAAATTTTAATTTTATAATTTTCCCATATTTCATTGTGATGCAACCTTTAATTTTCCAAAATATTTACTGGTAGAATAAAAGATGGGAAATTATTTTTTTACAAAACTTCAGACTAAAAATAAATTAAAAAAATAACTAGTAGCAGTGATATTAGGAAAAAAGAAACACAAAAATGGAAACACAAGAATAGATTTAGAGTGATTAACCAAACATTTTTTTTAACTATTTATTAAGGAAGAATTTTGCTGATTTTAATCAATAACAAGAAATGTGAAGAAAACAAGTAACTAGGTGTCTTACCCTGTCGGATCCCCAGAGGCTTGGCTCACTCAGCTCAGCTAAAGACAGGAGTTGGAATAACATAAATTCTGACTGACTGAAGACGTGGAGAACCTTCACCAAATAGGCCAAGGAAAGCCTGATGTTAAAGCATTATTTTCTTAGATCGGGCCACAGAAAAATGAAAGTTTCCACACAAAAAAATAGCAACAATTTAAAAAACAAAAAACTCCCAAACTCCACCCCTCCCCATGCTACTCAAGTTAGCATCACCAGGGAACAAATCAGAAACACAGAATCTCAAGACCCCAACCCAACCCCACCTACATTTGAGCCAATTCTGCACACATTAACATTTGAGAAGCACTAGACTTATCCTGCCCAGAGCCATCATGGAACCAAAGGACCCCAGAAAAATCTCACTGCAAAGATGCCTAGAGAGTTTCAACAATAAAATTACACTCAATTAGACTCTCAGGCCACCCAGCAACAGAAGCAAATGTAGAATTCACCATATCCTCCTTGAGTCATGTTCAACCTATCCTAGAATAGACTTGCCTCTTGGGGCTGGGCTAGGCTAACCCGAGGGATCTCCTAGAAATACTGGAAAAGGGTCTTAAAGAATGGTAATTTATTTCTTTCAGTTTTCTGTAAACTCAGACTCTACTTTTCCTGTGCAGGGTCAAGGTCAAGTTATCTCAGCACAGCCACACATTTTACCATCTAAGGGCACAGGGTGGGACAAGTTTCAGAGACAGGGTCATGAACTCTTCCATCTAGCTTTCTAAATTAACCATCTCTCTCCTTCATCTCAAAACCATGGTCAACAAAAATACAGTCACACATGAATTTGAAAGGATGTGTAGGATATAAGAATAAGATAAGAATCACTGGTCTCAGAAGGGACATCCGCAGAATGGAAGGACTGAATGAAGAGATAAAGCATCCCTATTTTCCCAGGTCTCTCTTTAGACTTCTTTCCTTCATCACTCCTACAAACAAAACATAATTTAAATATACTAAGTTTTTAAGTGAAAACAAAGGTTTTTATGCTTTAATTCATTTGGGAATAAAGAATAATTTAAAAAATACAACGGATAAATGGCCCTTAGTTATATAGTTATATATATGTATATATATATGAAAAATACCTTCACTCCTGCTATAATGCTTGGGATTAAAGGGAAGGGGATGTACATGAAATGACTAGGAAAGAATACCGGAGGCAAGATAGTATATAAGGGAAAAGCCTAACGATTTGGCTCACTAGAGCTCCCACATAACTGACCTTTTACATAAATACTTGAGTGCCCAGCTAATCTCCTAAAACAATCACCGATTTCATCTTAATTAGAAGAGTTAATTAAAAGTCTCCTTCTTCATTTCCCAGAAACTATAAAATATCCTGACTTAGCAGTATAAGTATTCATAGATGACAATGACTTTCACTACAATTTAAGCCAAAGCCTCACTACTTAGGTCTAAAGGTGGCTGATTCTCCACTTTGGAAAACAGTGTGGAGATTCCTTAAGAAATTAAAAATAGAGCTACCTTATGACCCTGAAATTGCACTACTGGGTATTTACACCAAAGATACAGATGTAATGAAAAGAAGGGCCACATGTACTCCAATGTTCATAGCAACAATGGTCACAATCACCAAACTGTGGAAAGAGCCAAGATGCCCTTCAACAGATGAATGGATAAAGAAGATATGATCCATATATACAATGGAATATTATGCCTCCATCAGAAAGGATGAATACCCAACTTCTGTATCAACATGAATGAGACTAGAAGAGATTATGCTGAGTGAAGTAAGTCAAGTAGTGAGAGTCAATTATCATATGGTTTCACTTACTTATGGAGCATAAGGAAAAATATGGAGGACGTTGGGAGAAGGAAAGGAAGGGTGAATTGGGGGAAATCGGAGGGGGAAACGAACCATGAGAGACTGTGGACTCTGAGCAACAAACTGAGGGTTTTGGAGGGGATGGGGTTGAGGGTTGGGAGTGGGTATTGGTGGGTATTGTGGAGAGCACATATTGTATGGAGTACTGGGTGTGGTGCATGAACAATGAATCTTGGAACACTAAAAAAATAAAAATTAAAAAATTAAAAAAAATAAAGGTGACTGATTCTCTAACTCATGCCACCAGAGAGTGATGACATACTGAAAATGAAATAGGCCAGTGCAAAGCCACCCCCTCTTCTACTACCCTCCAAAAACACAAAGAAAAAAAAATTTCAAAGAAGATTCACGATTTAATGGAATAAGGAACAGTAGTTCATGTAAAAGCACAGCATTATTCAGGCATCAATTTACTGCCAATTGTACCACGTCCCTTACTATCCCCTCTTTACTAGGTCTACACTGGGTGAACAAAACATTTGTTCTTGGTATTTTATAAAACATCATTTTTTCAGAAAAAAAAAGTGTCCTGGTGTTTGTTTTTTCAAAAAATCACATGGACGATACTGATGAAGTCATTATAAAATAAAATTGATTTCTATCTTTGTTTAGTCCATCAAGAAGGTTTGGGATATATACAGAGATTGGTCACTCAGCGTCTCAAATGGTGATAGTGCTCGATTCCTTGTTAAATAGATAAACTAGAATTTGGAATATGGAACCCTCAGATTGTTCAGTCAAAACAAGTATTTATTAAGGACTTGCTATGTCCCAGGCACTATCCTGGAGAAATGACAGGAACGAGATTTTGTGACAAGGAGGTCATGGATGACCTTGACCTTCAATAGATTGATGAATACTGAAACCAGAGAACGATGGGGTAAGTGAGAAATTGAGTATAAAGAACTATTTAAGAAATGTGCCTAGGAAGGAAAGAGAAATTTTAACAGAGGAATGTGAAATCAAAGGAGGATGCTACTATTTTACTATTATTATTTTCTATTTTGCTTTATTGTTGTCTGTCTTTAGCATGTTTAAAGGCTGACAAGAATGAACCTTTGACAAGTGCTCCCAAAGGCAAGAGTGGATAGGGTACAGGGGTGCCTGGGTGGCTCAGTGGGTTAAAGAGTGGATAGGGTACAGAGATCTGTCTTAGGGTAAATGCAATCTCTTTCAGTGTAAGTGGAGAAAGAGGAAAGAGGTTTTTTGGAAGAAAGAGCATGGGATTCTCCACTGGTTCTATTTGTTGTGAATTAGATGGCAAGATTATCTGCTAAGAGTATAGACATGTAAAAAGATGAGAGATTTGAGAAGAATAGAAAATGCTTAAGATAGATTCTGCACAGAACAGAAGAATTAACTGACATGGAAAACTCTAAAAAATTCCTTGATGGCTAGTTGGGTATGGTGACCATGGATCTATAGGAGTACAAATCTAGATGCTAGATTTTCCCCTGCTGGAGTCAGCAGCTCAGTTCAAGCATTAGAGAAAGTAAAGAGTTGCAATGGTTGAGGGATGAGAATTTGCCACCAAATGCTACAGAAGGATAATGATATAATTGAGCATTCTGATATGAGTGACCAAAGATGAGGTAAAAGAGCAATTGTTATGGAGGTAACTGAGTAAGAATTAGAAAGACACTAAGCAAAGAGTGGGAGATTTGAGTTTTGGATTTCAAAAATGGCCTAGTTTCTGGTGGGGGCACTTCAGTCCTGCTTCCCTACTCTCAAGCACATCTCGGGCAAAAGCCATACCTCTTTGCTGTGGCTCCAGCTCTCAGCAGGCTGTAGTTTGTTCTTTTGTTTCTTTTACTTGTTAGTTTCTCTTTGGGCTTCACTACCCCTTATTTGTTCCCTAACCCTGCCTACACCTCTGTAAGTAGTCCTTTTATTAAAACCTCCTTATTTGAACCATCTGGCATGAATTCTGATTCCTGCTGAGACCTTCATTTATCCAGATACACATCATGTCAATCACATGGAGCTTTCATTAAAATTAAACTAAAACCAAATACTCCTGCTTTTAGTCTTGTTTTGTCTTTCAGTAAAATTATAATACAATTAAAGTTAAAATCATATACCCTCCAATATCACATAACTTTATAAGTGGAAAAGGCCTTAAAAAATTATCAAATCTTACAGATGAAACTGAGCCAACCTTGCCAAGAGCAACACAGCCAGCAAGTAGCAAATGGAGAATTCATTCTTATTGCACAATGATTACTGAATGCTAACTTTGTGCCAGGTACCACTCTAGGTGCCTGCTTGCATCCACCTTATGCAGCTTACATTATAATTAATTAAATTCCATGTTTCCCAAATCCCAGTGTCCACTGTTCTTTCCACTACTGGCACCAAGACTTATTTTAAAAAGGAAACAGTAGGTAGAAGGAATTATTAAAATCAAAACCAGGAATTAAGACTGGGATGCACCCCAGTCTTAAATACTACCAACAGTATTAAGTTAAAGAATGTTCACGAAGCTTTTGGGCAAGTCTAATACAATTTTCCTGGGGGGGGGAATGCATGATAAATCACTTCCAAACTCCTCTGCCTTTCCTTCACGGCATAATCCATAATCCAAAGAGCACTTACTCACCAGCCTGTGGGCCTTTGTTTTTGGTGTACTACCCAGATATTCCTGTGCCTTCCCTATGAAGGGCCATATCCTCCCCCATCAAGGTGGGGCTTTGTTTTTGGTGCACTACCCAGATATTCCTGTGCCTTCCCTATGAAGGGCTACATTCTCCCCCATCAAGGTCTGACCTCTGTCTAACCCCAACAGATCCTTCCCCTCTCTGAATTCCTGCTGTATTTACACTATTATAGTTTTGTTCTTACCTATTCTTTAATTGAGAGAGTAAAAATGCCCCTTTTGAATCTAGCCTATTATTTTATTTCTAATGTGTGTGTCAGGCATATGCTAAAATTGGGAGATAAAAAAAAAGAACAAGACTAACTTCTGTTCAGCCAGAACTTAGCCTTTTGACAGATTATGTAAATACCTATAGGCCCTAAGACAACACAGGAATAGGACAGTGCTAACTGGTTACAGGATTTACTGAGCTGGAAAATTTCAAACCAGGAAGAGCTCTTACAGATAATTTACATTCATATATTCCCTGATAACAGGAAAAAGAAACTGAAGATCAAAGAAGCTAAGTACATGCTATGAAACAGCTGGGTGGTAGCTCACAAGCCAGTAAATGGTTGCTTTGACTCCTAAGCCAAAAAACCTTTTGACTCCCTGATTTTCAAAGTGACAGCCAAAGATGACTATGAGTGTGTCCACAGCTTCAAGAGTCATATTTCTTTACAATTACATTGTTTTTGTGTATCAAGAATAATTATTTTAAATTTACATACACTGAACCACGTGATAATAACACTACTACCATGCAATTTCACCAGGCACTCCAGGAGATCCATGAACATATTCCTCACCATCTGAGAATAAACATTCTAGCATACTGCTTAGCAGAGTGATCAATGTTATTTCCCATGCCAGTCAATTTCAAAATCCTCTCTACTCAACATTGGCCTAAAACTTATCCATTCAGTTAACATTTATGCTCCTGAGATGTGATAGGTGCTGTACTAGGATCCTGGTTACATAAAGATGAATAAATTGGAGAATGAGAGAAAAAGTAATTAAAAGACTATATAACTAGCATTTCTTATCTGATAGCCTAATTCTGCCACTCCCTGATACTAGAAATTATCCAAAGTCCTTTATTAGAAGACTGCCTTTGCAAAATTTTTTGAGTACCATTTTCATTTCCCATAAGATTCATACATGAATCTCAAATATTAGAGGAATGAATGAAAAATTAATTAAGCAGGTCAATAATCATCTTTCCAAAGGTGATAGTTCAAAATTACATTCAGTACAGAAAATTATATGGTTGACATAAAAAAAGTAATTTCTGAAACTTCCAAGAGTTATTCCAAATTACACTTGGGGATCCCTTGCTTCTCTCCTTAAATTAAGTTCCTACATAAACAGAAGAGAATATTTGAGTAGTAAGCACACACCATCCTCTATTAGTCACCTTTGAGTATATCTAGCGTACTTTAAGTCAACAACTTTTAACAAACAGCTGACTGATCCTCAGAAAACTTTTGACTTTCAGTTTCTTTGTTAGTAAAGTCAGTTACACAAAGTCAGTTACACAAAGTTACACAAAATACACAAAGTATTGTGTAACTGTGTTACACAAAATATTTATAAATAAAATATTATTATGTATTAGGAGACTGAGCCACATAACCTTAGCTGTAAGTAACTTTTCAATATAGTGCATCTAAATGATTTACTTAAGTTATGGCTGATTCTTGAGTGTTTTTTTTTTTTTCCTTTTTTAAAAGATTTTATTTATTCATTTGACAGAGAGAGAGAGATCACAAGTAGGCAGAGAGGCAGGCAGACGGGGGGTGGGGGAAGCAAGCTCCCTGCTGAGCAGAGAGCCCTATGCAGGGCTCAATCCCAGGACCCTGGGATCATGACCTGAGCCAAAGGCAGAGGCTTAAACCACTGAGCCACCCAGGTGCCCCGATTCTTGAGTACTTTTAAAAGTTCTTGTCGAGGCACCTGGGTGGCTCAGTGGGTTAAAGCCTCTGCCTTTGGCTCAGGTCATGATCTCAGGGTCCTGGGATCAAGCTCGCATTGGGCTCTCTGCTCCACCGGGAGCATGCTTCCCCCCTCTCTGCCTGCCTCTCTGCTTACTTGTGATCTCTCTCTATCTCTGTCAAATAAATAATAAAATAAAAAATAAACAAAAAAAAAAAGTTGTCAGTTTACTCAAATTCATTAAAAAAAAAAACTTTCTCTTACTTACTATTATGATTGACCTTTACCAATTAAGAATAGCTTATTTCCAATTAAGGACAAGCTTTTCAAGAACTGTTTCTTGGAAATTTAGGAAGTGTCTACAAAATCTTGTGATACCAAGTTAAGTAACACCAGACTTAAATGAGAGACGGTACTGGGTTGGGGTAGTGCAGGCTGTAAAGCTTCAGTGCATGGTCTCAAGGGAAATTTAAAAAAAACTGAGTAACTACAGGCTAGTTACACAAGCACTATGGGCTTCCATTTCCCCATCTGTAAAATGGGGATAATACAGAGCATCAAGGAGTAAATCAATCAGTAAATGTAAACGCTCAGAAAAGTGAATAAAGGCACTTAGATAATGCTCAGTATAACTCTAATCTGATGCAAACCTAAGCAAAATATGCCTCACATTCGCTCTTTGCGAATAAATTCTTACACCTGGCCCAGTGATAACTGTGCAGGGGCGCCAGGGGACGTATGAGGCCGACAACAACAAATCCATCGAGGGTCAGCGCTCTGGAGGCCCACGCCCGGCCCGGGGATGGGGGACTCTGGGCCTCTGGCAGGTGCCCAGGGACGGCGCGGAGGTGGGGACAGAAACTGCCCGGCGCCTTCCTCCTCTCAGGACCTGGAGAGCAGTACAGGAAGCTGACACCGGCGCTGGCGGGCCACTTCCACCCGCCTCTCCGGGAGCGAGGCCAGCCGGCGCCCGCCGCCCTGCCTGTCCGTGCCTCCCCAGTTTGGCCCTCAGCCAGGACCTCTAGGCTCCAAAACATACCTCAGGCCTGCCTGCCGCCCCCTACGGCCCGCAACGACAAAGCTCCCAGCGGCTCTCCCGAAAAGCTCCCGGGTAGCAGCAGCCCCAACCGCCTGCGCCTTCACTTCCGCCCGCTGAGAGCGCCGAGGGCGTTGATCCGCCGAGTAGTAGAGCACCGAGTCCTCGATGGGCCAAGCCGCTCTGGGAGGGGCGGGGCCGGCTTCCTGTAGGACTGGGACTGGGACTGGGACTGGGACTGGGGCTGGGACTGGGGTTGGGCCTGGGGCAGCCGGTGGAATTGGTGGCTCTTAGGGCTGGCTGGAGGACTGTAGGGGGGCAAAAGTGGGGGTGGGCGAGGAGGTTGCTATCCAGAGCGGAGCGCCCCGTGCGGCGGCCATGAGGTGCCCTCAGATCTCCTCAAGGAGGACGCAGCATGACACTCGGCTGGTTTCTGGTGGGCTCTGCACCGGGTCAGGTCGATGTAGCTCCTACCTAGGCCCTGGGAGGCCAGGTGACGCACAAAAGTCACAGGACCTCAGAAATTGTGGAGGAGACTGCTAGGCTACGATCTGGAGACTGAAGTGTTGATGTTTAAGTTAAATTTAGGGAACACCTCCCTCGGCTAAGGCTCTGTGCAGGGCATTAGATATACATCGGTGAATAAAAGGCGATCACTTCCTTTCAGGATCTCGCTGGGCTGAGGATAAACCGTGGCATGGTAAGAGGGAAAATGTCACTTAGGGAGAGAATGCAGCAGTCTAGGCAAGAAATGACTGTGGTCTGCCCTGAAGAGACAATGGTGGAGATAGAGGGAAAGTGGTGACAGGAAACTGAGAAAATGCTCTAGTTCCTTCTGCTTTATTAGCAAAAGATGCATTAAGATCATCCGTGAAGATGGAGGATGGAAGGCAAGGGAGTTTTGAAGAGAAATGGTGAAATCTTTGTCTTGGATATTGTGAAGCAAATTACTAAGAAGTAATTACTAAGCAATTACTAAGTAATTACTAAGCAATTACAAATTACTAAGAAGCAAGATTGCCAGGCAGGGCTGAAAGCCCTCTTGGGATGTATGGTCCTAAATTTAAAATGATAGCAGTCAGCCTACTTGGGTATGTTTTGGCTAATCTGGTGTAGGTAGAGAATTAGTAGAAAATTAGTTGTAACTGATGATTCCGTTTTATAAGGTAGAAGGAGCAGGCAACAAAGGAGTTGAAAGTCTCTGCAAAGAAATTGTAAGGCTGGCGGGTACGGGACAGTCAAGCTGGGTGCCGAGCCTCAAAATGGCCGCCGAGCCCAGAAGCGACCCAGGACTTTCTAAAGATTGAGCCGGCACGGCCACCTCACCCTAGTGAAAAAGAAACGTACTCAGGAAGCCGAAACCCTCTGCAGCACCAAAACTCCCCTTATATGGAAAAACCCTGCACTCGCCCTGCCTCGCTGATGATGCTATAAATTCCCAACAGTCAGTCTTCTGGGCCCGACTTTACTGGCCCCTTCCTTTTTGGACCAGGGAAGCTCGCCCAGGAGCACTTCCCAATAAAGCCCCGTTTAACCTTCCATCACGTCGTGGCCTCCATTTTTTTTTACCTCTCAACGTCTAAGGCTGACAGAAATGTTGTTATGGAGGGCCATGTAGTTCAAACTCTTGTGACGGTATTTAGAGGGATTGTTTTGGTTGTCCTGGAATTGGCACTTAGACTATAAAAGATGTCAAGTAACTAAGCAAATGTCCCACTCTGCATGAGAGAACTCTTTTTTTTTGTTTTTTGTTTTTTTCTGTTATCCTGACCTAACAAGTAACAGTGCCCCTGCCAAAATATCCATTTGGACAATATGTAGTCTCACTAAAGTCACTGCACATTATAAAGAAAATCCCAAACAATTGAGACCGGATACCTCTTCAAGGCTTAGAAGGGATTCTCCCAAGTAGCTCTAAGCAGGCAGTCTTTCTGCTGACCTGAGGCATACAGGAGCCTGTGTTTGCTCTCAGAGTGGAGCTGAGCATTGGGGACAAAGTTCTTGGAAGAGCTGGCCTGCCATTGGGACTATACATGATTATGAGAATGCCGTCTGGTTTTGGTCTAGAAATTCTCAAAAGTATTAGACCTATTTGAGTGACCAGTTACAGCTAAATGGAAAGGAGGGTAACTATAAAGCAGAGGCACAACGATAGCAAAGATTTTGCCATCTCTCACTCTAAGAACTCAAACATGTGCCTCACACAAACTTCATCTTTGGCTGATGTGTATGTCTCACATGAATGCCCACCAGAAAGCATCCACAGCAGAGGGGTTCAGAATACCCAGCATGATTTGACCACCCTCTGTCCTGGGCCTCTCCAGAGTTTATACAGTGGGCCTACGAATGGTATAGCCATGGTAGCAGGGATGGAGCTTACACGGACACCTTTCAACAGGGCAGATCCAGATAGTACATCCACTCCCTCCAAGTGCAGAAGCCAGTGAAATCATTTGGCAAGTTGATTTGTTCAGACCCAGATACATAGCCTGGATTTTGGTTTGTCTTCCCTGCCTGCCAAGCCCTGACAAGCATCACTATCCAGTTGCTTACAGTGTCTTGTTTATCATAATGGGATTTCCCATAATAACACCTGGGACCAAGGACACCCTTAAGAGTAAAACAGGTATGACAAAGAGGACAACACAAGATCTACTGATTCTACCATATATCACATATCCAGAAGCTGCCACCCTGAGAGAACATTAGAAAGGCCTCTTAAAGGCACAGCTAAGGCTCCATCTTGGAGATAACATTTTTCAGGGTTGAGATGCTGTGCTACGGAATGCAATATATATTTTGAACATAATACCAGCATATAGTGCTACGTCTCTGATAGAGTTCTGGCTCCTGTGGTGGGAGAGGATACTCTGCAGGGGAATAGAAGGTTTCATTAAACCTAAAGGCTCCTCCTCATTTGGGCTCCTCATTTAGGCAACAGAAAATGATCCTTATGATCAGGAGGAAATAGGAACAGGGAATATTTTTTCTAGAACTTAAAGCACTCACTGGGCATCTTTTCCATGCATGGTGAAAACAGTAAATGAGCAATGTGGCAATCCTGGCCTAATAAGGGCATGGCAATGGGCTCAGACCCCATAGGTACAGAGGTCTGGATCACTTCAAGCAAGCAACGCAGGCCAACAGAAGTGCTAGGTGAGGCTGAGGGGATTCTAGAATAGATGATAAAGGAGGAAGATAATGGAATCACTATGGCCTCAGGACCAACTGTAACAGGAGCCCATAGCTCAACCTATCAATACTTCTGGTGTGGGTATGACTTGACATCAGCATGAAGAATCAGTGACAGAACAAAGTGAATACAGCACAGCATGTGGGATAGAGAGTAGCAGAGGCTGTCAGAGTCTACCCATATCCTTCTGCGGTCTGCTTTACTCTCTGAAGGCTGCTTTCCCTTTCTGTCAGGGCTTTTTTCTTGGACACAGGGCAACCTGGAAACATTGGAGAATTCATTGGCCCGCATGCAGGCTTCAGCCAAAGATAGGCAAAGAGTTGGTGTATAACTATCCAGCTTGCTTCAATCCTAGGGTAGCTCAAAAGCATGTTATCCAGCATATTCTAGAACCTGAGCTCCAGTGCGCTCAGGAATGCCTTCACAGTACACCTTTTATTGGCTTCCTTCCCTTTCCCTCTTGACTTCCCCACTTTCTCTCTGTATTTCCTGGTATTATCTCCCAAATTAAATACTAGCCCTTGAAACCATATCTCAGAGTTGGCTTCAGGGAGAATCCAGTCAATATAGTCATTATCATAGGCCAAAAACAACTTATACTTATTACAAATCTATTATCTCTATGTGCTGAATTACAAACCTATGAGGGCAATATATCCTACGAAAAGGTGGTATTTTGTACAGATGCTTTGAGTTGTGGGATTTAGCATGACTCTCATTATTCTTTCCTTTACATCAGAAGACATGTCAAAGTGTTGCTTCAGTCTGCAATAACTCAGCTGTCCCAGGATCATCCATATTAAAACACACAGAAAACATGAGTCAGAGACCTGGCAGCAGAGGCTGAAAGGAAATTAAGTTTTCTGTATCCCTGGCAGTGATATCCTGCTTAAAATGAAACTAAACCCTTTAATTGTCTCTCCTTTGGGTCTCAGTGACATAATGTTTCTCAAACTAGGCAACACTGCCATTAAGCTGGTATGAATGGCTCTTGAGGATCTTTCCTGGATCAAAAGAATGATAATACTGTATCCCTGAAACAAACATTCAAAAGAGGAGAGAATCTTGTGCTAATATAAAAATTACTGGTGGTATTTCCTTTCTTTTTTACTTCAATTTCTGGTCCATATTCTGAAGGCAGCTGACAAATATCAGTGCAATACGTGCAGAAGCTGGCAGCAGATAATATCAGTAAACCTAAAGTTGCCATAGTAGCTGTTGAGGCAATTTAACACCGTCATATAACTTCATGTTTCCCAATCTGCATCAGATTTAGTTTGACCTAGAGAAAAAACACAACTTTGAAGCATGAAATTTCTTTGGTTTCAGTCTTAGGAAATAATACCACAGACAAAGTCCCTGCGTTTTAGACTTTTTCTTTTTTACATTGAAAGAATACCGGAAGTGTTTCATACTGCATGGCCTGTCAGTTTGTAATGGACCATAGTTTTGTAGAATCTAATCCTCAAAACAACTGTAATTTTCCATGTCTTAGTGATGTTTTTTACCAAAGACTGATAATTGCTTGGTCTCTGTTATCTCATAGATTCTAAGCCCTTTACTGGCAGATTTCTGTCTTATTCATTGTTATAGGTACCACAGAACCTTATATAGCAGGTATTGGACATAACAGCCACCCAGTAATAGCACTAGCCCTAGCCTATAAATATATTTTTGTCTATTTGTTTACTTTTGGTCTCCTTCCACTAGGATATAAGCTCTTTGAGGGAAGAGATTTTATATTGTTCACCCCTGCCTCACACATAGTAGATGATCAATGAATGTTTAATGAAAAACTAAAACTAAAAATAACAATACTTTATTATAGTAGCAGAATTTGAGAGATGCCTGTTTCCAGCTATCTATTGCAAAATAGTCTTAATGATCACTTAACAGCGCAAAAGATAAGCAAAATTTGATATGTAAATCTTGACAATATATGAACGTTGGAGATGTTTCACCCAATACCACGGAACTTTGTCATCTTTTGCTGGTGTCTTTTATGATTTAAGATCACAAAGACAATTTGAAATCCTCCAAGGTGGTAATAATTACAACTGTGTTGTAGCAGTTCCCAGTTTGGGGCTATTGGTTAAGGAAGCCCCTTGCATCATTTTGTTTTTACCTTAATCTTGTTATTGTATAATTCTAATAAATACCTTTATGTAGATTTTAGCATTTGTGTTTCTTGTCAGCTCCAGAGCTCCACATGTGCAAAGTCCTCAAAATAGTCAAATGTCGCCACCCAATTTTACAGCAAAGTAGAGCTCTGTGGTTTTCTGTTTACTTGCTATTTGCATATTTTTTTTAAAGAAAACTGTAAATAAAGCTGGATCTACATAGGGATATGGTGTATCAGCAGTGTTACTCCAACCATATGGCCATCATTGCCACCCAGCATAACGATGCAGCTGTGTTTACCACCTGTGTTTATACTGGGGTGCCTCTGGCAGTAGGTTGTATCTGTAGGTGGTCTGGAGGAGAACACAGAAATCAAGGACAGTCACTCACCACCAGAGAGATATGAGAAATAATGAACCCACAGAGAGGGAACTGGGTCAGAATGTGAAAGGACTCATATCAGTGGCCAGGGGGTCTTCCTTCCCCATTAGGCCTCCCCTGGTGCTACAAATCGGGCAGGGTCGTCTAAGTACTATTGCTGTGAATAGGAATTTAGACCTCTTTGTGTTCAGAATGAAGAATTTATAACAACATGACATTTTCACTTATTTTAAATTCCTAGATGGTTGGCATTTTTTGTTTTGGGTTTTGTGTGTGTGTTTGTGGAGAGTTTTTTTCTTTTAAAATTTTCCATTTGAAGTTCCTATATACTTCAGTGGGAGCAAGATCAATTTGCATTTTATCATTAGTGTCTGCAGTCATAGAAAAGACAGAAAATGGTATCATATTCCCAGTTTATTCCGCTGACATGGAATTTCCCCTATTAGTTTGAGGCTTAGGTCAGCAGGCCAGCTGGCTTGCCACTTAATACACCTGCTATCAAGGAACATCACCCCATTGGGAGCAGGAGCACCAGTTATAGTTTCACTTACAGGTAGAGAATCATGTTGCTGACTTCTGGACTTTTGTATAGTATTTGAAACCTATTGACACTCCGCGAAGGCTTCCCTCTTCCCAGGAGTTTTCAGAAATGCCTTACATAAAAAAAAAAAAAAAAAAGAAATGCCTTACATAAACTTGGGTACCTGGCTTCATATCTAATTTCTTTTTGTTCTAAGATGACATAGTTTTTATCTGAGTCCCTTCATTATTCAGATAACACCTTAGTTTCCCACAAACCCAATAAAAGACGTTAAAGTCCCTAGAGGCAGTTTTCTCTGTTTTCAGTAGATTTCACTGAAAACTTCTTCAGTAGTTTACACTGTTAGCTCAGCTGTGTTCCCCTTGCAAGTATTGAATATGGTTCCTGAAGGCGATTACAAGTATCAGTGTGCAGGACTCCCACTCAGCGTGCCCACTGCGGCTGTCTCCCAGCTGCTCACAACTGCATGTCCTGGAGGATTACTCCTGCCCACCTGCACTTAGTTGTGTTCCATGAGCTCATCTCCAAGCAGCTGCTGGTTTCTACTGCTGGCCAGTGTCCCGGGCCCTTTACCCAACAAGACAGGGCTTTCTGAACTCTCTTTATACTTTACATGGTATGAAGGGATGAGAAATACACAAAAATTTAGAAGCCAAGGATAATTTCCAGTTCATACTTTTTAAAAAATTTTATTTATTTCTCAGAGAGAGAGAGAGAGAGAGACTGAGCAAACAGGAGGAGTGGCAGGCTACCCTGTGAGGGACTTGATCCCAGGATCTTGGGATCATGACCTGAGCTGAAGGCAGACTCAGACTTAACTGACTGAGCCACCCACGTGTCCCAATCCCAGTTCATACTTTAGACAACAGTAAAAATCTGACTGAACTCTTATAACAAAAGTAGTAATATAGAGTATAGCCAATTTATTTGCGTGTGAACTTATTTTTCCACTCCTGGTGGAGTTTAAGCAGTAAAAAAACTAAAAGAAACAAAAATATCCATGATTCCTGAAAAATCAATAGTTGACTACAGAGGCGTTGGTTAATGATAGATACATACACATATACATACATATAGATGATATATAAATATAGATTAATTATTCTGAGAGTCCAGAAACCTACCTTTTGGGCCAAGTCTGATATTGATCCTGATTTGATATGTTCTTTGACCTTTTGAGAGTTCCAGTTATTTCATTCTTAAAATAAGTTGGTTGGGTGGGAGAAATTTCAAAGTCTCTTTAAGCTCTAAAATGCCATGACTGCACTTTTCAACAAACAACTATTCTGCAGTGAGTTTTGGCTGAACTGCAGGGCCTTCTTGCTGGCAACTTTATCTTGCCATCTGCATAAGACAGGACGTATGGGTGATGTTAGTGGAGTTTTTCCAAATAACTCTTTATCTCATGGTAGTGGATCACACTAATTGTTCTTGCTATCCAATTAAAGGAAATTTTTTTCCCTCCTAGATCCTTTGTTCTTTGAATTTGTTACATATAAGGCAATCTATTTTCACACTGAGAACTTCTTGGTTGCTTTCTCAGACCTTAAGTCCGATTGTTGGTCCTTTTCTGTTTCTGTAACTTTTTGCTCCTGTATCCTGAATGACTTCCACACCTCCTCAGCCCTTGCCCTGTGAACTAATTGCTTTGCTTTTTGTTCCTGGCTAGGTTATTGTAGTACAAAGCCAAACCATAGTGGGCTAGCTGTGAAGTAAAGTAATAAAGAGGAAAATAACGTAATGTTAAATATATGGGTTGAATTTTCAATTTTGTGTTCTTATTGAATTCCTACTTTTCCATAAAGTACTTCCTTCTAAACTTGGCCACATTTTTTTCAGATCCTGGATGCGTGGGTCTGTGTTGATTTGCTTTATTATTTTGTTTTACATATATTTAACGTTATGCATATTCATCCCACTAACTTTGGGATGACTTTTGACGTCCCACTAACGTTTGATGATGATTCATTTGACTAGAAGGTCGAATGAATGCCACATATGAATGATAAATTTTAGCCATATATATGCTTCCTCTCTGATTAAAAAAACAAAAAACAGTTTTTCAGGACTGTAGACTTAGGAGGATTCCTAACAAAGTTTTATTTAAGAACAAATGGCAAATATCTCTCTAATTCGTAACTATAATTTTATCCTAGAAATGTATATACTTGCTGATTTCAAGTTGTGAAAGAAAATTTCAGCAATTGCTTTTCTTTTCATGTCATTTTGTGTTTTGGATATGTTTAAACATGATTGCTCTTGCTGGTAAGTGGCCTCCTGTTTGTAAGCATGTATTTGTTAAAACACATTTAGGAGTAAGTTTTTGTTCCCTAGGAAATTTAGTTTTGAGCCAGAATTTATAGACCATATTTTCCTTGGTTATCCTGGCTCACTCTGAAGTATCAGTTCTCTTCCACTGTCCAGTGGAAAAACGACCAGCTATGGTGTAACAAGGCACAATGTTGATTAATATCCAGGAAAAAATATTAAACACCATTTAGTTTTCTAATGATTTGCATAAATTTGCTGGTAACTGCTGATTGTAAATTTGACAGCAATTTTTTCTAGTAAATAGAATTTCAAGCCAGAAACTATAATGTAAAGTAGAATATCATTCAAAGGAAAAGGAGAATGAAATGTATTGCTATACCAGCCCTTGTCCTTCCTCCCAAGCCCCCAATGGGTTTTGGCATGCCTTAAGAGAAATAAAAGATAAATTAATTCTCAAAGAATTTAGAGTGTTCTTCCTGAATAAGATGAGTCAGCTTTCCATATCAAACAGAGAGAGGAACTTTCTTTCTTTTTAATCTTCTTTATTTATAGAATTTGCACATTCTTTTCTCTTCTTGGTTTATAACACAGTAATTTTTTTCCTTTAAAGATGTCAGAGATCCAAAGTCACCAAATCATATACATGTGCATTTTTGTATATCAATTATACCTCAATAGAGACATTAATTTTTTTAAAATGTCTCAGAAATCTGTGTTTCATCCTAGAGTGCAATTGTAGAAAGCATATTCAAAAGAGGTCTATTTTCTACATGAAACTAATTGTCTAACCACTAATTCAGAGAGATCGCCTATAGATGTATAGTGCAGCAATTCAGGCTTGTTTTTGCAAATCAACAAATACTGACACAATGCCTCTTATGCTCCAGGCACTGTTGTTTTTTTCTACATGTCCTTTCTTGTTTTCTACAAATGAATACAAATGACATTAAGGTAAAGACAGTATAATTATTATTTAAAAAAATTCTTTTTGAGATTTTATTTATTTGTCAGAAAGAGAGGACAGAAGCAGGAGAGTTGCAGGCAGAGGGAGAAGCAGGCTTCTGGCTGAGCAAGGAGCCCGATGTGGGACTTGATCATGACTTGAACGGAAGGCAAATGCATAACTGACTGAGCCACCCAGATGTCCCAGACATAATAATTATTTTTTACGCAATATTTATTTTCCAAAAGCAAAATAAGAAAAGTCATATTTTGAATGGTGGGAAGTAATAAGGATAAATGAAAGATTCTATTTTGTCTTCTTTTAATTTTTGTGCCCAGGTCTTATTTGATAAATATTTACAATTAGGGTTGATACAAATTGATTGTCTAAGAAAATCTATTGGGGTAAAAAGAAAATAGCAGCTAAGACTCTGAAGAATCCATCTTTCCTACTAACTTTTCAAGCATATTCTAACACACTTAAGTTGACAAATTTTGAGTAGAACCAAATGAAGGACTGTTCTGTTGATTAGGTTTATGAGTAAACACAATTATATAAGCAATATTTGGAGGTGGAAATAATCCGAGGCACAAGGCTACTGACACAACTAATTTTTTTTTTTTTAAGATTCCATTTATTTACTTGACAGAGACAGTGAAAGAGCACAAGCAGGGGGAGCAGCAGAAGAAGAGGGAGAAGCAGGCTCTCCGCCAAGCAGGGAGCCCAATGTGGGGCTCAGTCCAAAGACCCTGGGATCATGACCTGAGCTGAAGGCAGAGATTTAACCATCTGAGCCCCCCAGGCACCCCGACACAGCTAATCTTTTTACAACACATGTGTGAATAAACTCACTACTTTAAAAATGTAAGTGACCCATACACTATTAATCTTTGAAATTTTTAATGTGAACTTATACATATTGGAAGAAATATATATCTAATTCACAATATGTCTGTACATTTACATTATTGTGATCTCTATTGGAAATATAGAAATATAGGCATTTGTAAGCTTCATATGAAAATAAGTACACAATTATTCATTATTATTGCTATTTTTGAAAAATGATAATGACAAATCATGGAAATATGTTTAAAACTATATGTACATCCTGATTAGGAATTAAATAACTACACATTAAACATAAACAGTTTTAAATTACCAGAAATATTATATATTGCATGATAATTAATAAACTTAAATAACTAATTTAGAATACTGACCTTTATAAAGTATAATTATACGCTATAGTTCTATGCAACAGTAAATTACATCTGTAAACTTGAGAGACTTTATATTTTTTCTAAAGTGGAAGTTAGAATAGTTCTCATTGTAGGAGTATTTTAATGAACTACTATTCCAAGATTTCTAAGTAAGCACTTTATTTAAATATGAAATATTTAAAAATTTAGCAATTCTGATATATGAATTTATGCTGACTTATTATCTTTTCAGCATATCTGTAATAATTATTAATAAATTAATATTGCTAAAATATTTATAATTAATAATAGTCTTCAACTGCTGAAAAACACTTGGAAGCAAAAACCTTCTTAAATGTATAAAATCTATGGGAGTCTGAGGTGTTAATATCTCCACCCACTGACACATCCCACGTTCTTTTCAGGCCATTGTAAACACACAGAGAGATTCTAATGGCCAGTAGATGGTGGCTACAGGAACATTCCAGAAGATGGAAGCAAGCAGTTGCTTTGTGAGTAATGATAACAACAGATATCAACTTCTTATTCTCTGCATAAATAATTCATCTTAGACTCATAGGGATGGATTCTATCCTATGGCTTTTCATTTCCTGAAAATCACACTTTCATTGTGAGAAGAAACAGATGTTACAAAACCAGAAATGGCCAGCAGCAGGCAAGTGAGAATAATTAGCTAACTAATCAAAACTTAAGAGAAGAAAATTAAGTGGAAGTAGAGGAGAAAGTTGAGTCAAGACAGACTGACTACAGTTTCTTCTTTCTTCCTTCCTACTCTTCCTCCTTCCTTCCTTCCATTTTCATTTTTGAACAGAACAAATTGTTCTGAGAAAATTAGAAATCTTTTTTTAAACAAGGATCTTCAATGACATGATTTTAGCTTTCACTCTCCTTTAAACTAAAGGCAGTGGCAGGTTAAGGCAGGCCTCCCAAACTGCCAAACAGCATCCCTTACTCAAACTCAAGGGGTCTCCTGGTTTCTCTGGGCAAACCTCGCCTAGCTGGTCATCCAAAGGCTTGCAATGGGGTCAGGCCAGCAGTGAACATTGTGAGAGTTACAATCCACCACTGCCAACAACACACACACACACACACACACACACACACACACACACACACACACTTAAAAATTAAGATTGAAAAGTTAAACTGAATTTGGAGGTAGCAGCTACTGAGAAAAGTTGGAATGGGGTGAGTCAGGGGCAGTTCCTCTGGAAATCACGTTCCCTATGGTAGGTGTAAGGAACTGGGGGTGGGGAGAAGCTGTAGGGGATCCAGGCCTTCTGAATGTTTAGATTTTTTTTTTTTAATTTATTTGACAGAGAGAAACACAGTGAGAGAGGGAACACAAGAAGAGGGAATGGTAGTGGGAGAAGCAGGCTTCCTGCAGAGCAGAGAGCCCAATGCGGGGCTCGATCCCAGGACCCTGGGATCTGACCTGGGCCGAAGGCAGACGCTTAACGACTGAGCCACCCAGGTGCCCCCTGAATGTTTAGATTCCATTTTGTCTTCGCCCTGTTTTCACCCACCTTGTACCAGCCTGTCTCATCAATCACAGTTTAAATATTTATTTTCTCTACATCTCTTTCATCTTTTCTGTAAATTGAGGTTTTCAGCAGAATTCAGTGTAAAAAGAAAGCTGACAGCAGCATTCTAATTTTTTAAAATTTCTCTGATTAACACATTCCTCTTTTGTGGCTGACCTAGTCATCATAGGAAGATTGTAAACTGGTACTTTGCTTTCAACAGTTCTTAAGATCATTTTGGGCCTATGTAACAGGAGAATTGTGTTTGGGAGAATTTGGGCTTCCTAGCCACAAGGCATCTTTTCTCCTAGTCTTGAAGCAAATAGACAGTCTACACTGGAAGATCTTTAGGCCTGGACGTCTGTTAGGCACCTTGTTGTCTTAGTTTTATTGCCTCTTTTGTCTCTGTCACAAAGTGTTCAGAAGAACTAGCTTATTTTTTCAAGAAAAAGAAATCAGGAACCTGGTTTATTTTGTCTTATGCTTTGGATAAACTAATCCAAATCAGGTGAGTTGTCAGTTGTTTACAGCTGAATGTCAGATGTAGAAAACGGATACATAGATCCAATAATTCTGTTATCCAACATTGTACATATGCCCCAATTTTCTAAGTTGTCAAATTTCAAGAGCAAGCAAAAATGAGAAGACAGTTCATACTTACGCTTTCATTTTTTTTTTTTATACACCCATTTGGCAACCTTGTCCCTCTTCAGTCTGCACTGCACATCATGTCCCATACTCTGTTACATAAATCTTCCAGCCCAGACTTTACCTTTCTATTAGGAATAGTTTTGAAATTTTAGGAATTAATTTCTTTCAGGCAATACCTAAATTCAGTTATGAATTAAGTCTATGAACAAGTTGTAAAATGTACTCTGGAGTCACCCATCTCTGCTGAAAGGAAATGGCAGCTCTTTGCTATATGCAAAGAAAAGTAAGTCATAAGAAGTAGGTATTGTTCTTGCTTATTCTGTGAAGTACATTTCTTTTAAAAAAATACTTTAATTTTGCTCTTTGACATCTAGGGGAAAAATCATCAGCCATGCTAAAATTATTTAACTCTAGCAAAGTGGAAATGTTAGAGGGAAATCTTAGAAATGTATCATTTTTATTTTTTGAATCTTTGTACAAATAATAAAACATGTCTTTCCCTATATCTGTTCAAATTTAACTATAAAAGGCAAGCCTGCAAATGGACTATTTCCCAGATGGCATTTATTTTCTTAAGGTATAATTTAACATAACAAGATAGACACAATAAGAGGCCCACCACTACTATGAGAAAAATGATATGGTTGTGAAAATGTGATTTGCTTTTGGCATTTTATTTTAGAAAGTCAAATGGGAAGAAAAATTACTAAATAAAATTTACCACGTTAATGTCTGCTAGCCTGCTTTCTAAACCATTCAAAAGAGTGAAGGAGCTGCAATAATCCTATTCTGCACTGGATTAAGTATTAAGCACAGCCATCTAATGTTAAGTATCTTTTTTTAACTTAAACTGCCATATTTTTCATACTTGATTCTATTAGTATGTCTGTATTTTTGCTAAACATAAACTTATTTATGTTTAATCTTTTCTTATTGAATTTAATATACCTCTTTAAAAAGTGAGCCTCAGAGAATTATTATGAACCTTAATTATATATGTTAAAAAATACTTTTACAGCTTATGAAGAGCTATATAAATGCAAAATGACCATTATTAATTGCACAGCATATCTTACATAATGACTTTCAAATATATAATCAGTACCACACAGAAAACCATAATTATGTTATTCAGCTCACATATATAAATTGGAAATAAGAACTTCAGCTAAGCAATATTTGCCCAGTCCAAGCAGATTTGTTTTCTCTTTATTACCTTTACTTTTAAGACAAAATGTATAAGGAAAAGCAATCCTATTGATGAAGTGTAGTAAGGCATTAATAAGTTTGTTCACCTGAGAAGTCAGATACCTGTATGCACTTATTCTTTATGTGAAGACATGACTTAAGTATGATTGTCATTGATTTTTTTTGACAATTTAGTGCTATCTCCAATTTATAAAAAGTAACATGGAATGGTGATTTAATACCACTAATTAATTGATTAAAATGAACAGATGTCATTTTTTATTTCCCAAATCAGTTGTTCAAACTAAATAGGACAAATGGTTTTTAAGATTTTACTTTCAGCTCACACAGCCTTGACAACCTTTGCTCGATGGAAATGTCTTACCATTTTCCCATTTTGAGGTTAATTGATGTATAATTAGTGTGCCCATCTGTTATACCAGTGGCAGAAATGCAATAAACCAAGGGAAGGTAGCTCTCAAGATTAAGAAAATAACATACTCAGTCCTACTTTAAAGATTCAAAACTGGACAAGTATTTGTTTCTCAATTGGCACACTTTTAAAGCTGAATTAAGGTAAGTGTCTTTAGTAAATAACTCTATTTAATGTGTGTGTGTGTGTGTATGTGTGTGTATTTCAACCATCCTAAATCCTTTAATATATTTCATTCAAAATGTATCAGATGTTAAAAATCTACTCCCTCTAAATACTCTTAGTTCAGAAATGAAAGATGCACACATCCAGGGTGAAATCAAAAGTCAACTTTAAGGTGTAAATTCTACAAATCATGTGTAAAAATTTAATTTTTGCCAAAATTGTGTTTTTATACAAATTCACTGAAGTATAGTCCTCTTTGAATGTCAGGCAATACAAAATTTACAGCAGTGGTAGGTTATTAGAACAACATGGTATAACATCTTGATAAAATTAAAAATTTCACCGTTAGCCTTCATACTCCTAAAGAAAAATGCTCATGCAGCACATGCGGGCTGTAAACGGTATGAAAAGGCAGTGCTACAGGACGGTGAAGCAAAGTATTTTTTGGTTTTTTTTTTGTTTTGTTTTTTAATGTATTAATCTGACAAAATTTGAGCCAGTGCTTTTTATGAATATTTAGGCGTGGGCAGTCAGTTGGATTTTACCAAGTGATTTTTAATGTTACCTCCGATTTATGTTTTATTTTCCCCAGTAACTGAGCACATTACCATGTTTTCTCCTTTTCAAGGAGAAAGTAAACTTGTCTCTTCAGTTGGATGAAAAAACAGGCATTTCTGATCACTTACATTCAGTTACAATTTATAAAGGCAGTACTGCAAATTCAAACCCGGGTACGGTCTCCTTTTGTTGTGTGTCTGCGTGCTGTGCTGATGAGGACTGGTTTTTCTTCTCATTGTCCTTGTTTGAAATTGAAACGCTGCACTGCTGAGAAAATGCCATGAAAATATAACCCACTGCATTCCAGGAAAATAAATAAGCAAGGCCACCCAAATTTTCAATTAGTGCTTGTGCTGAATGCAGGAAATGGCAAGAGATTCGTCCAAGGCGCCCTAGGCTGGGTCGTGGACACGGAGCAGTGACAGGAAGGCTGGAAAGGGGAATGCAAGCACAGTGTGAAGATGGCTTGTCTCCAAGGAAAACTGCATACTAATAGGCTAGTACCGACTTCCTAAAGCAGACCAGTGGGTATTACATCCTGACTAAGGGTATTGCTAAGCTTCAATATTTGGAAGTTTAATGGTGAAGTAACACTTGAAAGTTCTAGTGGCATTACATATTTTATGTCATAGGCTTGTTAAAGAATCTTAGTATCCCCCACAAACGAAGTTTTAACCACCGGAAACAGCAATATTTTGGACAGTTGGTGAAAATTATAAAATGCTTTTGATTTAAAGTGTTAGGCATAAGGATCTATTATTTCCCACTTGGTGGCATTGCTCACTAACATACCAGAGCCAGTGGGGGTCCGCTGTGTGTGTGTGTGGGGTGGGAGGACAACTGGTTAAGAGGCAAAGATGTCTTTCCTCTCCTGAGTCAGCAAGACATGTAAGACTACAGATTTCTAAGAGAGAAAAAAAATTATGATTTAGAAGCCCCTTTCCTTGAATATGTTTTTCTGAAATTCTCAAATCACTAGTTTGAAGGTAATACTCGAAAGCCTGATGAGGAATGATAGAAAACAATGGATTCTTCAGGGATCATGGACACCCAGACTCTGGCTTTGTCATTCTCTTACTTGCTTTCTGTTTCACTACAGATTTTGGAGTTTTACAGCTCATCATGTTGAAGTTAGTTAAGGAAAAAAGAAAAAAGGGTTAGTTTTTCAGTAGCATGGTGTTGGTTGAGCTTACAAAACAGCCCCTATTCATTTTGGATGGTTTTATCTGTGTTGTGGATCTAATTGTAAATTTCAAGCTACACTAAACTCTTTGATAACCTTCACACTGCATTGATAAAAAGTAAATCTATGCATTTGATTTATTCTTACAACCAAAAAGTGAAATAATTGAGGAGCTACTATGGGCTACAATTATTATAAGAAGGAATAAAACACAAGCGATCTCACCAAGCTACAATATTGTGGGCAGGAAGAATGATATGGGTAAGTAGAAGACAAGTATCCATCACTCCAGCTGAACATTAAATGTGAAATTCAAATTATGCTTTGTAGTTATTTAAATAACAATGTTGTGTATTTGTGCTTAATTTAGGATAGCTTTTGAAAAGTGATTATTCATTACCACACAAAAACAGAGTTAATGGGAACCAAAAAATCACTATTTTTTCTTCTTAGCTGATTCCCTTGACTTGAAAGCATTTTTTTGGCAATCAACTGTTTTGTTAGTTTTGAAAGGCTATCATTTCCTTTTCACAGTAAAATCAGGAATTTCATTTTTACGCAATGCTGCAGCATTTCTTATAATTGAATTCTAACAGTTTGGGAGTGTGCTCTTTACCTAGTTTTCATATTAAAAAAAATAAGGAACAGAAAAAAATCCAAACCTTTTCTTTTTGCAAAAGTTTTTTTTTTTTTTAAGATTTTATTTATTTATTTGACACAGAGAGAGAGAAATCACAAGTAGGCAGAGAGGCAGGCAGGGGTGAGTGAGTAGGGAAGCAGCCTCCCTACCGACCAGAGAGCCCGATGCGGGGCTCGATCCCAGGATCCTGAGATCCTGAGATCCTGAGATCCTGAGATTCTGACCTGGGCCGAAGGCAGAGGCTTTAACCCACTGAGCCACCCAGGCATCCCTTTTTGCAATAGTTTAAAAGTATATTTGCCTTTAGACTTAATAAGGTAAGCAATTTTCAGCCATAGGGAAATGCAGAACTATGTCCTATAGTACATGCTTTCAGTCACAGGGTTGCGCTAGGAGGAACTATCCAGGAGCTGGAACATTCCCAGCCTTGGTTTTCAGGCTTGCCTTCTTCCCTGCTCTCATGTGCTTTGTTTTTCATTTTTCCTCTATTTTCTCTTCGTTTACCACTGCCTGAGGCTTTCAGTGCTCTCCACATTCTGTCATTGGAACCTGCTTCCAGAAAATTATCTAGTGAACTTACACAAATGTATAAGTTATTCATAGGGTTTAACTTATTTATTTAACAAATGTTTCCAAGCACCATACTTGGTGAGGTCTCTGTGAAATATAGAAATGATACTGGTGCTTGTCCTTTGGTTAGGACAACCAAACAACCATAATGCAAGGCTTTTGGCTTAATGGTAGAATTGGAAAAGACCTTTGATACCATGTAGACCAAACCTCTAATTTTATAGATGAAGAAGTTACAGCCTAGAGTCAGACAATTAAAGTGATCACTTTTCCGCTAAAACTCAGTAAGAACCTTCTGGTCTAGTGTTCTTTCTGGATTACTTCAATATCCAAACTTTTTTTTTTTAAGATTATTTATTTATTTGACATAGAGAGAGAGATCACAAGTAGGCAGAGAGACAGGCAAGGGGGGGTGGTGGTAAGCAGGCTCCCTGCTGACCAGAGAGCCCGATGGGGTCTCGATCCCAGGACCCTGAGATCATGACCTGAGCCGAAGGCAAGAGGCTTTAATCCACTGAGCCATCCTGGTGCTCTCGATATCCAAATCTTTCTCATATGTTGTGGTAGATGAAATTATTGTTTAAAATATTTATGCTCCTCCTACAGATTTCTCTCTCTGAGGGAATTATACACTCTCAACCCATTAATGTCAGTCTTGGCCATGGATTTGTTTTGACAATGCAACAGGAGCAAACATGACCTGTGCCATGTCCAAGAGGAAGCTGAAAAAACCATTACATGGCCTGTCATCTTTTCCCCCTTCTTTTGGGACATCTACTTTGTTCTGCACAAAGGCTAATTCTTTAGCCTATCTCCTGGGAGAGGGAATGGATGGAGCAGAGCCACAGCCAAGGAAGATGTAAAAGGAACAAGAGAAAAACCTCTCTTGTAAGCCTGAGATTCAGAGGTGTTATTGCAGCAAAACACAGCCTCAGCCAACGGATACATTCTATTGCTGTCAACACAGAGATTGTTTGGTCAGAGGTTACCCATTCCATTCTGTATAGTTTAACCTTGATCAGAATCATTATATACATCACAATGCTAGTTTTTTGTACTAGATCAAAAAGTGGGTTCATGGAGGGCTGACATCCAGCGCTCTGCTCCAGGATTTCACAGATGGTCTCATCTCTTTGGAAGCCAGGCTTGGGTGAGAAAAGCACACCAGAAAATCATGGATCCCACTGTTTAGTTGGTAACTGAGTCTATATACACCTTGAGGTACATTTATTTGAATTTCAGAAACATCAGCTTAGCTGCCAAGAGAGGAAGAAATTATCCTGGAAAAGGGAAAAAGGTGAACTTTTTTCTCTTTGGTAACTTCAGATGACCTTGACCTGAGTCATGTGTTTTTAAAAGCAAAAATCACAAAAGATTGCCATGACATAGGTTAAAAAGTGATCTATTGAGAAGATTGTAGACAAGCAAACACAGAGCGTATTCAGATTAGGGGATCAATAAAATCTTCTTGGAGAAGATAGCTTTTCAGATAGATTTAACATTCAGAGATAGCAGAACATGGCCATTTGCCCCATAAGTTCATTATGATCAGAAACACTATGGTAGAAATGCCTGAGTGTTCCAGAAAGTATGTTGCCTTTTCAGGAACAAATCTTTAACTCAAAGAATATTTAGTAGGTTAGAACAAGAGTTTTTTTGTTTGTTTTGTTTTTTGCTTAAATGGGAGAGGAGGTTCTTAAATTTGATCTCTTATAGCATTTTGCTGATATTTTGGCACTGAATCATGTATTAATTTTATTTCTTTGCTTTCATTTCTGTGTTCTCTACCCTAAACATTGAGCTACTCATGGGCATGGGTAGTGTTTTTCTGAGCTATTATCCTGAATCTGAGCTATTATCCTTTGTATCAAGAACTGTGATACAAAGGAGCATGTAACAAATATATATTGAAGGATAAATAAATAAATAAGTAAACAAACAAACAAATAAATATTGTTGGCCTCCCCCATTCTTCCTTATATGTGGAATATATGCACACTTTATGACATGAAGAAACTATATGCCTCTTTTTAACATAGAAAAAAAGCAGAATCGTTGTCATGATTTGTCCAATGTTTACAATGACTTTTCCTGAACAGTAAGTAAAATATTTTTTTCTTGAATATTATAATTTACAGCTATGCCACTTATCTTCCTATTATATGTAACCAAGTATGCCTTTATAAGTTCACCTGTAACTAAAATTTTTAAAAATTGGAAAAACACTACAATGTCTAGTTATTCTTTGGAATTGATTTGCAAACCACAGCTTTATTTCAGCTCAGTGTTTTAAAATGATAGTCACAACAATTTAAATTTCTCATCCTGCTTCAGTTCATGCTAGGATCTTACATTTCTAAATTATAGAGCTATGATCCTTAGAAGCCTGGAAAGCTATCTGTTGGAAGATTGTGCTCTTTGACATTTCTCTGCTGGCCAATATACAGCTCGTAGGAATTACCAAGTCACAGTAATATGAAAAAACTGTAACAGTTAGGTCACCAAGACTACGATATCCAGTGTAATATAGATCTTTAAGAGGTAACAAATATATTAGCATAAAAATGGCCAGAATTATTAGTATAAACAAAATAAATAGACACTATAGAAATAAGAGTCTATTGTTGGTCTCATCATTGGAGTCAGTGTGGCTAAACATAAATGGATGGAAAGTGGGCTTTGGAATCCAAAAGACTCATGCTTATATCCTGATTTTTCCCTGTTTTGCCTTGGGCAAATGGGCCACTCTAGCCTTCCATTTTCTAATGTGTCTAGTGGAGGTAATGTAACCCCCAATATGACTATATTGGTAAATTAAATGAGGTCAGAAGGGCAGAGTCCTAATTCCCAGCATGTAGTACCTGGCACAAAGCAGATGCTCCTTAATTATTTTTTTCCTTCTCTTTTTCCAGCATAAATAAATATTTATCATATACTATAATATGATAAATTATTACTGTTTTAAGTAAATACAAAATATTTATCAAGGTCTTTCTGTGTGTAAAGCAATTGTCTCAGTACTATTGTACACTGGTATAGTACTTATTGAGGATTTTCCTTTCCCTTTCCTTGCCCTTAAAACTCCTCCCTCCCACGATCCTCCAGCTGAAATACAAACCCAAACCATAGTATATTTAGAGATTGTGGCACATGGCCATCTTCAATGTAGCAGGCCACTCTGAATTTAAATTTGTCACCATTTTCTTTAGAGGGAATGAGAGAGAAAATGAATTTAATTTAGTATAAAAAATAAACATTCCTGGGCGCTGGAAATGTCTGTGGTGTTTTAAGAGCTGTTATCATTAATCAGTCAAGCATGTTTACCCATACCCATGATTGCTTATGAAACTGAACTGCACTCATGGAGCCCTTCATTGAGAGATGGCCACCAAAATCTGAGGCGAAGGGTGTATGTTCCCAGTAATTATATGCCTTGACTGGCTCATGAACCTAGCCTCTTTCATAGTATACTTTTCACAGCTACAAAGTGACATAAAACAGTAGTTCAGAGTATCGTAAAGCACTATTTGTACTATTGTTACCTTGTGATTCAATTTTTGGCCAAAACATTTTCTTATGCTTGTGCTTTTTGATAGTTTATTCTATTATAATTTTAAGAGGCAACATCTTCTGCATGAAATCTCCTTATTCTATTTGTAAAATGGCCATGGCATTTACTGTCATTAGCTAATTCTTACCACAAAAAAGGGATTGGCATTTGCTTGAGAAAAGAAGGTTACTCAGGAGTCAACAAGACATAGCCAATTTACAGCATCCCATAGTCTAAACTCGGAGTGGGTGGGAGTCTGGAGTGAGAGAAAAGCTAGTGAACATGTCCTTTGAGTGTACTCTTTCAATGTACAAAAGAAACCTTCCTAAACTAAGGCAAAAGGAAACCCAAGATAGAAAGTATGAAACCTTAAAAATAAGCAAATTTTCTGCTTAGAACAGAATTTGGCCTAAGTCAGTAAGTATTATTATAATTGTTATTTGTGAATTAAGCAACTAGGTGAATTTGGTGTCATTTACTGGGACAGAGAAGATGGGAGGAGGGGAAGGTTTTGGGGAAAATGTCAGGAATTCTATTTTGAAAGTGTTAAGTTTAAGATGTTTGTTAGATATTTAAGCAGAGGTGTTAAGCTAGACATAAGAATCTGGAGTTTCAAGGAAGAGGCCAGAACCTGAGGTATAGATTTGGTCTTGAAAGGAAGGGTCCTGAATGAGATCATGAATGTGGAGAGGTTCAGGAAAGAAGGAAGAGCCAGGAGGAGGAATAAAAAGAAGCCAGTGCTGTGGGAGGGAAATAATAATGCATTTTCTATGGGAACTGGTGTTTCCAGAAAAGAAGTGTGGTCAGCTGTATTAGTTCTCACTGAGAATTCAAGTACAGTGGGTTTTGAGGAGTGAACCATGGAAAACAGGAAAGTGAGGAAGTACAGACAGCTCAGTAAAAGCATCCAGGCATAGGCTCCAGACCCTTCCTATCCATACTGCCTGGGTCTGTGCAAACATGAGATCTTCCAGATTGGCACTTCTTTGAGGCCCATGGTATTTTCAGTTCCTTCCCAATTCTTCAAAAAGGATCCAGGAGCAGCAGGGATGGTTCTGTTGCTTAAAACTAGTGAAGCCAACTGATGTACGTATCTAAATGATTCACAAATTGGCACAAGAAAGATTTGTGGGTGTAATTTGGAAGTCAAGGGATTTGGAAGTTAAGGGATACAGTGTCCTAAAACCAATCTAGATCCTAAACCTTAAAACAAATATAGATTATGATCTTCAAGTAAACAGAAATTTTTCCTGCCCTCTAAAATGATTGTAATGAGCTTTGTAAAGGAAATAAGATGTATATAAGAGCAATGAAGAAGAATTTGACAATTCATGTAATTATGGGAGATGGTTCTTAAGCTAAACAGGTCTTTTTTTCCTGTTGTGGACTGAATTGTGTCCTCCCAAAATTTATATGTTTGAAGCCCTAACCCCCAATATGACTGTATTTGGACATAGAGCCTTTAAGGAGGTGATGTAAATTAAAAGAAATCATAAAGGCAGAGTCCTAATCCAGTAAGAACAATGTCCTTAAAGAAGAGAGAGAAACACACACACACACACACACAGAATAAGAGGACAGAATGAGAAGATGGCTATCTGCAAATCAAGGAGAGAGGCCTCAGGAGAAATCAGCTCTGCCAATATCTTTGTCTTAGAATTCCAGCTTCCAGAACTATGAAACATAAATGTCTGTTGTTTAAGAAGCCTAGTCTGTGGTATTTTGTTATGGCACGCCCATCTTCATTTATCTAGGCATTTGATTCTAGTGCTATAATATTTCTTAAATTTATTCATTCTTCACCAAGCCCACTGCTGGGGCCTTAGTTCAGGTGCTTATTATCTCTTTCCTAGACAATTAAAACAGTCTTTGTATTGGCCTTGTGTCTGTCATAATCAACTCATACTTCATATTCTGTCCTATTCATTAGCCTCAGGGATCAGAACCTGGAATATAGAATTGGAGTCAGAGTTTTCCTTCAAGGCACTGCTGGTCTTAGGGAACTGGAGAAAATCTGAAGAAGATACTCACTGCAGCACAGGCTCTGAAGCACCACAAGTATAGTAAGGAGGAAGAAACAAGCCATGTGCCCAGAGACATGTTGGGGAAGAGGCAATTCACAGCAGTCACAACATATGGGTTGGGCAAGTTGCCACTCACAGACCAAGGAATTTATCCATTTCTTGACTTGTTTAATAAGTATGCTATGTAATGAGCACTTGACACCCAGAATCCAGTAGTGAAAAAGCAAGAAGAGATCCCTGACTTTGTTGAGTTTACATTCTGGTGTGTGGAGTCACAACAGATACGTGATAGGGAAAGTTGCTATGAAGATTATGAAAAAGGGTAGTGGGATGGTGGAAGGGACTATTTTTTAACAGAATGGTCAGAAAAGTAGACAGAGGAAGTGACAATGCACCTGGGATATGAAAGATGAGAAGGAGCTAGCAACAAATAGAGAATCGCATGCCAAGCAGAGGAAATAGCTCCTGAAAAAGTAAAGATGGATGAAACATAAGGGCAGGAGCAGAGGAAAAGTGGACATAGACATTTGGCAAGAGCTAGGTGATGTAGTGTCTTGATGGTCATAGCCCAGGGCAGGTGGGGCAGGTGGAGGGAATTGTATTTTCTTCTAATTTGAGTGGGCAGCCACTGGAGGGTTGGAAACTAGGAGAAGATTCTATCTATATTTTTAAAAGGTTATTCTGGCTTCTGTGGAGATGAACTGTGGAAGGTAAGCCAAGGGGGCGCAGGTTTAACAGGTGCTGCAGGGGTGTGGGTGGGAGATGATGGTGATATGTACCAGGGTGCTGGCAGTAAAAGAGTGGGGAGATGGAAGTTTCAGAATATATTCTGGTGGTAAAGTGACCAGGATTTGGGGCACCTGGGTGGCTCAGTCAGTTAAGAATCTGCCTTTGGCTCAGGTCATGATCTCAGAGTCCTGGGACGGAGTCCTGAGTTGGGCTCCCTGGTTAGCGGGGAGTCTGCTTCTCCCTCTTCCCCTCTTCCCACTTGTGCATGCTCTCTCTCTCTCTCTCTCTCTCTCTCTCTCTCTCAAATAAGTAAGTAAGTAAGTAAGTAAATAAATAAATAAATAATAAAGTTGTTTTTAAAAAATGGCCAGGATTTGCTATTGGATGGGATATTCTTGTGAGGAAAAGAGAGAAGAAGCTGAATCTGACTCCTAGGATTTTGTGGATGGTGGTACAAGTATAAGCAGGATTGGGGAACCAGATCTAAAGCTATGGTTTGGCTTTAAGTGTGAGGTACTACATGAGCTATTAAAGAAAAGGAGGCTGGTCAAATACATCAAATACCACTTAGGAAGTAAGAAAAGAACCCAGGAAGGATCTCTGGATTTAGCTAGAGGAAAATAGTTGGTGCTTTTGATAAAGGTCAGTTTAGCTGAGTTGAGAGACTGGAAAATGCTTTAAACCTGAGTGCATTAAAGAGAGAATATGAAGTGAGAATGTGAAGGTTTAGCTGGGAAGGAGAATAGAGAAATGGGGGTAGGGTAGCTGGAGGACATGTGGGGGTAAAGAGAGATGCTATTTATGATGAATAAGAATAAAGCTGGTGTGCATGCTGTTGGGAATGGTGTGTTCAAAGGGATGGGACTCTTTGAAGTGGCTAGGTTCCCAAGTAGGATGAGAAGGGACTTGGAGCATAAATAATAATATTTAAAAAGCTTATGTTGGAGAATTGAAGTTTCCTCCAGAATTGAATATTGCTATTATAAAGAGCTTGATGTTTACTTTTTAAGTGTTTTATTTATTCATTTGTCAGAGAGAGAGAGAGAGAGAGAGAGAGAGGACAAGCAGGGGGAGCAGCAGCTCCCCACTGAGCAAGGAGCGTGACACAGAACTCAACCCCAGGACCCTGGGGCATGGCCTGAGCTGAAGGCAAATGCTTAACCAACTGAGACACCCAGGCATCCTGAGCTTGACTGTTTAAGAAGTATAATATACTTAAACCTTTGTAAAGATATATACATTTCTAAGTCTGTAGGCAATCTACTAATTTTTATAGAACAGACAATTCATAATTAAGGTATTAGCTTTCCAACCTCCTGCAAGTTTTTACTTAAATTCTTGTTAGTTAACATACAGGGTAATATTGGTTTCATGCATAGAATTTAGTGATTCATCACTTACGTGCAACACACAGTGCTTACACGAGTGCCCTCCTTAATCCCTATCACCCCTTTAGCCCACCCCTTGCCCATTTCCTTCCATTAATCCTCAGTTCTCTATAGTTAAGAGTCTCTTATGGTTTGTCTCCTTCTGTGTTTTCATCTTGTTTTATTTTTCCTTCCCTTAATCTGTTTTGTTTATTCAATTCCACATATGAGTGAAATCATATGATATTTGTCTTTATCTGACTGACTTATTTTGCTTAGCATAATACCCTTTAGTTCCATCCACGTTGTTGCAAATGGCAAGATTTCATTCCTTTTGATGCCTGAGTAATTTGTTGTTCTGTGTTGTGAATATTAAATACTGTCTTTGACCATACTACATAAGTATTAACATTAAAATTATAATTTTAGGGAATAATTTAAAGAATGTAATGATATTCAAATATTACACTAAGGGTTTACCACAAAGTAAAATCCTGTCAGTTTATTTCTAGCAGTTTAAAAAAATGCACCTTTTTTTGGGGGACGGGGGACAGGCAGCAGAAATAGAGCAATTTTAGTGTTTGAAAATTCATATTAAGTTCTGTTGCAGACTTTGGAAATGCCTGTTGCTCTCAGGTTCCAAAGGCACCACCACTAGAGGGAGTATGAAAGGCCTTTGAATGAATGGTCAAAGACTGAAACATGCTTTTCCGGAAGGAAACTTCAAAAAAATTTAAACAGCTTTGCCTCTTAGCAGTTAATTGCTTACTCATTGCTACCTAGAGTTTCCTAGGGAGCAGATTTAATAGTAATGGTCAAAAAGCTAAAGTTGGAGAATTAAAGTTTTCCACTTATTTGAATATTTCTCTTATAAAAGCATGTCTATTATGGCTAACATTAGCAAGACAGGAAATGACAGATGTTGGCGAGGATGTGGAGAAAGGGGAACCCTCCTACACTGTTGGTGGGAATGCAAGCTGGTACAGCCACTCTGGAAAACAGTATGGAGGTTCCTCAAAAAGTTGAAAATAGAGCTACCCTATGACCCAGCAATCACACTATTGGGTATTTACCCTAAAGATACAAATGTCGTGATCCGAAGGGGCACGTGCACCCGAATGTTTATAGCAGCAATGTCCACAATAGCCAAACTATGCAAAGACCTAGATGCCCATCAACAGATGAATGGATAAAGAACAGGTGGTATATATATACAATGGAATACTATGCAGCCATCAAGAAAAACGAAATCTGGCTATTTGCAACAACGTGGATGGAACTGGAGGGTATTATGCTAAGTGAAATAAGTCAGTTAGAGAAAGACGATTATCACATGATCTCTCTAATATGAAGAATCTGAGAGGCAAGGCAGGAGTTTGGGGGTTGGGGGAGAGAAATGAAACAGGAAAGGATGGGGAGGGAGACAAACCATAAGAAACTCCTAGACTCACGAATCGAACTAAGGGTGGCTGGGAGGCAGGGGGTGGGGGGAGTAGGGATGGGGTGGCTGGGTTGTGGACATTGGGGAGGGTATGTGCTATGTTAAGTGCTGTGAAATGTGTAAGCCTGATGATTCATAGACATGTACCCTGGGGCAAATAATACATTATATGTTAATAAAAATTTAAAAAAAAAACATATCTGTTAAAAAAAAAAGTTCAAAATTTTTAAACTTTTGCAGAGACATAAAAGCTCCTAATGTCTATAGAGATTAAAAATGATTTCAGGGTCATGAGTTCAAGTCCTGTGCTGGGTGTAGAGTTTACTTAAAAAAATACAAAGTGAAATAATGCTATATTCTGAAATATACCTCTCTGTTGTATTCTGTACTTAACTAGCCTTAACGGGAAATAAAAACACAGGATTTCACTGCTCTTTCTTTGTGGAATTAAAGCCAAGGAGATCCTCTTCCCTTTCTTACCAGTCTGCTCCTTGATTTTAAAAATTCAATAAGTTTTCAGCCAAAGGATGCATTTTTTTTTCACTTTTGATAGTTTTCTGTGGTTCCTTATTATCGTTTGTAGAATATACTGTGGTTCTGTTTACCTCTTCCTGCAGTTTCCAGACCTTTGTGGTTTCCTCTACAGCTGTGGGTATTTCTCATGTAAAACCACAGGTCAGTATGGAACCACAGAACTGATCCTGACAATTAGAATTTTAGCCACTGTCCTGTGGGGTTTTCAGAGCCACAACTGACTCCATACTTTACATCCAAATCTTTAAAGTACTACCATCTGATGCCTGAAATAATGCTGGTTTCTCCAGGGGTCCTAGGTGAGCCTTTCTTTATTTTATTGAACATTAGTGTGCACCCATCTCTAAATTAAGCTCTCACAAATACCCTTACTAGATTTGAGATCTATGAGAATGAGAGTTTGGTCTTTGCTGTGTGTTCTTGCACCTGTCCCCATCATTTAGTACATTGCCTTTGTGGCATGAATCCACCTTTCCTTAGGGTCCCATTTTGAGCAATGGGTCTCAAACTTGAGTAAGCACCAGACTCTGCTAATGAGCTTGATAACATATAGATTGCTGGGTCCTACCCCCAGAGTTATTGATTCAGTAGGTCTGGGAGGAGGCATTAAAGAAAAAAATGACACTAAAAGTGTAGGGAAGACTTTATTTAAAGGACTACTTTAAACAGGGCTTTGTAGTAGAAGAAAGAGATTGGGCGCAATTTTGAATATAAAAAAAGTGGGGATTTATAGCCAGGAGCAGAGTGCGGGTTGGTCAGTGGAAGGAAAATTACTAAAAGCAGGTATCAGGTGTGAAGGAGGATTCTGAATAACCACACTAATAGGAGTTTTCCTGAAGGCAGGCCAGAGTGATCAGTTATAGAGGGGGTCAGCCTTGGGACATGAGGAATCCAATTAGATAGTAATGGCTGGCTAAACCAACTTAGCAGGATTCTTGCTAAAACTGGACAATACAGAGAAGAACACGGAAGCCTAGCTGAGGCCTAGCTGAGAAGAAAGTTTGGAAGAGACTGACTCAAGTTTGTCAAGGAAAGAATCCATTAGGGACTAAGAATTTGTACTCCTAAAGTGTTTCCAGATAATGCTGATGCTCTTGGTCTGAAAACCAAGTTTTGAGACCCACAGGTTTAGAACATTACAAATTTCAACAAGAATGAAACACATGTGCTGTTCCAGAGTTCAATTCAGGCTGAAAGAGCTGGAATTGCTGTTTCACCTTTTGACTGATCTACTTGTGGAAAGAGACTTTGTTAGAGGTATAATTTAGACCCCTGCTGAGTAAGATGTGTGATACCTGTGAATACAATGGGAGCCATGAGCATGGAGAGAGAATGGCATGGAGACAGTCAGATTGTTAGTTTGGAAGAGAGTGTACAGTTATTTCTCACTGATTACTTGTGTTATTAGTAGTGTGGCAGTGTTAATTATTAACTGCCTATTTTATTTAACAGTGAAAGAGTTTGAATAATATGGTCAGAGGAAGTGTTAATTTCCTTATTCATTTTTTTGTGAGATATGAGTTTAATCTTGGCTTTGAAATAGCAAGCAGGGACTAGTAGGAGAACTGGTCCCTATCCTTATGTGATTGTCTCCTGGCAGCAAACTGGGCTTTTCGTCTCTGAATGGAGTCTGCCTGCCAACTCCCTCACTCAGCCTGGGCTCCTGATAGTTGACCCTGTCTGAATTAGGTTTCATAGACAACCTGGACTTTTTCCCACCTGTTTGTCCATTTCTTTAAAGACACCTATATACACAACTTCTGAGTTCATGCTTCTCAAACAGATATATGTGCTCCCTGCCCTGTGCTAGGGAATATGAGAAAATACAGGATCAGCATGGTACTTACTGGAGTGGTAATTCTGTTGGAGACTTGGTGGAATCAGGATGCTGTCTGTGCTCTGTGTCCTACTACCATCCCACTGACCTCTGCTTCAGAGTGGTGGACACTTTCTTTGTGCCTGCTTCCCCACTGTCCCACTACATCTCTCAGCTCTTCTACCATAGGCTTTCTCCAAACAGAAATTCTTCCTCACCAAGTAGTTAAACATCTGGGAAATGCCAAAGGAGGTAATGCCCATGGGAGCAATTCTTAATCAACGAGGGCAAGAATTAGTGCATATATTCCCCAGCTTCCAGTCCTTCATAAGGATGATTCTCTGAGGTGCACTCTGTGTAGTTTCTCAAAGGATCACAATGAAATGCAACTCCATTTGCCCACAGTAGCAATCAGCTCAACAATACTCTCTTCATGGCTTCTTTTCCTTCCCTCTTCTCTCTCACTTGCATGGGGAAAATTCAAAACTAGAGCATGCAATACTCAATATTACTCAAATGCGAAATAAGTAGATTGCAAAATTTACACAAAACTGTAAGATACACAATAGCACTTAAAGAATTGAGGATGGAGCTGTACTGAGGAACTAGGCATTTGCTTTTTTGTCCATGGGGGTGTGGAATAGAGGACAATAACTCTAAAATCTGCAGATTATTTATTTGCTGCTGCTTTTCTTACTGCACATTCACACCTCAAACTCCTGCACTTTAGCTTCAGATCTCACTTCTCCACTGAAATTCCTAATTCATTAACTTCTGATCAGCCAAACCCAGTAGACAGTTTTGAGTTATTTTCTTAGACCTCTGTCCTGCTTTTGACAGTGATGCCTGCTGTCTCCTTCTTGAAATTTGCCTCTGCCTTGTTCTGTTGGATGTAAACTTTGTGGTCTCTCTCTACATCCTGGACCATTCTTCATTTTCTTGCCTAAATCCTTTGATGTGTAGCTTTTCTGCTTGCTTTATCTTATGAATGTTGCTTTTATGTTCATGTTACACTTACTTGTGCACTTATTTTCAGTTGACTTACTTTAGAATAAAAATTAAAAGGCAAACTATTTAAAAATAAATTTCCTTAGTTCATATTGTTTACATTTGTATCAGAATAGAAGTGTAATTGGAACATATAGAAAATTCAGCCTTGACCCCAGACATGTTGTAGTACTTCTTGTAACACTCCAAGTGCAGAGTAAGTGACTAATGTGTAAAATGATATGATTTGTCAATTTTGAACCATGTATAAACAGTGACCTGCTTAATACTTAGTAAACTTAATAGGTGATTTTTTGTATATAGGTATAGTCTGTGTAATAGATTATAGTATAGTGTATTTAATTCTCAGAATAATGATGGGAAAAAATTTGACACTCAAGAAATAAGATTTACTTGTCTTAATGAAATTATAATAGGTTCTTCTGAAATATATCCAATATTATAAGCAAATGTATCTTCAATAATGTTATTTTTATATGAGAAATTTGAAAAATATATTTTAGCATAATAATGCTAAGCAATCTACCATTTTCAGGGCAGAAATGCCTAGAGTTGACTAGGTATCAAAACATAGGTTTTTTTAAAATTAATTTATTTTTTTATCAACATATAATGTATTATTTACCCCAGGGTACATGTCTGTGAATCATCAGGCTTACACATTTCACAGCACTTACCATAGCACATACCCTCCCTAATGTCCTTTTTTTTTTTTTTTTTAAGATTTTAACTATTCACTTGAGAGAGAGAGAGAGCACAGAAGGAGTGGGTAAAGGATATTCCTGCTGAGCAGGGAACCCAATATGGGGCTTGATCACAGAACTGAGCTGAAGGCAGATGTTTAACTGACTGAGCCACCCAGGTGCCCCAAAATATAGGTTTTTTTTTTTTTATAGTGTACATTATGGATCCACAGTAATGTTTCTTTTTTTCAATGATTATTTATTTATTTATTTGACAGAGGGAGAGAGATCACAAGTAGGCAGAGAGGCAAGCAGAGGGGGGGGGAAGCAGGCTCCCTGCTGAGCAGAGAGCCTGATGCGGGGCTCGATCCCAGGACCCTGAGATCACGACCTGAGCTGAAGGCAGAGGCTTTAACCCACTGAGCCACTGAGGAGCTCCATAGGTGTTTTAAAGATAAGAGGGAACAATCTTAATCTGGAGGAGAAAAATAATTTGCCACAGTGACATGATTATTATACTTGTTTTCAAAATGCGTAGAGAGGTTATTGTTTCATTAGAATATTTATTTTATTCCAAGTATGTATTTTACTAATCATTTAAATATACAATGGAATATTATGCCTCCATTAGAAAGGATGAATATCTAACTTTTGAATCAACATGGATGGGACTGGAAGAGATTATGAGGAGTAAAATAAGTCAAGCTGAGAGAGCCAATTATCTTATGGTCTCACTTATGTGCTGAGCATAAAGAAAAACATGGAGGGCATTGTGAGAAGGAAGGGAAAGGGGAATGGGGGGAAATCAGAGGGGGAGATGAACCATGAGAGATTGTGGACTCTGAGCAACAAACAGGATTTTGGAGGGGAGGGGGTGGGGGGTTGGGTGAGCATGGTGGTGGGTATTGAGGAGGGCACGTATTGCATGGAGCACTGGGTGTGGTGCATGAACAATTAATCTTGTAACACTGAAAAAATAAAATAAACATATTTGGGAAAAAAATAAATTCCTCCCACCCCCAGAATGAGTGGGGGAAGGGGAGAGGAGGAGAGAGAATCTTAAGCAAGCTCCATATCTGGCACAAGGCTGGACACGGGGCTCCATCTCAGGACCCTGAGATCATGACCTGTGCTGAAATCAAGAGTCAGATGCTCAACAGAACAAGCCACTCAGGTGTGCCAATAATAATTTAAAATTCTTGTTGAAAGTAATCATAAATGTCTCATATTCTTTAGTAATAATTTATCTGTTATAGGAAGGGCATTCTTTATTTTTCAGAAACAAAGTCAATAATCAATTATTTTATATGTGTTTATTTTTCTATATTAATTGATTACTTGCATCTTCTCTCCTCTGCTTCCGCTTCTTTTTTACTTCTCTTTCCTTCCTTTTTCTCCTTTCTCTTTCACTTCTTGACATTCCAAATGCTCAAATTTTGTATAAGTTAACCGTTTGTATTCTTCCATCTTTATAAACATCATGCTTTCCTCTTTAGCTCATGACTGAGTTCCTTGGCCAAGTGCTTTATGGAGGTGTTGGGAATAGAAATGTCACATAAAAATGGAGTGAGTTGCGAAAACAGGCAGTTCCCATCTCTCCCAAAATAGGCCAATCTTTGAATGACCTCCCTGGGAGAGAGAGCCAAGGGTATATTCTGATTTTATAGCACAAACTTCAGGATATTGAATGAAATACAGTTATGACATGATTAAAAATGAAATGCATTTCGGAAAGTCTTTATTTTTTTTTCAGAAAGTCTTTAAATGTCCAACGGCACAAGATAAATTTTACTATATTCATGATTATTCCTTCTACTATTTCTCTTTCTGGCTATTCACCATGGATCTTATGTGAAGCCTATGGAAGGATGAAACAAAGCAAGAACAGGGATAGTGCTTTCAAAAGAGCTCAGTTAGTACATTCTAAGCTATTGTCATTTTCCTCTTCAAAGATGGGATTGTTGGAGTGAGCATACATAAACTTTCTTTCCCATTGAAGAGACCACGTGGAAAAATGCTTATTTTATTTTTTCCTATAAGAATAAAATTGCAATCTTTCAACAGAACATGTTGATTATGCCATCTGGCACATAATTTCTATGCTTAAATTAAGCTGAGAAATCAATTCAGTGTTGAAAGATATTATCCGTTTAACATTTTTTTGCCTACAAGCAATTCGAGAAAGTAGGACAAAAAATAAGTTGTTTTCATTTCTAAGTATGTGAATTATATAGGTCTTGAATATTTTCTTCCACATAGAGGAAAATTATAATTTATAAGTGGATAGCTATGATCTACTGGGATTTCTCGTCCTGTAGTTATGCCAAAACTATACTGTATTACAGGAACCTACCCTGGGAGATCAGGTGATTGTCAGTTGGAAATTAGCATCAGTTAATGGATGGTGTAATTAAGTGAGTATAAAAGCTAGTCTTAAGGAGTTGCTTGCATTTTGTTTCAACTTTTCTTTTTTTAGCAGTTTGTGAGTTCAGATTGTTGTCAATACTAAAGGCACAAATAAATGAGTATAATACACAAATTAGGCTGCACCAAGGACTACCTAGCAAAGTTCAGTAACTTTTTCCACCACAGGTGGTGGAAACTCAAAGAGTGAAAATGGTCACTTTTTTTTTTAAAAGATTTTATTTATTTCTTTGACACAGAGAGAGAGATCACAAGTAGGCAGAGAGGCAGGCAGAGAGAGAGGGGGAAGCAGGCTCCCCACTGAGCAGAGAGCCCAGTGAGGGGCTTGATCCCAGGATCCTGAGATCATGATGTGAGCAGAAGGCAGAGACTTTAACCAAGCCACCCTAGTGCCCCCAAATGGTCACTTTTACTGGGGGAAAGGAGGACTCCAGCAGGTTCTCTGTCAGTTTCTTCTTTCCCATGTTCTCCCTGCATGTGAAGATGTAAATCAATGCTCATTCACCTAAGAACTTCTTCCCAGTGACCAGCATAAGCCATGAATAACCTCTGACCAACCTATAGCTGCTAAGACAAAGTGGAATTAATCAATGTGTAGTGGTACCAGAAAGCTCAAACATTTGGAACAAATTGCCAGCAAAAGAGAGCCTTGAACTGAAGGTATACATTCAAATGACAGAAAAACTGGGGAGAAATAACAACTAGTTAGAATTTCTTCTTTCATTTCTCTGAGTTATTTTTTAAAAATTATCTTTAAAATAGTGGCTAGACTTTTTTTTTTTTCCAGTTTTAGAATGAAGATATCCCATATTTCAGCTTTTATGTTTTGCTGCCTTAGTTAAGAAAGAATGGGTGCAGGCATCTGAGTGGCTCAGTCATTAAGGGTCTTCCTTCGGCTCCAGTCATGATTCCAGGGTCCTGGGATCAAGCCATGCATCGGGCTCCCTGCTCAGCGGGAAGCCTGCTTCTCCCTCTCCCTCTCCCCCTGCTTGTGTTCCCTTTCTCACTGTGTCTCTCTCTGTCAAATAAATAAATAAAATTGAGAAAGAATGGGTGCTAGCTTCAGCAGCACATATGATGAAAGAAGAAAGAAAGAAAGAAAGAGAAAAAGAAAGAAAGAGAAAGAAAGAAAGAGAAAGAAAGAAAGAGAGAAAGAAAGGGAAATTTACACTTATTAGGGGCAGGAAGCATCATCAAGGCTTAGCCATCTGGAGTCATACTATCCTGAGTCTTTGATGCCCACTTGTCTGTTGAGGTCTTGGCACACCTGAATGCCTGGGGCACTCAGGAGAAAAGAAAACTTAAGTGCTTTCATAGCAAGGGAAGTTTATGAAGTAACTTCAAGCACTACAAATGGAGTTTTTAAGAAGAAAGTCTAGATTCTAGCTCTAGCTCAGAGATATATCCACAATAGATTTGGAAAATAGATGCTATAATTTTTGCTACAAGAACTTTGCATAATGACAATAACGACAATGACAATAATAACAATACTTTCCATGGCACTTAGTTTTCAAAGCATATTCATGTAAACTATGAGCTGTGCTTCCCATTAATCTGCTATAAGCTAATATAGTGGAGAAACACAGAACATAACAGTAAGTGCAGAATTGGAGAGAGAGCCAGGATTTGGGAGCTAAGGAAGTTGAAGTACTCTGTCCACTGTGGAAAAATGGCATATCATACTTGGCACATATGTTTAGGAAATGCTCTCTTACTATGGTATTAATTGAAAATCATGGTTAATTGTTTGCATTTATAAAAACAAGGTCAGTGTATCATAGAGTCTAGCAGGGAAAGTCCTCTTGGAGGCTGGTCCATGCTTCACTGAGTCTGAGACAGAAGGAGCAGACAGGACCTGGACAGAAGTCCCTTCCCAGGCTTTGCACTCTGATGCTCTCCTGGTAAGCCCTATATGAGACTCTAGAACAGTCCTCCCGAGCACAACTCAGTACATTATGGGAATTAGACACCATACTCTTGGCTCTCAAAAATGAGAAAGAGAGGTGGAGTGGCAGAGAGAGAGGCAGAGAGAGAAAGAAACCAAGCAAGAAGTTAGAAAACATCAAAGGTACATTGACCAAAAAACATAAGACACTTTGGCAAAGACAAGCATGACCCACCCCTCCTGCTAGAATACTTGAGCTGATGAAACATTTCAGAAGGATTAGTATATAAGTGCACCTGGGAAAGAATTTCTCTGATGCCTTAGCTTTCCGACTATTTTAGCAGTGAATTAACAAGTTCCATTTGTAGAAAGAAAAAAGCTAATATAATGAGCAATAAAAGCACAACTCCAGAAGGACTCACCTCATTACTTCAGAGACACACTGCCAGACCCACCTTTCTTGCACTTGCCCCGCCCTTTAACTCAAGTGTTCAGTAACATTGGAGCCACCAGGGCCTTCTCCAATTTTTCCATTTGTTCAAGAAATTAATTTTAAAAGTGAATTAGAAGACTTTTAAGTTCACGCCCAATGTGTTTCATCTCTTTGCCATGGTTTATAATCCTAGCAATGCCCCCTGGCTTTCCTGGCCACTTTTGTTAACCATTGCCAAATGCTGTAAGACACAAAAAAATGATAGAAAATGAATTGCCCACGTATTCAAGGCTGGGGAAAGGCATGAGCTGAAGAAATTCTAATAAAATTCTGACTCTCATACGATTTAACCTCCCTTCCTTTGCAATATGAAATGTGCATTTTATATACAATTTTCATGGCAATTTACAGGTGTTAAATTAGGAACAGGGGTAGAGTACAGACAAGTGGATAACCTAATATAACAGCAATAGAGAGTTCAAACAAAGTTTGTTTCCTTTTTTTATATTATCACCTGGGTATGCGCAAAATTTCATGCAAATCAATCTTAATTTACTATGTGTTTTGGCTCTTTCATAAAATATTCAGACCATGGTATTTCTACATTTTAGCTGTAAAGTTCTCCATAAATAGAGTACTTATTACATTTTTTTAGTATGTGGAATAATTCAGTTACTCAAGAGTCCAGAAGAAGAAATATTTATCCAGGTAGAGAAATCTAGCTTTTTACTGGTTCCTAAGAGCGTTGCTAATGCCTGTGTCTTATTCAGACTTAAAGGAACATGTACGGAAGACAGTGTTAGAACACAGCATCTCTAGTATTTGTCTCATACCGTTTCTACTGCTAGTCTATGTTAACTTTGGCCCAGCTCTACAGATCAATGAATTGTAAAACTAAGTGAGCACTTAGTAAAATCTCTTAGGTAAATTTGCTCTGAATCATAAGATTTTGTTGGTAACCCAATCCTGTGTTTCAGTAAGCCTGGGCTTGGCTCTGTCTTGAAATTTACTCCTTTACATTCATTTCAGTGGATAGGTAAGGAGAGGCAACTGAGTGATAAGCAAACCTTCCCTGGCAATCATAGTTTTAGTGGTTGGAAGAAAATTAAGGATTAAGCTGAGGAGGTTATTCTCAGATGATGGTTGATTAGGCGATTTGATTCTTAGTCACATAAGAATCAAATCAGGAAAGCACTGCAAAGTCTGACATTTGGTGTTACTTAGGGAAAGCTTGAAAAGTAAGAAGGCTCTTCAATTTCAGTTGGAAGGATTGGAGGTGGCGGCACAGAGATTCCTTAAAAGGCCTCCTCTAAGAAGTTTTTATAAGTGTTGTGTGTGTGTGTGTGTGTGTGTGTGTGTGTGTGTGTGTGTGTTTGCCCTTGTTTCTACAGGAGAATCACATCCTTCAGACCACCCGTCTATCTCACGTATGCAGAGCGTGTCATGGGTCCTGTCACCCAAGAGTGAGTTGAACATTATTGGGGCTTTTGCTATTGTATTGACTTGTGACTAAGAGAGATCAGTGTTGCATTATTTGGATTTAGTATGCTCAAACTCATTTCTTTTCCACATTCCAGAAGGATTTCTTCCTTGAAAAAAGAAGGGGGGAGAGGAAAGCAAGTTCCAGTGTTTTTATTCAAACATAATCCCTAATATCCTTTCTGGGAGCTCCCCAAAAGGACAGTTGTTTTTAAAAGGAAAGTATCAGTTAAGACATACCATGTCACTAAAGGGACCTTTAAAAAGTCATTTGGCCTCCGAGCAGGACCACACTCAAAGCAGAGATCACAATCTATCCCTTTCTTTAAATCTCCAAAATGTTTTTGAAACAGTTAATAATAATAAACGAGATAAGGAAATCCAGGTGGCATGGCAATGTGGGCACCAACGGCAGTTCCTCTATATGTTAGGTGTCAGCCAATTTGCAGAACAAAGCTGACCACATTTTATAAGTAGTATTTTAAGAAGTGAAGTATTATGTACCTTTCAGAACATGTGCTTCCATTTATTCTTGGTCAGCATGCTGGGGCACCTGTGTTAGTTTTATTCCACTGCATGTAGATTCTTTGACAAGTAGAATTCTGGTAAGTTCCAGCTGTTATTTCACCTGTGGGAGCACAAGAGCAAAAAATCTCCCAGAATGTTGAATCTGAAGCACTAAAATTATTTGGAAATCACCACCACATTTGCAATATATTAATTCTGTTTATTAAATGCCCAATTTAAAAAATTGGTTCTTCTTAAGCGTAATAATAGCAATGACTAAAGAAAGATAAACAATCATACTTGTAAGATTGATATGATGCTGGTTGTGGTTATTGTGAGAAGACAAAATAATAACTGGATGTCTTCATGATTTATGTTATTTATAACATATCTATATGTTATATGACATATAACATATCTATATGTTATATGATCTATAATGGTCATTAATTATTTTTATCCACCAGGTACTGTGCTAAGGACTGCACATGCATTATCCAGCTGAATACTTCTAATAACCTTATGAGAGAGCTAACAGCATCCTCATTATCTAGACGAAGAAATAGAAACTACAAGGTAAAGTAACTGGCATAAGGTTGGCCAGGCAATAAGTCAGATAAGGTATTCAAACTCAAGCAGTCTGAATTCAGAGCCTCAAGTTGAATTATTTCACCATGGTCTCACAAAGGTTGGGAGTCAAAACACCAGATAAGAAACACTTTCATTTTTTTAAACGATTTTATTTATTTATTTGACAGAGAGAGAGTACAAGCAGGGGGAGCAGCAGGCAGAGGGAGAAGCAGACTCTCCGCTGAGCAGGGAGCCTGACTGAGCCTCCATCCTAGCACCTTGGGATCATGACCTGAACCAAAGGCAGATGCTTAGCCAATTGAGCCACTAAATTGCCCCATGAAATACTTTCAGATAATACATGGAGCAAACTTATAGAATTATCAGAAAAGGTTTATTTATTTTTGATATGTATCAGAGAAAAAAATAAAACTAACTAATCCACCAACTCTCCCCATCTCTATCGTTGTTACTGTCCCTGCCGCCCCTTCAGTGCAGAAAACTTCTAAGTGAATTTCTATTCTAAGGTCAGTTCTTAACACAGAAGCCTGAATAATAGTTACAAGTGAAAAACACTTCATGACATTTCCCTGCTAAAAACTCTCTAGTGATTTCTCATAATATTCAATAGAAAATCCAAACTTTTGGGGCACCTGGGTGGCTCAGTGGGATAAAGCTTCTGCCTTCTGCTCAGGTCATGATCTCAGGGTCCTGGGATTGAGCCCCGTATTGGGCTCTCTGCTCAGTGGGGAGCTGCTTCTCCCTCTCTCTCTGCCTGTCTCTCTGCCTACTTGTGATCTCTCTGTCAAATAAATAAATAAAATATTTTAAAAAAATAAAAAAAAAAAGAAAATCCAAACTTCTTCCTGGAACCTATAAGGTCCTATCTGGTTCTTATTTGACTCTAAAGTCTCACCTCCAGGCTTCTCTGTCTTCCTTTCTTTGTTTCATTCATACCAGCCTTCTTGCTATTCCTTGTGTATAGTGGGCTCATTCTCACACTGGGGCATTTACCCTTCTGTTTTCTATTGTTGAGGCCTTCTGGGCTGGGCTTGCAGTCAAGTTTCTACCCAAATATCACGTCTTTACAGGATTGCTCACCCTTCTACTTTTTCTTGTCTTCTCTTCACTTTCCTTTAGTTTTCTTCATAGCACTTAGCTGATACTGTATTTGTAGAATGCCCTATGTTGATTGATTTATTGATTGATTTTCTTCATTATAATGTATTGATCTTCTTCATTATAATGTAATCCCCATGTGAGGGTCTTTGTTTTAGTTACAGCTATATTTTGGCTCCCCAAAATGTGTCACAAAGCACATGCTCAAAACATACTTGTTAAATTAATTCATCAATCAAACTGATGATTTCATAGCCACAATTGCTTAGAATGAAGATAAAGTTTGGTTTGTAAAGAAAATATTAAGGGAATTTAAAGAGCACTATTAAGAAATGATAGTGAAGGAGTGCCTGGGTGGCTCTGTCTGTTAAGTGTCTGACTCTAGGATCCCAGCTCAGGTCATGATCCCAGGTCCTGAGTTCAAGTGCTGAGTTGGGCTCCAGATTAAGTATGGAGACTACTTAAAAAAATTTTTTTTAATTTATTTTTTTAGTTATTTAAAAAATAAGAAAAAGAAGTGATAGTATGATGGAGATGACAAAAATCATGAAAGTTAAATAAGAATACTGAAGTTTGGACAACATTGTTTGTTATATTCCATGTAATTAGTTAAAAGTGAGGTTATTGCATTTTCTGTAAACTCTAAGTAATAAATAAGATTCATACATAAAATAAGCCCATCAGTTAAAATATATACCTGCCTGTGAAGACTAGTAAGTAAATCTCTGTAGAAGGTTAAGATTACATCTAGAATTTGAGTTAGTAGTGTTATTAAATAAATTGAGAAATTTTGTTATACTCTTTCTGAATTCCCTAGACAAATGACATTATCTGATCTGGAGATAAATAAATAAATTTGTATCTGATTTAGAAATTGCAATAGCTGTTAGTAATATCCTTTTGTTTTAATTTCATTGTGTATGAATGCCACCCAACACCTATATATTATCAGCCTCTATAAATTAGGTAAATTGTGTTGAATAAATAGCTGGATGACACCAGTAAGAAACCAATGTGATAAGAGAGAAAAGATTGATTATTTTGCTTTTGAACCAGCCAAGAAAATTATTCTGAACCAAGATCAGAGCATGAGGAGAGAATTTTTAGGTCATATAACTGTTTCTACAAAGGTAGCACTTAGAGGAAAAACACAAAAATTACAGTTTACTTTTCGATTCTGACATTGCACTAAGATTTTATAATTGCATATATAAAAATATAATGCTAAAATTAAATTATCTGTCTCTTTTGGGAATTTTGAGCTGATTTGTGAATATGGAGTTTGTTATAAATTGTAGAAGCTGTAAAAGGTTGAAGTCTCCTGTCTTGGTGGGTGTTTCAAACCAGTATGATCTGTTGCCATCACTCACTGTTCCTTCACTGCTCATTTTCATCACCACCACAGCACACTCATGCCTCTCTCAGTCATGATTCTAATTGCCTTTCATCATTCCTGTAGTGAACATGTACCATTAAAAATACCAATAATTAAATCTCTCACCAGAAGAAATGAAAATAACTGGAAGGTTTAAAAATTTTAAATGGAGAGGAAAAAACAGGGTGTGGAAAGTAACCTAAGAATGTCTGCTGCTAACTGATTGCTTGACTCATTCCCAGCGTTGGGTTTCTTCTTTGGGGAGTGTGTTGAAACATTGTTTGGAGGGTTTTGGCAAGATCTACTGGAAATCAGGGATGTTTCTATAATGTTTATTTGATTCAAAAGTGGCTAAAGGGAGAAAAATCTTTGAATGAGTGTACCCTGCTCTGTAATTCTGATTTGGCAGTGAGGCACAAAAGACTGAGAGGGTTGGTGGCAATGCTCCTAAATGACTGCATCAGCAAACTCTAATAACTACAGTAACTAAAAATCTTGACCCACTCTCAAGGGTTCTTAGATACATTTTTTCCTCTCATCATTATTCAAAATAGTTGAACATAGGTGGTCTTCATTCATTCATTCAAGAATATTTAGTGCATATCTACTATGTCCTGGGTATTCTTCTAAGTGCTGGAGACACAGCAGAAATGAAATGACAAAAATTCTTGCACCTACACTGCTTAGTAGGGGAGATAAATAATGAAAACATTAAAAAATTAATGGTATGTTAGATGTGACAAATACCATGGAGAAATAAAGAAGGAATGGGGAATTTAAGCTAGAGTTTAATGTTTATGGAATGTTCTCCAGGATAGATTGTATATTAGGTCACAAACAAGTCTTAATAAATTTAAGAAAGTCATATCAAATATCTTTTCTGACCATAATGGTATGAAACTAAGAATCAATACAAGAAGAAAACTAGAAAATTCACTAGTACATGGAGACTTAATATGTTACTGAACAATCTTTGAGTCAAAGAAAAAAACCAAAAAGGAAATAAATAAATATCTTGAGACAAATGAAAATGGTAACATAACATATCAAAACTTACAGGCTGTAGCAAAAACAGTTCTAAGAACAAAGTGATAATGATAAATGCCTACATTAGGAAAAAAAGAAAGATCTCAAGCAAACCACCTGAACTTACACTTCAAGGAACTAGAAGTGTAAGTGTAAGAACAAAGTAAGCTAGATAGTTATCAAACCATTCTAAAAGCCTGCAAACTCAACAGGACAGAGAAGACAGGAAGAACAGCAATTCTAGGAGCAGAAAATCGACCACTTTCTGAAAGGTAGGATGTGTGGAAAAAGTGAATCCAAAAAGATGGGAAGAGAGACCATGGGGGGAGGGACTGGCTTCCGGCAGCCACAGAGCCACAGAGCACAAAATCAGAACTTTTAGAAGTCTGCTCTGCTGAGAGACATCACTCCAGAGGGTAAGCAGGGGGCTTAGCCTTTGCAGGAACAGTGTGGTTTCAGGACCCGGGGGGTCACAGAGGGACTGGCGGTGTCTGAGTGTGGCAGAGCTCCCAGGTATCCAGGTGGAGAAGCAGGCAGCAGAGACGGAACTGCCCAGTGGATTCTCAGCTCGGGTTTACCTTACACCATGATCCGAGGCAGTTGGGCCACTGCTCTTCAAGCAGGGACCCCACAAGAGGAAGCTCTGGAGAGACCCCCTCCTTCCTCCTCCAGGAGGAGTGGCCTGGGAGCACGTGGCAGGAATCTTCCAGGTTTGGAGACTCCAGATGGGGCCATGCGTGCCAAAGATAGAGGTACTCAGTCATGGGCCAGCTGAGCTCAGAGAACGGGTTGGAGACAAGGGAAACAGGAGTGGTTGCCTGCTTTCCTCTGAGGGCACGCTGAGGAAAGTGCTCGGCTCCTTTGGGCCGGAGACTGAGAGGCCGCCATTTTCATTCCCAGCCTCCAGGGCAGTACAGAAAGTGCTCAGGGAACAAAGACTCCCAAGAGCTAACCTGAGCAAATTGCTTGGCCCATCCTCTGGCAAGGGCGGTGCAATTCCGCCTCGGGCAAAGACATTTGAGAATCACGGAAATGGGCTCCACTGCCAGAAGATCAGCAAGAATATCCAGCCAAGACCTAGTTCATCAGTGAAAACTGCAAAACTCTAGAGTATTTTTCTCTCTCACTCATCTATTCTTATCTCGATAAAATGATAGAGCAGAACAACTCACCACAAAAAAAAGAACAAGACATAGTACCAATGGCTAGAGACCTACTCAATACGGACATTAGTAATATGTCAAAAACAGACTTCAAAATGACAGTTATCAAGATACTAGCTGGGCTCGAAAAAAGCATGGAACACATTAGAGAATCTCTTTCTGGAGAGATAAGATGCCTTTCTGGAGAAATAAAAGAACTAAAATCTAACCAAGTTGAAATAAAAAAAAAAAACCACTATTGAGGTACAATAAAAAAATGGAGGCTCTCACTTCTAGGATAAATGAGGCAGAAGAAAGAATTAGTGATATAGAAGACCAAATGATGGAGAATAAAGAAGATGAGAAAGAGAGAGACAAACAACTACTGGATCACAGGGGAGAATTTGAGACATAAGTGATACCATAAAACGCAACAATATTAGAATAATTGGGATCCCAGAAGAAGAAGAGAGACAGGGGCGGAACGTATATTGGAGAAAATTATTGTACAGAATTTCCCTAATCTGGCAAAGGGAACAAGCACCAAAATCCAGGAGGCACAGAGAACCCCCCTCCAAATCAATAAAAATAGGTCTACACTCCGTCATCTAATAGGAAAACTTATAAGTCTCAGTGACAAAGAGAAAATCCTGAAAGCAGCTTGGGACAAGAAGTCTGTAACATACAAAGGCAGAAATGTTAGATTGACAGCAGACCTATCCA
>CM053608.1:103626888-103644520 GCA_028646535.1 Procyon lotor
GTCTTCACTGATTCTTTCTTCAGCCTCATTTATTCTAGCAGTGAGAGCCTCCATTTTTAACTGTACCTCGTTAATAGCTTTTTTAATTTCAACTTGTTTAGATTTTATTTATTTTATTTCTCCAGAAAGGGCTTCATTTCTCCTGAAAGAGATTCTCTAATATCTTCTATGCTTTTTTTGAGCCCTGCTAGCATCTTGATAACTGTCATTTTGAACTCTATTTCTGACATATTACTAATATCCACATTGACTAGGTCTCTAGCCATTGGTACTGTCTGTTCTTTTTTTTTGGTGGTGAGTTTTTCCACCTCGTCATTTTATCAAGGTAAGTATAGATGTGTGGGGGAGAAAGATTCTCTGGAGTTCCTCAGTTTTCACTCATTGATTAACTAGGTCTTGGCTGGATATTCTCGCTGATCTTCTGGAGGATGGCCCGTTGCCATGGTTCTCAAATGTCTTTGCCTGAGGTGGAATTGCACCACCCTTGCCAGGGGATGGGCCAAGCACTTTGCTCAGGTTCGCTCTCTGAGTCTTTGTTCCCTGAGTGCTTTCTGTACCGCCCTGGAGGCCAGGAATGAAAATCGTGACCTCCCAGTCTCTGGCCCAGAGGAGACAAGTGCTGGGTACCGTGCTCCTCAGCACGCCCTCAGAGGAAAGTGATCAATCACTCCCATCTCCCTTGTCTGTGGCTCGTGCTCTGTGCTCAGCTAGCCCGATGTGGAGCGCCTCTATCTGTGGTGCATGCGGCCCAGCCTGGAGTCCCCAAACCCAGCAGATTCCTGCTGCACGCTCCCACACTGCTCCTCCTGGAGTAGAAAGGAGAGGGTGTCTCCAGAGCTGCCTCCCATGGGGTCCCCTTGAAGTGCAACAGTCCAACCGTGTCTCAATTCATTTAGTCCAAGGTAAGCCTAAACAGGCATGGCATTGCACAACTCCTTCTCTGCCACTGGCTTCTCTGGCCCAATACTTGGGAGCTCTGCCACACTCGGGCTCCCCTGGTCCCTCAGTGACCCTATGGGTCCTGAAACCTCACTGTTCCCGCGAGGGCTGAAACCCCCCCACCCTTAGCCGCCAGAGCGATGTCCCTCAGCGGAGCAGACCAGAAGTTCCGGATTTTGTGCTCCACGGCTCTGTGGCTGCTGGGAGCCAGCCCCTCCCACCGGGGTCTCTCTTCCTGTTGCTTTGGATTCACTTTTCCACACGTCCTACCTTTCTAAAAGTGGTTGATTTTCTGTTCCTAGAATTGCTGTTTTTATTCTCTTCTCTCTCCTTTTGTGTTTGCCGGCTTTTAGAGTGGTTTTCTGCCTCTTTAGCTGAACTTCTGGGAACGAATGCTTTCTTTGCCTCCTATATCTCCGCCATCTTGCCCCCTCCTCCGCCTTAGAAGAATTTGAGTAAACAAGAAACATGATTTGATTTACATATTTAAAGAGTAAGTCTGTCTATTCTATTGAGAAAACACAATGATGAGAAGTTTGGGATATGGGAACTGGGGTTGGAAGAACATAAGCAAGAAAGTAAATTAGGAAGCTACTTCAAGCCCTCAGATGAAAGACCACGGTGGGAAAGTGAGAGCTTTTATTTAGGACATATTTTAAAGGTAGAACTAACATGATTTATTCATGGATTTGATGTGAAGTATGAGATAAAGAGAAAAGTTTAAAAAGAAAGACTCTTAGGATGCTGGTATGGAAAAACTAGGACAAATTTGCAATTTACTGGCATGGTCAGAAATTTGCTTTGCTTTTAAAGTTGGTATATTTTAAGTGCTTATTAGATATCCAAGTGGAGATGTCAAAGAGATGGCAGGATATCTGAATCTGGATTCTAAGAGAAGAATCTGAGCTAGAGACATAAATTTGGAGAGATTTTAGGATAGCAAATGATATTAAAAGCTACAATACTGGATGAGAAATCCAAGACATAATCATATTTACACAAGAAAAAAGATCCAAGCATTAGCTCAGGAGAAACTTGAATTAGAGATTGGAAAGATGATAAAGACCAGCACAGGAGACTGAGAAGGCAAAGCATGTGAAGTTAGAGGAAACCAAGGAAAGGTCATCTTCTGGAAGATTAGCAAAGCAAATGTTTCAATGAAGAAGGAACAATTGACTATGTCAAATGTCACTCACCATAAAAGTGTTATACTTAGTTTCAACTACTGGATTGGCAACATTTGTCTCTGGTGACCTTAATAAGGGCAGTGTAAAATGCTTGGCTAGAGTGGATTTGAAAGAGCATAAGAGGAGAAGAATTGCAGCAAATATGGACAATTTTTGAAGAGATTTTCTAAGGAGGAGAATTTTTTAAAAAGCCTGGAAGACACAACAGCAATAAGTTTCTACACTTCCAGGAATGATCCAGTAGAGAGAGATCAAAGGTACAGAGACAGAAGAGAGTTTGCTGGAGAGCTATCTACTAGTAAATTAAAGAGACTGGATTTCTGTGCATTCAATCAGTGAATTATAATATTCACTAAATATTCATTCAATCAGTATTATAATAGAAACTGGTGTTTCAGTAACTATCATTGTATATATGTAATAACCAGAATAAGTATAAAAAAAAGTACCAAAAATTTCAATCTTCATCCTCAAAGACTAGAAAACTCCAGTTTTCTAGATTGGTTATCAAAAGAAGATATCCAGGAAAGGAGTAGACATAGGCAAATAAGAACATTGCTGGAGGGAGCATGTAGAAGATATTTTCTGTGTGTTTTATGTTCTTTGTGAGATGAAAAGTAGCTGAGAGTGTGGATGGATGAAGAACTGTTGGATGCTTGAGAAAAGTAGAGAAACTACAAAAGAGTTAATGAAAGCAAGTGAGTGAAGGGACAGTTCAGCAGCATAAGGGCCCACTGGAGATGAGCAATCATAAAGTTAAATGAGACTTGCCATTTAACTGCTGGTTGAATGTTCTCCAGCTACTTGAAGCTAGATGGCGCGTGTTCTTCATTTTTCCCTTCATTCTCCTAATGTCCTTCATGCTATTCCTTATGCTCCACAAGTAAGTGAAACCATATGATAATTGGCTTTCTCTGCTTGACTTATTTCACTCACCATAATCTCCTCCAGTCCCATCCATGTTGATGCAAAAGTTGGGTACTTATTCTTTCTGATGGCTGAGTAATATTCCACTGTATATATAAGCCACATCTTCTTTATCCATTCATCTGTTGAAGGTCATCTCATCTCTTTCCACAGTTTGGCTATTGTGGACATTGTTCCTATGAACATTGGGGTGCATGTGGCCCTTCTTTTCATTACATCTGTATCTTTGGGGTAAATACCCAGTAGTATAATTGTTGGGTCATAAGATAGCTCTATTGCTAACATTTTGAGGAGCCTCTACACTGTTTTTCCAAAGCGGCTGCACCAACTTGAATTCCCACCAACAGTGTAAGAGGGTTCCTCTTCCTCCACAACCTCTCCAACATTTGTTGTTTCTTGCTTTGTCAATTTTTGCCATTGTGACTGTTGTAAGGTGGTATCTCATTGTGGTTTTGATTTGGATTTCCCTGACGGCTAATGATGTTGAGCATTTTTTCATGTGTCTGTTAGCCATTTGTATGTCTTCTTTGGAGAAATGTCTATTCATGTCTTCTGCCCACTTTTTGACTGCATTGTTTGTTTTCTTGAGAGTTGAGTTTGAGAAATTCTTTATAGATCTTGGATATCAGCCCTTTATCTGTAGTGTCATTTGCAAATGTCTTTTCCCATTCTGTGGGCTGACTCTTTGTTTTGTTGACTATTACCTTTGCTATGAAGAAGCCCTCAGTATCTTTTTTTTTTTTTTTAAGATTTTATTTATCTGGCAGAGAGACACAGTGAGAGAGGGAACACAAGCAGGGGGAGTAGGAGAGGGAGAAGCAGGCTCCCCACTGAGCAAGGAGCATGATGTGGAGCTCAACCCAGGACCCTGGGATCATGTACTGAGCCAAAGGCAAATGTTAATGACCCGAGCCACAAGTGCTCAAGCTCTCAGAATCTTGGCACAAATTTGAAACTAAGTATTAATTGGCTGATTAGTGGTTTCACCGACTCATATTGTTAGTGGGGTTGCTTAGTATGGAAAATTACTATGACTTCTTCTTTCAGTAATGCCACATTGATAACAATAAAACAAATAGGACAAAGTATTAAGAAATGATGAACCTAGTTTTAGGGTTATGGAAGTAGATTGCACTATTTCTGTTTGTTTGGTTTTTTACTTTTCTTTTTGTTTTTTCAAAATAAAATAGTTTTAAAAACAAAACTCACTTTTTAAAAAAGACAATAAGAATGTCTGACAGTAGGGGTTTGGTTAAATCAATGTAGTGTAGTCATACAGTGGTTGTGATTAAAGATGAGGAAATGTCCGATAAATTTTGCTTAAAAAGAAAAAACATTTCTCACTTTCATTGAACCAAAATCTCTGTACTCTCTCCATAGGAAAATGTTCATGTGGCTTCTTTCTACTCCTTTTCCCCCCATTGTTAAATTGAAACAGCCTAAAGAAATTTTATGTTCACATGCTCACTCTTTCTTCATCTTGATTTCCTGAGATCCCAAAATTATTTTCTTCCAGTAAGAAAAGGTTAGCAACAATATTTCTTCTCATTCCCTCCAGCCAACTTGCTTCCTTATTGTTCCTCATTAGAAACTTATAATTAAAATTACCCAAATACTACATAACATGACAAGAGGCAAAGGGTAAAAGTTGAAACCTGGGTTGACCCTGACCAGTGTTCAGCACAGGTGATACTTTCAGAGCTGTTGTGTGTCTCATACATTATTTCACTTATAGAGTCAACTCCATGAAAATGGTTGCTGCAGATAGAGCTAAGTAACAGAGACAATTTTGCTTTCTTGGGAATCTGTTTGATCTTTGTTTACTCTTATCTTAAACAACAACACATCTCTATTCTGATCTTTTCCCTCCCACTCAAAAATTCCCACTGGTACCTCACTATAGACTGAGGATACCAACCCTGACATACATCTAAATTATAAGACATTGAACAGCAAGCAAGGGAACTAATATAGAAGGCAAGAAAGGTAGAGTTTCATGTTACTCAGCAGCAAGGTGTTTGGGAGAGCTATTGCCTATAATGACACAGGGGCAGGTCAATGTCTATACCTTTTAGCTGGAGGGGAAGATGTAGGAAAACTGAAGTGCTATGTGTGGCTGCATTTGTGCTATGTGTGACTGCGTTTGCTCCAGTCATTAAGGTGTGTCAAGAAATAATGTTCTCAGGAATGATCGATCCAGTGTGCAACAAGCACATGTAAAAGTGAATAGAGTCCAGAAATTTCTGGAAAAGTCCAGAAATTCAGAACCCTAAAGTTTTGGAAAAACCAAATACTTTTGAATCCCAAGCATTAACAGATGGACTAAAAGAGACTTTGAAAGCAAAAGTCCATAAAACCTTTCAATTTGGTAAAATGACTAGGGGCAAAAAAAATACATGGAAGGTATGGCCTCCACAGTTATTGCAGTAAGCCTCAGGGATGAAAGACGGAGAGAAACAGTAAAACCCAGAGTGAGATTGAGGGGGTACAAGGGGGTGAAGAGGTGGGAGGAGCTAGAGAGACAAGAAAGCAAAGAAATTAAGCAAATTTGAGAATTATTCTTAAAATATCTTTTGAGTGTGGCTAATGCCATATGGAAGAAACTGGAAGCATACAGGACAGAAACCTACTAAGTTTTTAAGAATTATTAAAAGATAAAATTCACATACTACAGAAATTGCCCCTTAAGCGTATATAATTCAAAGTTGCCCTTTTTAAAAAAAAAAAAAGTGCACAATCATCACCACAATCAATTTTGAACACTTGACTCACCACAGAAACCCTATGCCCATCCCCCGACCCCAACCCTCTTCTAGGCAACCACAATCTATTTAATGTCTATAGATTTGCTTATTCTGGAGATTTCATATGCATGAAATCATATAATATGTCCTTTGTGTCTGACTTTATTCATGAAGCATATTTTCAAGATTCATCCATGTTGTAGCATTCCTATTATGGACCATTTCTTTTTATGGCTGAATAACATTACATTGTATGGCTATACCACATCATGTGTATCCAGTCATCAACTGATAGACATTTAGGTTTTTCCTATTATTTTCCAATTGTATATAATGATGATATAAAGATTCATGTACAAGTTTTGGTGTGTACAAAAGTTTTCAATTTTTTTTGAGTATATACCTAGAAGTAGAATTGCTGGGTCATATGGCAATTCTATTTTTAATTTTGAGTAACTGACAGACTGTTTTCAAAAGTGGCTGCACCATTTTGTAATTCCACCAGTAATGTGTAGGGGTTCCAATATCTCTGCATCTTTTGCAACACTTGTTATTTGTTTATCTTTTTAAATTATAATTTCTGGGAAATGATATCTCACTGTGGTTTGGATTTTCATCTGCCTAGTAGCTATGTTAGGTATCTTTTCACACATACCTTCTTTGAAAAAAATGTGTATTCAAAGCCTTTTAAGTGTGTTGTCATTTTATTGTTGAATTTTAAAAGTTCTTTATATATTCTGGATTCTAGACCCTTATCATATATATCATTTTCAAATCTCTTCCATTCTCTGAGTTGTCTTTTACTTTCATGAAGTTGTCCTTTGAAGCACAAGAGTTTTTAACTTGGGTCAAGTTTAATTTATCTTAAGTTGCTTAAGTCCGTCTATCTTTAAGTTTTTCTTTTATTGCTATTGCTTTTAGTATCATTACTAAGAAACCAATTCCAGCATATCATAATATTCCACTCTAAATACCTCTAGCAACTTTTGACAGTTATAGAGGACTAGGACTAGCCCATATAATTATTCAGTTGTGTTTTTAAAAATCAGAGATGTGATACCATACAAAAATTATTCTGGAATGAGTGAAGTACTGAATTTGCAAATGAAAACGGCACACCTTCATTCAGAAAAGAAAGTAGAGATTAGTCACTAAGATACATCCTGGTTATTGAATTTCAGTTAAGTTATAACAATTGTGAACATTTTCTCCTAATATCCAAGCAGAGAAAAGAAAGTCTCCTACAAAGAGGAAAATTCCTTTTAGGCTCAGTTTTCCAACAAGTAATGCTAGAAGAAAATGGAGGAAACTATGAAACTCTATAGGAAAGAAAGTGCAACATTGAATATTCATGTGGCCAACTTGTGATTGAAGTTCAGGAGCCATTTGAAAGTTTAAAATAGTCTCTATAATACAACCTATGTTACAGAAAACCACCCATAAATGTATAAGCTTAAATGTGTAATTATTTATATGTAATTCTATACTGCTTATTGATCTCTAATTTTTCTGTATGTTCCCAGTGAGGACTATAATTCCTTGAAGGCAGGAATATTTCTCTCTTGCTTTTCATAGAACTGGGACATAGAACATTCTCCACACTGTGTTGATTGGTTGGTAAATATTTATATCCTAAAAAATATATATATATGTCTTGAGATACTTCTGTATACAGCTTCTCTTCCTATAGACTTTTGGAAAGTTGATTTCTCTAATATAGCTATTCTCAAACTTCAGTCCACATCAGAATGACCTGGAGGTTTTGGAAACATAGGCTGTTGGGCACCATTCCCAGAATTTCTGATTCCATAGGTCAAGGGTGAGACCTCAACTTCTGAATTGTTGGAAGGTCCTTACATTCTTTCCTAAAGTTGCCCTTCATCCTCATAATCCTTACCAGTGATATTTTTCAGAACTCTTGAGAGGGAATTAGGGAGAAGAAGGAGGGAAGGAGAAAAGGGTAGTAAATTCTTGCCATTATGCCATATGTACGTATATATAACATATAGTATATAATTCATAGGTAATATTCTCTCTCTGTTTTAGAGACATCTTCTGAATTACCAACAATTTTACTTATTGGAAATACATGGACACAAGAAAGATTCTTCATTCAGAATCTTCCAGGCCTTCGTGATGGATTCAATCGGAAATAGGACAACTCAATCATTTCTTGGAACTTCCATTTCACTCGGCCTGCTCTATGGGAGGTCCTTCTCTTTGGTCTTACATGTACTGCTAATTAAAATTCTGATAGGGTTTAGGATCAAAGAACCCTGTCCCATTGCATTTCCACATTCTTCCTTCTTCTTTCAATGTCTTCCAAGATCTATTTTAAACTGGAAGTGTTGCATATTTTTCCAAGGCCCTTTGACCTGTTCCCATTAAATCAAAAGGGGGAAATAGGTCTCAGCCATTCACCTAACAGCCAATCAGTATAAGTCTAAGGTCTGAACAAGTTTCTCTTGCTCCAATGTTCCCACCAGGGAAGTGGTTATTTCCAAATGCTTCCCAGCCAGTTGGTCTACTACTAATCTGAATCCATGGTAGTGGGTAATTTTGGAATTCAGTTTTTTGGGGGTAAGAGGGAAAATGTGTAAAGGATGAAAGTCTAGGACTCTTACAAACCTTAGGAGACTGATACAAGAAGTTTGCAATGAGCTGAAAAGGAATGGAGAGAACTAAAACAGCCCTGGAACTTTTCCAAATCCCACCCCAGTGTGCTTGGCAGCTCACATGATACCTTGACTTTTCCAAATATTAGAAAGAAAAGGCAGCCAAGGTTTTATGCAAGAATGAAAGGCCTGAAGCACTTCAATTTCTGGGTGGTTAAACAAAAGAGGACACACACCAAGAAAAGCCACTTTAAGAACGTGCAGAAGAATTGGACAAAAGAGAATAGGCATCAGAAAAAAATCAAAAAACATTAAAGTGATCTCACTATTTGGGTATAGAAGAATTGCCATATAGGTAAGTTTTCATAGACTCCTTCAGCTTCTCCCAGTGACGGAGAATGTAATGTTAACAATTGCTCAAAAATTTAACTAGAACTTGGACTTAGTGTACAAAGGATGAAAGTTCTTTTACAAACCTTAAGAATGATACAGGAAGTTGGCAACAAGCTGGAAAGGAGTACAAAGGATTAGTATGGCCCTGGATTGAGTCCAAGTGATTTTAATCATGAAACACATGTGATATTCTTATCACAAATTTTTATCACAAATTTGATATTCTTATCACAAATATGGCACACCTATTTACTGGATAGTACAGTTGCTAATGCCAGGACTGATCCCAATTTCACAGTTAGTACACTTGAAACCCAGAGACATTAATTAAGCAATTTCTCCCTAAGCACACACTCTCCAGGGAGCAGTGATCAGCAAAGCTCGCCTTACCAGGGCAAATCTTCTATTAGTAGTTACCATAAAACTATCCATCAAAAAAGTAAACACAGTGGGAAGGCATGAAAAAGAGTTACAAATTGATTCCAGACTCCTCTTCTTTTAGGCCATGATGAAAATAGTTACCGAATATACTGAAAAATTCCTACCAGGGTGTGACTCCAATAACTACTCCTTTCCCCCAGTCCCCTGAGTAACAAGCTGAAGGAATGCCCAGGCATAGAGCTTAGAATACTCTGGATTTCACATGTGTCTTACCTGTGCCATGAAGGTCATCTATAGGTAAGCTCGGAGAGGTGTAACTTCAAGGAACCTTCAGTGGTCATAGTCCTTTTTCATGTTCTTAGATACCTGAAAATCCTTTACTAAGGAATATTTTGTTGGGCTATTGGATATAATCTTCCTCTGGAAATCTTAACCTGACCACTTTGAGTAGTATCTAAAGAATCATGCTGAACAAAGAGAGGTACCAGAACACTGGAGACAGACAAATGGGCTAATTTTATATAAGAAATAACAAGAAGATGAATTTTAAGCTTCTAACTTGATATATTTGATTCAGATACCTGAAAAACTATCACATGGAATTTATTGACAGCTTAATTATGTTCAAAAGGAATAAAGAATGAATTCAACCAAATGACTTGATTTAAATTTTTGATGGGGTCAGTAGGCATGTAAATGAGAAGAGCAGGTATGGTTCCTGCGAAGTTTTTGACTTGATGGAGAAATGAAGGCTAAAGACATGTTTGTATTTGATAGAATAGCAGTGGTATTGACACCAAAGGGTGTTGACACATCAATTAATGTTAGCCTGGAAGAAAGTCTCATAAAACCAAGCTGGTAGGGATAGCTGATACGTTAGGTAACAGAAATTATATCTAAAATAATTTCTAGGCCTAGAATGAGGAGCCAAAACAAATACATAAAATTTATTAGAAATAAAAGTAAGAAAAATGTGAAATTCTGTTTTCAGATATTCACAAACAATTATACAATTCCACTATGGATAACATCTAGTTTGGGAGTGATTTTTGAGAGAAAGACTTAAGGATGAGTTATAATTGCTTTTAAAAGGGGAAAGGGGATCTGGGTGGCTCAGTCAGCTAAGGGTCTGCCTTCAGCTCAAGTCATGATCCCAGGGTCCTGGGATCAAGCACCATGTCCAGCACCCTGCTCAGTGGAGAGCCTGCTTCTTCCTCTCCATCTGCCACTCCCACTGCTTGTGCTCTCTCTGTGTCAAATAAATAAATAAAATCTTAAAAAAAAAAAAAAGGCCAAGCTTAAGCTTCACTCATAGAAGCATGGAGTCCACACCAAGGCTGGTAATAGGACACACAGATATTCCTCCAGGACTCTCGCAGCTCTCTTCACACATGTGTGAGAATAAGCCATTGGCCACCCGTCCTGCAATCTCTCCCTCCCAAACTCTTCTTTGCTTGCCATGCTTTCCCAGGAGTTTCGATTTGTCTTCCTGTCAATCTGCCCAGATGTTAGTCAATTATCGCTTACCTTTAACATAGTCTTTCTCACATTTCATCTACTGAAAATATAACAACCCTACTCATTTTGAAAACCTAGCTCAAATCCTGCTTACTCTGCATGAATCTCCTTTCCTCACCAACAGAAATAACCTTGCCAATCTCTGTGTGTTTATGCACTTAGTGGTACTTGGTCCTTATGGCTCTTACAGGTCTTGTCAGATAGTGTCTGGTATAAACCTTGTTTGATACATATCATGTTTATATCCTAAACAATCTTGTAGGCTACTGAGTACATAGACTACATTTAAAAATATGGTTTGCATTTGTAATATAAACATATTTGTGTTATGCACAAAAAAGGAAGAGAAGGAGGGAAAAACAGAAGGAAAGATGAAAGGTACTAGTGGCCAGAATAGATATGTGATCTACCTAACTACTTAGGGAGGAAGAGTTAACAATCAGTCATGTCAAATGTTACACTGAATATGATATTTGTTAAGCAATTATAAAACTCTACATCAATGTGAAGAGTTAATCTACACACACTTTGGGATAATCAGGCTTTGTATTTACAGACTGACATATCTCAGGCTGTATGAATCAGTCCCTTAAAATACACCATTGCTATCATGACCCTACCACTCCCACATGTTGGCTGGTGTCTCAGATAACATACACAAAGAGAATTTATTCACAGCCCAACATCTCAATACATAAAATAGGAAAACTAGGTGCAGAGAAAAATGTGTTTCTAAGCCATGCAATAATTTATTAAAAGATCAAGAGGATATATAAGCATTTTCTCCCTGAGGCTTATGTAGACAAAACTAGAGGAAAATGCAAGTATAAAATATATTATATTTCAAACCAATAAGGTCTGGTTCAAAAATTTTTAAAGAAGTGCTGGCTGCACAACTAAAACTTGTAAGCAAGTTTGCCTCAAGAGAGTCAGTTCTGTGCTCCCAAAAATGGAAAAAACATGGTTCAGGAGGAGGATTAACTGTGCCAGCAGGTTTTTACATTAACCAACCTATTTTGTTTGGGAAGCAAATTTTTCTAGAACTTTTTTTTTTTAAGATTTTATTTATAGAACTTTTTAATGGGTTATTACTTTTTCTATTGATTTTCTCTAATCTCTACTTTTTTCTGAAATCTGAAATTCACCAATCTTGGTAATTTTCAAGAATATGGTTAATGATCATGAACTTTATCAGCATATCCCCACAAGAACTGATACATCTCTGATAGGTTTGCATATACACAGGCAAATTTTTATCTGAAGGGGTTCCCAGACAAAGACTTTTAGTGCCAAATCATCATCGCTACATAGGTAGAATAGTAGCTGAAGCAGAGGTTCTGCCTGAGGCCCATTCATAATGGAATGAAGAAATAAATGTGCAAAGCTTCTCATATAATCTTTGAACTTGGACATAAATACATCAAAGGTTTGGAAGAGATTATGATAAGCCATGAGAACAAAACTCAGATTTGTTTATAACACCAACCCAAACTGAAGATCTGAAGGGTGCTTTCATTTCAAATTCAGGGTCATTTGACAAAAGGCTGATGGTGAAATGTGCCAAAGTATTCAAAACCAAGATGGTTTCACTCAAACAGTGAAGGGCGTCAGCCTGTGAAAACTACATCAGTTTAAAAAAAAAAAAATCTCATTTAACTTGCTGCAAATCTAACCCATTAAGTTCCCCTGTAAAGTAGGTTTATAGAGCATATGGAACTTGCTGGCTTCTTGGGATATTGCAAAGACAGATTCGTTGATGGAGAATATTATGCATTTTTCCCTATTTCCTACTTGAAATTTATTATTCTCTCCTTTTAAAATATTTTTTGCAGAGAGTAAATTTTGGGTCAAGCCATAACCTCAATCTTTATATTTTATTTTTTAATATATTGTAGGTAGACACTTGAAAATCAATGTTGAAACACTTGTTCCCTTTTAACTAATCCGTAACAAAGAACTTAAACTTTCTAAGATGGTTATCAATTATAAGATATACAAAAATTCTGCAAAATCATGAAAATCTTACTTTTAAACAGCATGTATTTGCATTATCAAAAAAAGATATATTCAGTATGTTTTTCTTCAGATAACTTTTCAAATGAAGTATCTCTAAGTTTAAAGCAATGATTCTATTGTTAATCTGAACAAAATTACAATAAGTACACTACAGACTGTGCAAGTATTCTAGAAACGTGGGGAAATAGTATATTTAGTATACTTTTTTCAAATTAAGGATCAGACTTATTGCTTTAAATTTAGAGTTACTTTACCTAACAAAGTGTCTGGAGGTTAAGGGAAAGTATATTAAGTATGCTATTTGAAAAGGTAACAAACTATTTGAAATAAGTTTATCCTCTGTTGCCAGACTTTTCAGACAGCTTATATATTATTTTGGCTCAAATAGCAGAGCATTTTACATACTAATGATTTACATATGGGTTGCAAAATTGATGCCCAATAAAATCTAAAGATATGAATGTACATATTGATCTACAGAAAAAAGCTGATTCGGGCTAGGAACAGGGCATAAAACCTCACAGAGAAAAAAACTTGAACAAAAGTAGGGGATTGACATCCCCTGGGAAACCAAGTTTCTAATAAGCACAGGATTACTAAATTGTGGGATGCTCAACAATCTATCACACAGGTATTAATGGTTGGTGCCAAGTCTATGGTCAATTATTTTGTTCATTTATGCCACACACATTTACTTAAGTACCTATCCCATGCCAGGGATTATAATCCCTGGAAAGTTTTTTTGTGGTTATGCACAAATTTCTTAGAAGACATAAGACTCAAGAAAATGTAGCTCAATTTCAGCATTGACACTTCTCTGAACACTCCAAGGAAGCTTGCTTAAGGAGTACAATTCATAAGGTGTATTAAGGGGACTCCGTTCCTCTGTGAAACATAGTTTCTAAGTCTTTGGACAGTGCCTTCTACAGCAACCTCTGCTGTTCATTGGGTTGGGACCATCCTTAGGATAAAGATAGATGTTGCCATTTTGTTGCCTCTGGACAAGAATTGAGCCTTAAGCACAGCATCACAAAGCTACCAAACATAAATACACACCCAATTTTAATCTTTGTCAATATTACACAAATCTGGAATATGTTATTTGATTAGATTGTAAGTGAGCAATATACAATTTATTAATTGCCAGATTTCAACTTAATCAGTTTAAAATGATTATTATTGCAATTCCAACCAAGACATCCCAATTCAAGTCATTTTCTCAACCAGATATCTCTACCCTACATTCAAACTGACATTCAAATATAAGCATTCACATATCGAGAAGTATGCTAACTTAGAGTAACACTCACTGAAATTTCTCTTTTAATATTTTCCCAGGATATTATTTCAAGTGTGTTTCACTTGTTCAAGTCACACTTACCCAAGATCTTCCATTAACATTCTCTCCACTTTGTCAGGCTGTCAGTCCTTATGCTCCCTTCAGTATTATAGGAATTCTTGTCACCTTAATATTAAGTTTGTAAACATGAAAATCTAGGTCTAAAAGAAGTAACAATCTAAGAGTAAGCATCAGATAATGAAAAAGCTCAGCAGAACAGAGAACTCCAACTACAAAATCATGATAAATATAGAATACATGTCCATCTATGTCCCTCCAAATTTTATTTTTTTCCCAAATATTCATTTATTCTATTTTTTCAGTGTTACAAGATTAATTGTTCATGCACCACACCCAGTGCTCCATGCAATACATGCCCTCCTCAATACCACTACCAGGCGCCCAATCCCCCACCCCCTATCCTCCAAAACCCTCAGTTTATTGCTCAGAGTCCACAGTCTCTCATTGTTCACACCCCCTCTGATTTCCCATCATTGACCCTTCCCTTCCTTCTTACAATGCCCTCTGTGCTTTTCCTTATGCTCCACACTCTGATTATGGAGTGGCATTGACTCTCTCTACTTGACTTATTTCACTCTGCATAATCTCTTCCAGTCCCATCCATGTTGATACAAAAGCTGGGTATTCATCCTTTCTGATGGAGGTGTAATATTCCATTGTATATGTGGACCATATCTTCTTTATCCATTCATCTCTTGAAGGGCATTTTGGTTCTTTCCACAGTTTGGTGATTGTGGCCATTGCTGCTATACAGCACATTAAAAAGATTATTCATCATGATCAGGTGGGATTTATCACTGGGATGCCAGGGTGGTTCAACATTCGCAAATCAATCAATGTGATAGAACAAATCAATAAAAGAAGAGAGAAGAAACACATGGTCCTCTCAATTGATGCAGAAAAAGCATTAGACAAAATATAGCATCCGTTCCTGATTAAAACTCTTCAAAGTATAGGGATAGGAGGAACATTCCTCCAAATTTTACTCTTAATATTACTACCAGATTAATTACCCTAATCTACTAGTTAGAATAAAGGCTTAGACTTGTTGACAAAGACCCAAAATAATGTTATGTGCTTCTGCTCCATAAAGTTTCTGTGGGCTCAGGCTCCATCTGCCTTGATACTCTGCTCTCCCAAAAGTGCTGTCTTTATCTATATGACCTTCTCCACCAAGCTCACTTTCAAGCCACTATGAAGAAAAGAAGTGAAAGGGAAGAGCATATCCAGTCTTTACTGCCTTTGCAGAGCATGGGCATGGCTTACATTATTTCTGCTCACATTACCCCAGTCAGAATTAGTCACATGGCTACATCTGCCTCCCAGAGAGTCTGGGAATTAAATCTGTATTTTATTCAGTTTTTAAAAGCTAAAAATTCTATTATTATGAGAGATGAAAGAATAGATACTGAGGGCCAAGTTGGAGACTGCCATACCAAAATACTTCATATGTCTCTGCTCAAAATTTCACATTGAGTGTCTACTGTATATAAGTATAGCTTATATAAGATTGTGGACTATTCGTTAAGCATCTGCCTTCCGCTCAGGTCGTGATCCCAGGGTCCTGGGATCGAGCCCCGCATCGGGCTCCTTGCTCAGCAGGAAGCCTGCTTCTCCCCACTACCATTCCCTCTGCTTGTGTTCCCTCTCTCGCTGTGTTTCTCTCTGTCAAATAAATAAAATCTTTAAAAAAAAAAAAAAAAAGATTGTGGACTATTCAGCTTGCATTGCAGCATATTCCTGAACAGACTCTTCTCACTCTTTTATCAGCAATTCAGGCTTTCAGAAGCCCCTAAAATTACTCACTCTACCACCCTGGTCCACTGCCCCCTCCACCTTTCAGAACCTGGATCAATTCCCAACCCCTTTCATAAATTTCTCCCTTCTTGTTATATCCCACAATACTCTCTTTCTCCTCTGAACTCCTGTGCATTTATTACCAGACAATTCTTTACCCACTTGATTATTATAGCAGATGCTCTGGATGCCTCATGCTGATATCCTCCAGTACCTATTGATGCCATCTTACTACAAGAAACTGCAACTACCCAATGGAAGGCTTTCTCCTGATTGTATAGGAAAAAACAAAAATGCTAGGGAGTGAATGCTCTTAGGAGCAGCTCTTAGCTAATGATGGCTGGGAATTAAAGGCTAACTACCCATCTCCCTTACTTTTGGATAGACTAATATCGGATTTTGTTCTATACCATTTCCCAGCAGAATTACCAGTTTCTTACAGTGGTGGCTAGGTTTAGTTGTCTTCCTTGCCTTCCCTGTCTCACTTTTTTTCACTTTCTTACCCATGCTTCCTGAAATTACTCCTGAATAAACTAGTAGTCCTCAAATCCTCATCTCAGTGTCTGCTTCTGGGGAAACCCAAATGAGATAATTGTGACCTAACTTTCCCACACTCCATGGAGTTCTGGATAATTCAAGTGCCTCCATTTCATTATCATTATTCCATACCCCTTAGTAACTGGCACACAGTAGGTGCTTATTAGATGTTGGGGTTTGTCAGAATTCAGCGTATGTTTTTCCTTGTCTGTTCCAAAGCCAGTGTAGCAATTTGTTAGTTCAACACCCAAGCTGCTAAGGAGTAGTTGCAGCAAACTTAGAAACCTTTGGTCTAAGCAGGTACCAGCCTGTCACTGACCACACAGTGATTAAACACAGAAGTATTTTACCTTGTGCTTACAAAGCATAAAGCTGTTTGTCTTGGCTTTATAACCATCACTTCATTAAGCAGTGGAAAATTGAGGTTATACACTAAATCCATTTTACACTAAGATTTGTTTACTTTCCATTAAACTAACATGCTAATTCACTGTTATAAAATTTATGGTTTACATGAAGATCCATTGTACACTGTTCTCCCAAATGTTAGTAATTCAAAATGTGTAGCAAGTGGTTTCATTTATAGAGCAGTTCCAGTGAGTATTTAGGGCAGCCATGATACCCCTGTAGTATGGTTCTTTTCCTCCTCCATTTTCTCCCTGCCGTATATGCCCATCATTCTCAATTTCCCTTCCATAGAGAAAAGCTTATAGAAGAAATAACTATTTCCATCAGGCACAACCATGCACAAGCTGTATACTGTTTGGATTGGCATCTATCATCTTTGTTATCTCCCAGGTCATTTATAAATTTTTTGCAGTTGTGTATGGGCGTGTATGTAGAAATTTTTCAAAATTCTGTAGAACTGAGAAGAAACTTTGCCAAACCTATTCCCTTCTTGCTTTTTAAACTCATATACATTTAAAGGGATATTTAATACTGTTGTTTTTGAACTGGTTATCCATAATACATTAAAGTGTTGTCTTTTAAAAGCTATATTTACCCCAAAGAAGCAGATACATTACAAAGAAGGGCCACATGTACCCCAATGTTCATAGCAGCAATGGCCACAATTGCCAAACTGTGGAAAGAACCAAGATGCCCTTCAACAGATGAATGGATAAAGAAGATATGGTACATATACACAATGGAATATTATGCCTCCATTAGAAAGGACGAATATCCAACTTTTGTATCAACATGGATGGGACTGGAAGA
>CM053608.1:103653252-103666864 GCA_028646535.1 Procyon lotor
TTATCCAGTCAGAGGAATAAAAAGAAAAAAAAAATGAAAAAACTAAAGAAAGCTTTTGGGACTTATGGAACACCATTAACAGAAACAATGTATGCATCACTGAAATTTGAGAAAGTAGAGATGGAAACAGTGGTAGAAAGCTTATATAAAGAAATAAAGGTTGAGAGTTTCCCAAACATTAGAAGATATTTGGACATTCAAGATCATAAAGCCAATAGGTCACCCCATAATTAAATCCAAAACAGTCTTCTCCAAAGCACATTATAATAAAACTGTCTACAATCAAAGGCAAAAAGATAATCAAAATAGAGAGAGAAAAATAGCAAGAGGAAAAAAAAATCTCTCATACAAGAGAAATTTCATAGGACCTTCAGCAAATTTCTAAGCAGGAATTTTGCAGGTTTGGAGACAATGTGATGACATAGTCAAAGTGCTGAAGAAAAAACTGCCAACAAAGAATACTATAACCAACAAAGCTGTCCTTCAGAGAAGAAGGTGAGATAAAGACTTTCAAAAAAAAAAAGAAAGGAAATGTATTACTACTAGACCTGCTTATAACAAATGCTGAAATGATTTCTTAAAGGTAAAACAAGAGAACGATAAAGTAGTAGCATGAAAACACGTGACAATATACAACAAACCAGTAAAGGTAAGGATATAGTCAGTTTCAAAACACTCTAATATTTTATTATGTGGTGTGTTAACCACTTAACTAGCACAAAGTTTAAAAGACAAGAGTATTAAAAATAACTATAGCGAGATGCGTGGGTGGCTCAGTGGTTTAAGTGGCTGCTTTCAGCTCAGCTCATGATCCCAGGGTCCTGGGATTCAGTCTACATCAGGCTCCTTGCTCAGTGGGGAGCCTGCTTCTCCCTCTTCCTCTGCCTACTGCTCCCCTGCTTGTGCTCTCTCTCACTCTCTCTCAAATAAATAAATAAAATCTTTAAAAAATATATATATAAGAATTCAATGGAGAGTTTCAACTGCAGACTTGACCAAGGGAAAAGAATCAGTGAATAGATCATGACCTGAGCTGAAGGCAAAGGCTTTAACCCACTGAGTAACCCAAGCACCACCCTTTTGGTTCTTTTTCTGTTTTCTATTTCTTTGTTGAAATAAAATCACTATCTTAAAGTGATATCTGCACTCCCATCATTACGCAGAATTTTTCACAATGACTAAAACATAGAAACCATCTAAATGTCTATAAATGGATGGGTGGATAAAGAAAATGTTGTGTGCATATATACAATATAATGTTATTAGCCATGGAAAAAAAGAAAATCATGCTATTGTGACATTGATGGACCTTGAGGGCATTATGTTAAGTGAAAAGAGTCAGAGTAAGACAAATACTGCATGGCATCATTTATATGTGAAATCTAAAAATCTCAAATATTTTCTCAAACAAAATTTGAAGGACTTTTTTGCCAGTAGACCTGACTTGCCAGAAATTTTTAAAGAAGTTACTTAGAGAGAAGGGAAATAATACAGGACAAAAATTCAGGTCTACTTAAAGAAAAGAAAATCATCATTGAAGGAATATATGTAAAAGTAAAACTTTTATTTTTCATATTCTTAATTTATCTAACAGATAATTTGTTCAAAATAATAGCAATATAATAGCAATGATGTTTTAATTATCTTTATGTAAATATACATGTTTATGTATGCTTATGCATAAGTGGAATAAATAACAGCAATAATACAAGGGACAGGAGGGAAGAAATGAGATTATTTTATTATACTTTTACCTTTATTATTATACTTGTACTACCCAAAATGCTATTTAAAAGTGGATTTGGGGGTGCCTGGGTGGCTTAGTGGGTTAAGGCCTCTGCTTTCAGCTTGGGTCGTGATCTCGGGGTCCTGGGATCGAGCCCCGCATCGGGCTCTCTGCTCCGGAGAGCCTGCTTCCCCCTCTCTCTCTGCCTGCCTCTCTGCCTACTTGTGATCTCTCTCTCTCTCTCTCTTTATGTCAAATAAATAAATAAAATCTTAAGAAAAAATAAAGTGGATTTGACTTAGTTGTAAATGTATATTGTAAATTCTAAGGCAACCACTAAAAACTTTTTTTAATTTTTTTTAAAAATTTTATTTATTTGGAAATAGCAACAGACACCACAAGCAGGGTGGAGAAGGAGAAACAGGCTCCCCACTGAGAAAGGAGCCCAATGTGGGGCTCAATCTCAGGACCCTGGGATCATGACCTGAGCCAAAGGCAGATGCTTAACTGACTGAGCCACCCAGGCACCCAAAAAAAATTTTTTTAGAAGTATAACTGATGTGCTAAGAAAAGAGAGAAAATTTGTATCAGTCAGTTTGGGTTGCTATAACAAATTAAGATAGACTGGGTGGCTTAAACAATAAACAAGTATTTCTCACAGTTCTGGAGGCTAAGAAGTTCAAGATCAATGTGCCGGCAAATCCAGTATCTGGTGAAGGGCCTCTTCCTTGGTGCAAATAGGGATCTTCTTGTATCCTCACATGGTAGAGGGAGATAAAGATCTCATCTTTTAGGACACTTGGGTGCCTCAGTTGGTTAAGGCACTGCGTTTGACTCAGGTCATGATTCCAGGGTCCTGGGATCGAGTGCAGTATCTGGATCCCTGCTCAGAAGGGATTCTGCTTCTCCCTCTGCCTGCTGTCTGCTTGTCTCCCCCTACCCCCTCTCTGTGTGACAAATAAATAAATAAAAATTTGGGGGGCGCCTGGGTGGCTCAGTGGTTGAAAGTCTCTGCCTTCGGCTCAGGTCACAATCCCAGGGTTCTGGAATCAAGCCATGCATAGGGCTCTCTGCTCAGCAGGGAGTCTGCTTCCCTCTCTCTCTGCCTACTTGTGATCTCTCTCCTCTCTGTCAAATAAATAAATAAAATATTTTTTAAATAAATAAATAAATAATTTTAAATTAAAAAAAAAAAACTCATCTCTCTTCCTTTTTAATAAGAGCATTAATCCCAGAATTAGGGCTCTACCTTCAAGACCTAATTAAAACTCCACTTTCTAATATCATTACTTTGGTGCTAAACACATGAATTTTGAGATGAAATAAGCTCTAGGTATACAACAAAAGAGAATCATAAAATGCTCATTTAAAACCACACAAGGCCATAAAAAGAGTGGAAGACAAAAATAGGAACAAAGAACAAGATGCGGGAATAGAAAAACAGTCACAATTATACATCATATATATCCAGCTATATATAGAATACCAATTATATCCAACTATATTAAAAGACAGATTGTCCAGGTGGATTAAAAAACAAAACCTAGAGGTGCCTGGGTGACTCAGTCAGTTAAGCATCCAACTCTTGGTATCAGATCAGGTCTTGATCTCAGTGTCATGAGTTCAAGCTCCACATTGTGCTCCATGTTGGGTGTGAAGCCTACTTAAAAAAATAAAAATACTAGCTGTAGGTTGTCTACAAGAAATTCACTTCAAACACCAAGACACAAATAGATTAACAGTAAATGGATGAAGAAAGATGAACCATACTAACATTGATCAAAAGAAAGTAGTAGCTATATTAATTTCATGTGGAGTAGACTATAAAGGAAGTTATAAAGGATAAAGAGGGGAATTACATAATAATAAAAAGGGTAAATTTTCCATGAAGATATAACAATCCTTTATGTGTATGTGCCTTACAACAAAGCATCAACCTGAGTAAGGCAAAAAAACTAATACAATTGCAAGAAGAAATAAATAAATCCACTGTTATATTTGGAGACTTCACCCCCTCTATCAGAAATGGATAACTCTAGCGAGGAGAAAACTAGTAATGACATAGTTGAAATCACCACACCATCAGTTAACTGAATATAATTGATAATTGATATCTATTGACTATGTCATACAACAATAGCAGAATACACATTCTTCTTATGCTCACATAGAATATTCACCAAGATAGATCACATCTGCCATAAAACACCTTAATAAATTTTTAAAAATAGAAATCATGAAAGGTCTGCTCTCAGACCGACAGTGAAATTAAACTAGAAACCTGAAAAGGAAGAGTAAATTAACTCCAAAGTAAGCAGGACAAAAAAAAAGAAAAGAAAAGAAATAAAAATTAGAGCAAAAATCAATGAAATTGAAAAAAATAACTTGATAGAGAATATTAACAAACCTCTAATCTGGTTCTTTGAAAAGATCAATGAAAAGATAAACTTCTACCCAGACTAAGGAAAAAAAAAATAAAAGACACAAGTACTAATACCAGAAATGAAACAGAAGCCATCATTACAGATCCTATGCACATTAAAAATAATAAAGAAATATTATTAATAATTCTATGCCCACAAATTTGAAAACATTGGTAAAATAGAGCAATTCCTTCATAGATACAATCTAATAAAACTTACACAATAGACAATTTGAGTAGGCCTATGTACATTAAAGAAATTGAAACAATAATTAATAAGCTCCCAAAAAAAGGAAGTTCCAGGCTCAGATGGGTACCTTCCACTCAATATTGCTGTGAATCTAAAAATATTCTATTTATTAATTAATTAGCTAATTAATTAATTCTAAAAACGATCTGTGTCAGCAGACAGGAAACAGCAAGAAACCAAATATTCACTGGGTAAGGAGGTTTTAATGAAGAGACCATTATAAATGTGTGGGAAGTGGTTAGGAATGTGAACAAGGGGTTGATGCACTATCTCAGTGCTAATGACAGCAGGAAGTTCTCACTACTCTTTGACCTGAAGAGAAAGGGTGTGGAAGGAATTACTGGAATTCAGAGAACGATATATGACAGGAGGTACACACAGATGGAGGGACTTCATTCTCCTCATTGTCTCCAATTTCCTGGTTATACTTCCCATTGGCTCAAAAGAAATATAAGAAATGAAAAAATATTGGTAGATTAAAAGTCAGTAAAAAAGAAAACAAACACAAAAGAGAAATTCTGTGAAAACAAAAGACTATTTGAGAGGATCAACAAAATTGATAAACCTCTAGCCAGACTGATCAGAAAAAAAGAAAAAAGAGAAGACACAAATTATTGACAACATAAATGAAAGTAGACTTTTCTATAAATCCTCCAGACATTGAAAGAATGATATAAGAATATTCTAAATAACTTTATGCTATTAAATTTAAAAATTTTAGGGGCACCTGGGTGGCTCAGTTGTTAAGCATCTGCCTTCGGCTCAGGTCATGATCCCAGGGTCCTGGGATCGAGCCCCACATCGGGCTCCCTGCTTGGCAGAAGGCCTGCTTCTCCCGCTACCGTTCCGTCTGCTTGTGTTTCCCTCTCTCGCTGTGTTTCTCTGTCAAATAAATAAAATCTTTAAAAAAAATTTTTTTTAAATTTTAGATAATGAGCAAGTCAATGTCTTTCCTTGAAAGACAAACTAATAAAACACACCTGAGAGAATATAAAGGCCCAAATATGGCCATTAATAAATTCAGCCAAACATTTAGGGAATGAGTAGCACCAGTTCTACACAATCTCTTCCAGAAAATAGAAGATGGAACACTTCTTAACTTATTTTATAAGACCAGTATTACCTAATACCAAAATCAAAGACATTACAAGAAAAGAAAAATATAGACCTATATCTTTTATAAACATAGATGAAAAATCCTTAACAAAATATTAATAAACTTGAAATAAGCAACACTTTCTTTAAAAATAACACAACATGACTAATTAGTGGTTATCTCAAGAATATAAGTTTCAACATTCAAAAATCAATCAATGTAATTTAACACTGGCAGATTAAAGAGGAAAATCACAGAATTATCTGAATGGATGAAGAAAAGTTATTTAATAAGATTCAACAATAAAAACTTAACAAACAAGAAATGGAAAGAAACATCCTGAATGGGATAAAGAGCATCAATGACAAAATTACATCTAACATAATATTTAGTGAACAAAGATTTAACGCTTTCCTTCTAAGAACAGGAACAAGCTTTTTTAAAAATGGCTTCTTTCATCGCTCATATTCAACATTGTACTGGAAGTCCTAGCCAATGTGTGGGCAAGGAAAAGAAATAAAAGACAATCAGATTGGAAAAGAGGAAATAAACTATCCCTTTTTGCAGCCAACATGGTTGTCTACATAGAAAATTCCATGAAATGTTCTAAAATGTTTCTAGACTTACTAAATAAATTAAGCAAAGTCACAGAATACAAAGTCAATCCACAAAATTCAATTGTGTTTCTATATACTAATTACAAACAATTGGATATTGAAAATTTATTCCCAGGTATCTTATGGTTTTTGGTGCTATCATAAATGGAATATTGAAAATTTAAAATATTTTGTAACAGCATCAAAATTTATAAAATACTTAAAAATAATTTTAACAAAGATGTGCAAGGTCTATATAATAAAACTATAAAAGCAAATATTGCTGACATAATTTGAAGATCACAAGAGTGAAGATACCTGGGTGGCTCATCAGTTAAGCATCTGCTTTTGGCTCAGATCATTATCTCAGGGTCCTGGGATTGAATCCTACACCAGGCTCCCTGCTCAGTGAAGGGTTTGTTTCTCCCTCTCCTTCTGCTCCTTCACCCAGCCTGTGCTCGCTCTCTCTCAAATAAAGAAATAAAATCTTTTTTTAATTTAATTTTATTTATTTATTTGGCACAGAGAGAGATCACAAGTAGGCAGAGAGGCAGACAGAGAGAGAGGAGGAAGCAGGCTCCCTGCTGAGCAGAGAGCCTGATGCAGGGCTCGATCCCAGGACTCTGAGATCATGACCCAAGCCAAAGTCAGAGGCTTTAACCCACTGAGCCACCCAGGCGCTCCAAGAAATAAAATCTTTTTAAAAATCATCTGAATGAATAGAAAGCTATACCATACTCATAGATCCAAAGACTCAATATGGATATAACGTCAATTCTTCCCAAAATGATGTATGTATTTGGGAGCACCTGGCTGCTTCAGCCACTAAAGCATGTGACTCTTGATATCAGGTTTGTGAGATCAAGCCCCACATTGGGCATGGAGCCTACTTAAAAATAAATAAGTAAATAATATACATATTCAATATAATCCTAATCTAAATCACAGCAGGATCTTTTGTAGGTATTGACAAGCTAATCTTAAAGTTTACAGGGAAAGGCAAAGGAACAACTATGACCAAAACAATTTTGTTTTCCAGAGCTCACTTTACCTGATTTCAAGGCTTATTTTAAAGCTACAAGAATCACGCCAGTGTGAAATTGGTGATAGGACAGACATATAGGTCAATGGATCCAAATAGCATCTAAAAATAGTACACAAATATGGTCAATAGGTCATTGATAAAAGTGCAAAAGTCATTCAGTGGAGAATGAATCTTGAACAAATTGTGCCAGAACAAATGCAGCATCTATATACAAAAACCAAAATGAAAATTGACCGACACCTCACATGTTTATATATAAAAATTAACTCGAAATACATTGTAAAATGTAAAATCATTAAAAGAAAATAGAGGAACAATATCTTCATGATATGGGATCAGGCAAAGACTTTTTAAACATGACACCAAAACCACAATCTATAAAAGAAAAAATTCATAAATTAGGCTTCATCAAAATTTTAAAATTTACTCTGCAAAAGACTGTCAAGACAATGAAAAGAAAGACAAGCCATAGACTGGGAGAAAATATTTGCAAAGCATGTATTTAACAAAGGATGTATAGCCAGAATAGTTAATAAATTCTCAAAACTTGACAAAATACAGCATCTGTTCCTGATTAAAACTCTTCAAAGTATAGAGATAGAGGGAACAGTCTTCAACTTCTAAAATCTATCTATGAAAAACCCACAGTGAACATCATTCTCAATGGGAAAAGCTGACAACCTTCCCTTTGAGATCAGGAACTCAACAAGGATGCCACTCTCACCACTCCTGTTCAACATAGACTAGAAGTCCTAGCAACAACAATCAGACAACAAAAAGAAATAAAAGATATTCAAATTGGCAAAGAAGAAGTTAAACTTTCTCTCTTCACAGATGACATGATACTTTCTATGGAAAGCCCAAAAGACTCCACCCTCAAACTACTAGATTTCACACAGCACTTCATTAATGTAGCAGGATACAAAATCAATGCACAGAAATCAGTTGCTTTCTTATACAATAACAATGAAAATATAGAAAGGGAAATTAGAGAAATGAATCCATTTACTATAGCACCAAGAACCATAAGATACCTGGGAATAAACCTAACCAAAGAGGTGAAGGATCTGTACTAGAGGAACTACAGAACACTTATGAAAGAAATTGAAGAAGACACAAAAAGGGGGAAAAGCATTCCACGCTCTTGATTTGGAAGAATAAACATTGTTAAAATGTCTATATGGCCCAGAGCAATCTATAGTTTCAATGCCATCCCGATCAAAATTCCACTGGCATTTTTCAAAGGGCTGAAACAAACAATCCTAAAATTTGTATGGAACCAGAAAAGACCCTGAATGGCTAAAGAAATGTTGAAAAAGAAAAACAAAGCGGGGGGCATCACATTGTCTGATTTCAAGCTTTACTACAAAGCAGTGATCACCAAGACCTCATGGTACTGGCACAAAAACAGACACATAGACCAGTGGAACAGAGTAGAGGCCCCAGATATAGATCCACAACACTATGGTCAAATAATCTTTGACAAAGCAGGACAAAAATATTCAGTGGAAAAAGGATAGTCTCTTCAATAAATGGTGCTGGGAAAATTGGAAAGCTATACATAGAAGAATGAAAGTTGACCATTCTCTTACACCATACACAAAGATAAACTCAAAGTGGATAAAAGACCTCAACGTGAGGCAGGAATCTATCAAAACCCTAGAGAAGAACAAAGGCAGTAACCTCTTTGACGTCAGCCACAGCAACTTCTTTCAGGACATGTTTCCAAAGGCAAAGGAAACAAGAGCAAAAATGAACTTTTGGGACTTCATCAAGATAAAAAGCTTCTGCACAGCAAAGGAAACAGTCAACAAAACAAACAGGCAACCCACACAATGGGAGAAGATATTTTCAAATGACACTACAGACAGAGGTCTGATAGCTAAGATCTATAAAGAACTCCTCAAACTCAACACTCACAAAACTGATAACCCTGTCAAAAAATGGGCAGAGGACATACAAATGTCCAAAAAATACATATAAATGGCTAACAGACACATGAAAAAATGTTCATCATCTTTAGCCACCAGGGAGATTCAAATCAAAACCACATTGAGATACCACCTTACACCAGTTAGAATGGCCAAAATTAACAAGACAGCAAACAACAAGTGTTGGAGAGGATGTAGAGAAAGGGAACCTTCTTACACTTTTGGTGGGAATTCAAATTTGTGCAACCACTTTGGAAAACAGTGTGACAATTCCTTAAGAAATTAAAAATAGAGATACCCTATGACCCTGCCATTACACTACTGTGTATTTACCCCAAAGATGCAGATGTATTACGAAGAAGGACCATATGTACCTCAACGTTCATAGCAGCAGTGGCCACAATTGCCAAACTGTGGAAAGAGCCAAGATGCCCTTCAACAGATGAATAGATAAAGAAGATATGATCCATATATACAATGGAATATTACACCTCCATCAGAAAGGATGTATACCCAACGTTGTATCAACATGGATGGGAGTGGAGGAGATTATACTGAGTGAAATAAGTCAAACAGAGATAGTCAATTATCATATGGTTTCACTTACTTGTGGAGCATAAGGAATAACACAGAGGACATTAGGAGAAGGAAAGCAAAAGTGAATTGGGGGAAATAGGAGGGGGAGATGCATGCATGACTGTGGACTCTGAGAAACAAACTGACGGTTTTGGGGGGCAGGGGGTTGGGGGAGAGGTGAGCCTGGTGGTGGGTATTAAGGAGGGCACATATTGCATGGAGCACTGGATGTGTTGCATAAACAATGAATCTTGGGACACTAATAAAATAAAATAAAATTTTTAAAAATTCTCAAAATTCAATAAGAAGAGAACTTTAACAGATGCAAAAATTGAACAGACATGAAACCAGAGAGGATATAAAAATGATAAAGATAGATATTCAACATCTTTAGTTGGTATGGAAATCCAAATAAAAACCAAAATGGGATACTACCACACATTTTTTAGAATAACTGAAATTTTAAAAATAATAATAATAAACTAACAATACCATAGTATTGTTGGGAAAGTAGAAACACCTATAACTGTTATACATTGCTTGTGATAATTTATAGTGTTACAGTCATGTTGAAAATCATCTTGTCAGTTTCTAATAACCATACTTATAAACAGTTTTTTAGAAGCACACACTTACCATGACTGAGCAATTACATTTTTTAAATTTTTATTTAAACTCCAGTTACTTATGACTCAGCAATTAAAAAAAACAGTGTTCACACAAAACCCTATAGATAATTATTTTTAGCACCCTTATTCACAAGCATCCAAAACTGTAAATAATAAAAATATTTATCCACTGAGGAATAAACAAAAACCAAAAAATAGCCATATGATGGAATACTAAGCAATAAAAAGAAATATGCTATAATGTTTCTGAACCTCAAATTTCTTATGCTGATAAAAATAAGTCATATTTAAAAGACTAACATTCTGTATGATTTCATTATTTTGGAAGTTTATAAAAGGCAAAACCATAGTGATAGAAAACAAATGAGTGATTTGTAAGTGGGATGGGGGATTGACTGCAATCCCAAAGGAATATTTTAGGATAATGGGAAAATTCTATATCATGATTTTTGTTGTCTGGTGGTTGTTACATATACACATACATTCATATTCATATTTGTCAAAATTCATCAACTTAATTTTACTTTGTGCAAATTATACTTCAAATAAGCTGAAAAAACAAAAGGTTTATTTATGGACTACCCACCAGCCGGGTCATACCCATACCCCTAAATGTGATGTACACAGTTTCCAGAGTCTTAATACCACCATAATTCTTTCTTCATGGTGGGCAGTATAAGATACAGCAATTTATCTCTTATAGTAGTGGTTATATTCCAACATATCACAACCACAACACCTCTAGACACATCACTTCTTTATTAGAATCCCAAAAGATATTTTGCAGAGTTTATCTCCTACTCTCTGCCATGCGTGTGTGTCATCAAGGTATCTAGAATGCTTGATATTTCCTGCCCTATAGGTTTATTAGCATGATATCATCAACATAAAGGGCTACCTTGATGGTCTATAGGATAGCAGAATAATGAGTTTCCCTCCAGTTTACATTATAGCAGTAAGCAGAAGCATGAGAGAAAGTGCATACTGCCTCATGAAGGTAAATTATTTTGAGTACTTTTGTTTTCAAGAATGGGGAAGATTTTTTTTTATCTAGTTCAACGCTATATGGCAAGAAATATAGGTTAATTTGCTCCAGAAAATATACTATATCCAGAAGATTTGGATATCCAGAAGAAGGTATCCAGAAGAGCAGCCAAAATTAGCATTACCATCTTGTAAAATTTGGATATTTTTTTTTTGAGATTTTATTTATTTGACACACGGAGAGAGATCACAAGTAGGCAAGGAGGCAGGCAGAGAGAGAGGGGGAAGCAGGCTCCCTGCTGAGCAGAGCCTGATGTGGGGCTCGATCCCAGGACCCTAAGATCATGACCCGAGCCTAAGGCAGAGGTTTTAGCCCACTGAGTCACTCAGGCACCCCAAAATTTGGATATCTTTGACAGAAGTTCTCAAAGAGTAGTTTCAGAACTAGCAATATTACCATCACCTAAAACCTATTAGGAATGCAAATTCTCAGGTTTTACCCAAGAACTGCTACATCAGAAATTCTAGGGATGGGACCCATCAATCTGTTTTAATGACCCTGCAGGTGATTCTGATGCTCACTAAATTTCAAGAACAACTCCTCTACAGGTATTCTCCATGAATCATCTGGATTTTGCAATGGCAGAGTTAAGATTAAGATGCTAATTAAATTGGGATGTAGTAGAAATCACTATCCTACATCTTTCATGTCTTTGAAATCTCTGAAATTCACCAAGGACTCCATTATTGCTTTTGATTTGTTATGTTTATTCATGGAATTAACAAGAAAAGAGGCACATTTCCAGGGTCTTCCACTTCATCTTTTCATCAGAGAACAAAAATGAGCATTCTGCCAGATAGTAATTATATCTATAATTAGGTATATTTCTCTCTGCATATATTCTTGGCCTGGGGAAATAACTGTGGTCCTACAGGCCCCCTGGGACAGACTTGGGCCAAGATTCTTCAATCACCTGATTTCCTTAAGCTTCTACTCTAACTAATGGACCATGGTAGAGTTTCAAACCAGTTTGAAACCAGTATCAAATAATTCACAAAAGAACTCATTAATAAAATAATTCAAAGCATTTTAGTTAGAAAAGAAGAAGGTGACCAAAAATTTCAGTAAAATGAAAGCAGTACCCTTTTTTTTTTCAGTAGGAAGCACATCTAAAAATTTTCAGTATTAAATTCCTTTTAAAAATCTAAATGAAGGTAAAATTTCATTGCGAATTATAATAATTTGGCTTTAAAAAATCATTTTCTGAGGGGCGCCTGCGTGGCTCAGTCAGTTAAGCATCTGCACTCAGCTCAGATCATGATCCCAGAGTACTGAGATCAAGCCTCCTGTCAGGATCCCTGGTCAGCAACGATCCTGCTTTTCGTTCTCCTTCTGCCCTTCCCCCAAGTTCATGTGTTGTCTCTCTCACTCTGCAGTCTCTCTCAAATAAATAAATAAAATCTTTAAAAAAATTCATGTTCTGGTGAGTTAAGTAGTCTGCCTAAAATGGAGAAGGAAGAGGAAATGCTTAGTCAGGAAGAAGTAATGTGGTTTTGGAATATAGGTGAGGTTTGGTGGAGTGAGGTCCGGAGCCAATGATAAAGAAAGAATTCTTGAGAAATCTTTGGTGCAAAATGGTGGTTTATTAAAGCATGGGGACAGGACCCATGGGCAGAAGGAGCACTGCCCTCCAGTTGTAAAGGATGGCTGATTATATACTATGGGACTGGGGGAGGTAAGGGAATAGGGAGGTTTCAAAAGAACTTTCATATGCTAAAAAAAAGACCTACAAGATACTGGAGGCCTTGCGATTGTCAAGTTAAGGTTGTTTTTCCTTCTAGTAAGACATTAATATTGGGGTGCCTGGGTGGCTTAGTGGATTAAAGCCTCTGCCTTTGGCTCGGGTCGTAGTCTCAGGGTCCTGAGATCGGGGCCATGTCGGGCTCTCTGCTTAGCGGGGAGCCTGCTTCCCCTTCTCTCTCTGCCTGCCTCTGCCTGCTTGTGATCGCTCTCTCTGTCAAATGAATAAATAAAATCTTTTTAAAAAAAGACATTAATATTAAGATACTTGGGAATGTAGAAAGGAAGAAGTTGCTGCGGCTAAGGTCGAAGAGATTCCTGCCTGTGTTCTCTTCAAGGATTTTGATGGATTCCTGTCTTACATTGCGGTCTTTGATCCATTTTGAGTCTATTTTTGTGTGCGGTGTAAGGAAATGGTCGAGTTTCATTCTTCTGCTTGTGGCTGTCCAGTTTTCCCAACACCATTTGTTGAAGAGACTGTCTTTTTTCCACTGGATATTCCTTCCTGCCTTGTCGAAGATCAGTTGACCGTAGAGTTGGGAGTCCATATCTGGGC
>CM053608.1:103667364-103691580 GCA_028646535.1 Procyon lotor
ACGTGCACCCGAATGTTTATAGCAGCAATGTCCACAATAGCCAAACTATGGAAAGACCCTAGATGCCCATCAACAGATGAATGGGTAAAGAAGAGGTGGTATATATATACAATGGAATACCATGCAGCCATCAAGAGAAACGAAATCTGGCCATTTGCAACGATGTGGATGGGACTGGAGGGTATTATGCTAAGTGAAATAAGTCAGTCAGAGAAAGACAAGTATCACATGATCTCTCTGATATGAAGAATTTGAGAGGCAAGTTTGGGGGTGTGGGGAAGAGAAATGAAACAGGAAGGGATGGGGAGGGAGACAAACCATAAGAGACTTCTAGACTCAAGAAACTAAGGGTGGCCGGGGCAGGGGAGGGGGGCTAGGGATAGGGTGGCTGGGTTGTGGACATTGGGGAGGGTATGTGCTATTAAGTGCTGTGAAATGCGGAAGCCAGACGATTCACAGACATGTACCCTGGGGCAAATAATACATTATATGTTAATAAAAATTAAAAAAAATATTAAGATAGTTGGGAGCTTCCCAGAGGAACATTATACTTTGCTTTCTTCAAGTATCTGTCAATGGGCTGCAGATTATAAAGACATTTAAGTCCCATCTACATTCCCTTCTGGAAACTAAGCCTTTGATAGAAATGTTTTGTTCTTATAAAATGCTAAAACTTCTGTAAACTGAGGGAGACTCATGTCTTGCAGGATTGTAATCTCTATAAGTTACTATTTATTTTTCCTTTAGGGCAGCCAAGAGTGCCAGAGGAATGTCACATATATGCCATGGGGGGGGGAGTTGTGGGGTGTCAGCTTCTGCCTGTCCTCAGCTTGCCTTCTATTCCCTCATCAGAAGCACAGAATAAAGATTTTATAAAGTAGAAACAGGCACGAAGTTTAGAAAAACCAAATGGCTGAAATGGAATATGCCTAGAAAACTATTTCCCTTACCTAATGGAGAAATCCAATGCCATGTAGCATTAGGATCAATTCTGGGTAAAACTGTGAAATAAACAAAGTTGGTATTTTATTTAATTTCTGTGTTCTTTCTCCACTTGTTAGTGAACCTTCCTTGACCCCATACACACTGTGTTTCCTTCTCTTCCTTTATCCATCCTCCTCCTCCTTCTCTCCTCTCTTTCTCCCCGTATCTCTTTCCCAACTTCATTTCTTTTAAAATGGCTATTGAGGCAGATAGAGGCCCCCTCCATGGGCCCCAGCCCCTTCCTGTCCACTGTGATCCTTTTGCAGTGGCAGACAAAAAGATCAAGCAGCCAGCTGTCCCATTTGCTTACAAAAAGACCCAAGCCCCTGGGATGATTTAACACTCTCCTGAGATTTAGCACTTTCCTGAGAGTTCCTGTATTGATTATACTCCTACGTGAAGGGGAGCCAAACCGTCCTGAAAAGACTGTGAAAATTTCCTGATACCATCTCCCATCACTTGTGTCCATAAAAACTCATCCCTAACCCTGTCAGTTGCTCAGTCTTTTGAGAATTATCCTGTCGGCATAATAAAGTTGTGTTCTCGTGTGCGGCTTGAGTTTCCTTGGTGGCTTCATTTTTCCACTATATCTGGTTCCCTGACCAGGAAACCCAACCGCGCTGGACCATTGTGCCACCTTCTGTGGGACAAGAGATGAGCCTTGGAGGAAAACAGAGAACCTACCTAAGGGTTTAGGTGTGCCCCACTGATTTTGGCGAACCCAAAGTTGGGTCCTCCTGGACAGCCATGGCTCACCTCTACCTCACTGGACCCATATTATGAGATCAGTGATGGCCAGCCAGATCCTACCCTCCAGACCAGATAAGCCCTGGGGCCACTGCCCGAGTCAGATCCATCCATAGAGATGGAGGGAAGTTTGATCGCCTCCTGTTAGTCAGGGATACCCCAGAGCGGGGTGTCCAACTTGTTTGAATGTAAAGAGTGCCTGACTGTGTGAATCTGTCTGTACGGCTCCACGGCTTCAGCCACAGGGTCTGAATGGGCTGCACCTGAGTCTCGCAGAGTGTCATATGGCATAATGGTCATCTACTCCATGAAGTAGCCTGGTCCGGGGCTTATATGGATAGACCTTAGCTAAGACACTCCTAAGCTCCCTCAAGGGATGTGAGCAGGACAGCACCTGAAAGAACCCCTTCCCCCTGTTTGTGACACCATTCACTATGGGAGGGAAGCCCAGCAAACCCACTGTATTAGACTGTATGCTTAAGAACTTTAAAAAGAGTTTTAGCAGAGACTACGGAGTCCACATGGACCCCAGGAAAGCTCGGGACCCTGTGTGAACTAGTGGCCCAGTTATGATGTTGGCTGGCCCTTGGAAGGAACCCTAGATTTGCCCATCATCTGGTGCATTTATTGCATGATCACCAGCAACCCAGGACATCCAGATCAGTTTCCTTATATTGATTCCTGGTTAGAGATAGCTAAAACCCTTCCCCCATGAGTACAGTTATGCATCAATAGTAAGGGACAGTGCAGTATCCTCATCGCTCAACCAACCAGAAATACTCAGAATAGAGCCATACATCAGGGGGCCCCAGAGGAAGCGCTCCCACCACCGTATGTTCTTCTAGTCCCCCCAACTGCCCCTGAAGTGGGACCCAGCACCCCGCTACCCTCAGTCTCCCCACCGCCTCCAGTTCCATCCCTGCCTCCCCCCATTCCAGTGACAGCCACAGTTTCTCCAATTCCGCCAATGGCCACAGTTTCCCTGCCTCCTCTGGTTCCTCTAATTCCACCACTGGCCGCAGTCCCCCCCTCTCCCCGCCTCCAGTTCCCCAACCATCAATGGTCTCACTGCAAGCCTCTGTACTGCCCCCAACTGCTCATGGTGGGGACTCCTCCCCAGACCCTGAACCCTGAAACACCACATGCCATCTCTGAACACAGGAAATCCCAGCTTACCAAAATGCCCCTCCATGAGACTCGAGGTCCCAATACAATTGGTGCAGATGGAAATCCCCCCAAACAGTCAGCCCCTCATCTATTATCAACCTTTCACCACTACCAACCTCCTAAACTGGAAACATCATACTCCCACATATTCAGAGAAACCACAGGCAATGTTCGACCTCATGGACTCCAACTTCCAAACCCACGAACCGACGTAGGAAGATTGTCAACAGCTTCTTTGCACCTTGTTCAACACTGAGGAGAGAAGAAGAATCCTTCAGGAGGTATATAAGCCACCTCAAGGAGGTGGCTCCAGCAGGCATAATAAATACTGAGGGATGGGCTCCGGAGTCTGCACCAGACAATCGGCCCAACTGGGACTTCAACACAGAAGAAGACCATAATGCTGTCAAGCTCTACCAGGAAGCCATCCTGTGAGGTCTCCGACAAGAAACCAAGAAACCTACTGACATGTCAAAGACAGCTGATGTGACCCAGGACGGGGAAGAAACTCCTGGTTATTACTATGAGCGGCTTTGTGAGGCTTTTTGCATATACACTCCACTTGATCCAGAAGCACCCGAGAACCAACGAATGGTAAATGCCGCCTTCGTGGCAGTCAGCCCCTGATATCTGTTGCAAGCTCCAAAAACTTGATGGTTTTGCCAGGATGAGCATCACCCAGCTACTAGAAATCACCAATAAGGTCTATCCAAACCGAGACACTGTAGCAAAATGTGAGGCTGAAAAGAAAATGAAACAAAAGGTCACCCTGCTGACAGTAGCTCTTCAGCAAAACTCTCAACTATGAAGACCGCCAGAACAGTTCAGAAGATAGCCTCAACAACGCAAAACCCTCAAAAAGGATCAATGTGCATACTGCAAGGAAATGGGGCACTGAAAGGATGAATGCCCGAATCGAAAGCCAAAACCGTTCAAATCCTCCACCTGACCTGAAGCCTGGGTGACCTGGGATCCAGACTTTATTGGACTAACCAACATAGACCTGGACTGATAGGGACCTGGCTCATTATTGTTAGGCCCCCGGGAGCCCATGGTTCATGTAAATATGAGGGGCCAAAAGATAACCTTCATGGTGGATACACGAGCAGAACATTCAGTGGTCACCACACCAATAGCAACCCTTTCAGGCCGAACCATAACCATGGATGCCACAGGAGATTGTGCTACAAACCAAACTTTTTGCCAATCCTGGACTTGCAAACTAGAGGTCACATCATATCCCATGAGTTCCTATACATTCCAGACTGCCCACTCCCTTTGTTAGGAAGAGACCTACTTTCAAAACTGGGGGCACAGATCTCCTTCAAGCCCTCAGGATGAGCCACCATGAATCTAAGCCCCGCTGAACCCCAACTTATCCTGTTCCTCAACATGCCTCGGGATGAAGAATGGAGATTGTTTGAATAAGAGAATCCTGAAACAAACCTGGAAATCTAACGAGTTGCAGTCCCAGGTGTATGGGCAGAAGATAACCCTCCCAGACTTGCTGTTTGATGGGCCCCAGTCACCATAGAACTAAAAGCTGGAACCCAACCATAATGGCAGAGACAGTATCCGATCTCTCGGGCGGCCCAACTAGGCATACAGACCCACCTGGAACAACTAAAAAAAGCAGGCATCCTTATTGAACGCCAATCTCCCTGGAACACCCCGTTGCTCCCTATCAAAAAGCCCAACGGCGATTACCAACCTGTCTAGGACTTGCACACCGTAAACCAAGTTGCCCAGTCTTTACATCCTGTGGTGCCCAACAGGGGTGGTGCTATACCTTCCTAAGCCAGATTCCTCCAGATGCTGCCTGGTTTACCCACCTGGACCTTAAAGACACTTTCTTTTGTATTCACCTGGCTCCTGTCAGTCAGCCCATTTTTGCCTTCGAATGGATGCTGGGGACGCCAGATGCAACTTACCTGGACCAGACTTCCACAAGGATTCAAGAATTCATCAACATTATTCAGCGGGGCCCTAGCCTCTGATCTCGCTGACTTCCCCAGAGAACAGACCCGGCTGCACACTGCTTCAATATGTAGATGACCTCCTTATCGCCTACCCAGCCAAGGAAACCTGCCACCAGGCGACACTCAATTTCCTGCAGCATCTATCAGAGAAGTGATACTAAGTATTTTGGAAGAAGGCTCAACTATGCAGAAAAGAAGTCAAATACCTAGGCTTTATAATAACTCAAGGAAAGTGGGCCCTCAGCACTGAATAAAAGGCTATAATAACCAATCTCCTATGGCCCACCACCAAATGAGCCTTACTCGAATTCCTGGGAGCAGCAGGGTTATCAGATCTGGATACCAGGATTCTCTGCCATAGCCTTACTCTTATATGACTCACTCACAGGACTGGATAGTCAGCCTCTACAGCAGGGAGATGCACAGGAAGAGGCCTTCATGGAACTAAAAGACTTACTTGGAAAAGCTCCAGCCCTGGCTCTACTTGATACAAAAAAGCCCTTCTGTCTATATGTCCATGAAAAGAATAAATTGGCTTTAGGACTTCTAACCCAATCGATGGGTCCATGGGCAAAGTCCATTGCATACCTATCTAAAAAATTAGACCTAGTCACCTCCGGATGGCCTCCTTGCCTATGGGCCCTAGCTGCTACCATACTCCTTATCAGGGAAGCTAACAAACTCACCCTTGGGCAACAACTTACAGTAAAAGTTCTCCATTCAGTGATCACTCTCATGAACTGTCAAGGTCAAAAATAGATTTCAGATGCCAGACTTGCTCAGTATCAAGGGTTACTTCTAGAAAACCCTCACATAAACTTAGACTGTGCAGGCCCTTAACCCAGTTACATACCTCCCTACAGCAGAAGGGGAGCCAGAACACAACTGTCTAGAAATCATAACTGAAGTCAACACCACCTGACCAGACCTCCAGGATTCTCCTCTGTGGAATGCTGACCTTACCTTATACACCAATGGCAGCATCTTCCTAAGCAATGGCCTAAGAAAAGCAGATTTTGCCATTACCACGGCTACAGAAGTCTTAGTAGTCAAAGCACTCCCTGCAGGATGGTCAGCCCAGACAGCTGAACTCTGGACCCTCATCCAGGCACTCTTACTGTCTAAGGACACAAAGGTCAACATATATACTGACTCAAGATATGCTTTCACCGCCCTACATATATCTAGGGCAATCTACAAGGAAAGAGGACGCCTCACATCCAATGGAAAAACCACCAAAAACAAAAATGAAATCCTCCAGTTGTTAGAAGCGGTATGGGCACCCTGGAGCTTAGCCGTCATTCAGTGTTGGGGACACCAAAAAGGAGATGCCGAGCCAGCTACAGGGAACTGCTCAGCTGACCAGGCAGCCAGGGAAGCTGCCCAAAATGCCAAAATGCTTGCCATTATAGCACCTGTCACCCCTCCTTATGAAATCCCCCTTATACGGCAGCTGAGGATGATTGGGCAAAAACCGAGGAAGCCATTCACCATCCCCAAGGGTGGTGGTTGCTCCCGGATGGGCGCTTATACATTCCAGCAAACCTCGCCACCTATGCTATCACTGAACAACATTCAACTTTACACTTGGGAAAAACAGCGCTTGAAAAACTGCTGACAAAACATTTCTACATTGCCAGACTCACCACCTTATGCAAGTTGGTCACAGATCAGTGTGCCACTTGTACTAGACACAACCCAAAAACTGGACGTTCCCTACCCCTAGGAGTACAGCGCACAGGGACAGCTCCCTTCGAAGACCTGAAAGTGAACTTCACAGAGATGACCCCTTACTTAGGCATAAAATATTTGCTAGTCCTGGTCTATACTTTCTCAGGATGGGTAGAAGCATATCCAACCCAGACCGAGAAGGCTAAAGAAGTCACCAGAGTACTCCTCCAGGTCGTGCCTCGGTACAGGATCTTGCTTACCATACACAGTGACAATGGCCCAGCCTTTATCTCTGAAGTTCTGTGAGAATTAACTTTGACCCTTAACATCTCCTGGAAACTCCACACAGCCTACCAACCTCAGAGTTCAGAGAAAGTAGAGCGTATGAACCCTACCCTCAGGGAAACCCTATGCAAATTACATGCTGAGACCTCCTTAGGATGGACAGATTTACTTCCCTTAGCAGTGCTCCAATCCCACTGTACCCCTCAGAAAAATGGATTCTCCCCATCTGAAATACTCTATGGCAGGCCACCCTCACTGTTATCTTCTTTTCTGGGCAACCTTAACATCTTAGAAGATACACATCTCCAGGACCAACTATTATCCCTAGGAAAAATCCTCACAGAATTACATGCCCACATATTAGAGAGGGGCCCTATATCCCTAGGAACCCCTATCCATTCCTTCTGCCCTGGAGATGAGATCTGGGTAAAAGATTGGAAACATGAACCCCTTTGCCCAATCGCCCAGTCTGCACTGGCCTGCATACAATAATTCTCACAACTCCCACTGCCCTCAAGGTCTCTGACATTACACCGTGGATTCACCATTCCCAAGTAAAAAAGGCAAACCCAGACCAAGCCACCTGGACCTCGCATCTAACACCGTCGAACTCCCTGAAGATTACCCTCAAAAAGGGTACTTAAAACTCCAGGATGTTTTTCCTTTTTCCTCAGACACACAGGCCACATATTTTATGGCTCATAAGCTTTCTCTGCCTCTTCCTGCAAGGGACCCCCACTAGCCCAACAACTTATGACTAGAAATAAACTCAGACTTTGGAAGGCCAGGACAAAGTCTTCCATAACCAGACCACCAGCGGCTGTCCCACTTTCCAAACATCCTTCTGTCAACTCCTGACCCCTAGCCAGGGATGTAAAGAACGAGGACATCCTCTGTCCAGATCAGGGATTATAAGAATGCGGGGAGGCATCCAAAACATTCTGTAGCAAATGGGGTTGTGAAACCATAGCCTCATGGGTGACATCAGATAACCACCTTCAGGTCACCCTGGTTTACTTGTCTCAGGCCAACCAAACACTTAAAATCAACCTGCAAAACTGCAAGGACTTCTACTGGAACAAACCACAAAACTGGGGACTGCGGTTATATGTTCCTGGGAAGGACCCCAGAACAAACTTCACTCCCTGCTGGGACAGGCCTCCTCCATGGTCTAGGTTTTTTCTATACTTCCCACTCCTCTGGGACCAGCCATTCAAAACTATACTAGACAGCTCTTAAACACTTCCTACTGCTTATGGCTCAACTCAACCTATTTCCCTACTGATTCTGCCTGCTGGGTCTGTCTCCCTTTGACTTGATCGGCTTTCTTCGATATCCCTGTCACTCCTAACTGGCCACTGCCCAGTAATACAAGCCCTTTGAGTTTTGTGCCCATACAAAACTCAGTCCCGCTGCTTCCAGCTAACAGTCTAACCTGCTTTCTTCCCCCCAAGCTGTACTGAGTCCCCTGACCCTGGCTGCCAGAACTTCACAGCTCCTCTACCTTACTGCCCATCCCCCACCCCTGGCATCTTCTTCTCCTGCAAAAACAACCTTCTCTTTAGATGCCACAATGAAAGTGACACCCTTTCCAGTTGCATACTTGTGTTTTTGTCCCTCTCTGCCTCACTATATTCTGAATATAGTGAGATCTAGTCCCGGGTCTCACTCCACCACGGAAGTTGACGGGAAGTTGACTGTTCCTTCTAGGGGCCAGAATCTTCGCTGGCATAGCTACAGGAGCATCGGGCTTTGGAACTTCCCTTAACTTTTACTTCAAGCTTTCACAGGAACTAAACATGACATGGAGCATATCGCAGATTCATTAACATCCCTCCAAACACAACTCTCCAGTCTGGCAACAGTAGCTCTCCAGAATCACCGAGCCCTAGATCTCCTCACTGCTGAAATGGGAGGAACCTGTCTCTTCCTATAGGAAGAATGCTGATACTATATCAACCAGTCTAGGCTCATCCATTCCAAGGTTTGGGAACTCCGGGAACGCATCCAACATGTTGAGAACTCACGTCTTGGGGTTTCAACCCACAGTCATGGACATCTTGGCTATTACCTCTTGCAGGCCCTTTATTGTCCCTTCTCCTCCTAGTCACCCTGGGTGCTTGTCTCCTTAACAGCCTCATCTGATTCATTAGAGATACTGTCTCTCAATACACGACTGCCTGTATCCTTGCCCTCTGCAGAGATAGTCCCTTAAATCTAGATAATGATGATCTCTAGGGTACCCCTGCCAATCATCAAAAGGGGGAACATGAGGTGGATAGAGGCTCCCTCCCTAGGCCCCAGCCCCTTCCTGTCCACTACACTCTTTTTGCAGTGGCTGAAGAAAAGATCAAACAGCCAGCTGTCCAATTTGCTTATGAAAAGAAACAAGCCCCCTGGGATGATTTAGCACTCTTCTGAGATTTAGCTCTCTCCTGTGAGTTCCCGGATTGATTATACTCCCACATAAAGGGGAGGCAAACCTCCTGAAAAGACTACAAAAATTTCCCGATACCATCTTCCATCTCCTGTGTCCATAAAAACTCACCCCTAACACTGTCAGTTGCTCAGTCTTTTGGGAATTATCCCACTGGGCCCACCAGCGTAATAAAGCTGTGTTCTCCCTGTGCTCCGTGTGCCTCTTGAGTTTCTTCAGTCACTTCAGTTTTCCGCTACACTATTATAACCTATCCCTTTCACACTCCGTTTGAATCCTAACTTCATAAATTAGTAAAGTATCTAAGCAATTCATTCACAATGAAACTAAAAATGACTAACACAGCTTATTATGTTATAAGTTAACTTATAATTAATATGTTAAGTATGTTAAGTTATGTTATAACTTTATGAACTGTCACTGATGTAGGAAAGACATTAGGGTTTGAAGCCAATGGCCAAGAAAGAATTCTTGAGACATCTTTGGTACAAAAAGGTGATTTTATTAAATCATGGGACAGGACTCATGGGCCAGAAAACCTGGCACTGGGGTAAGAGGAGTGGTCTGCCTGCTAGTTGGGAGGGGGAGGTAAGTAAAAAGGGAGGTTTCAAAAGAACTTTCATATGCTAAAGAAGACCTGCTAGATACTGGAGGCCTTGCCATTGTCAAGTTCAAATTGTTTTTCCCCTCTAGCAAGAAATTAAGATTAAGATACTTGGGAGATTCCTGGAAGAATGTCACACAGGTCCAGGCAAAAGTGAGGGTGGGAGGAGGTTGCAGGGTGTCAGTTCATGCTTTGTCTTCAGCCAGCCTTCTGCTCCCTCATTATCATTTCATAGGGGACAATGACTTTTTTAAAAAATTAGATCAAAGTGATATAGTTGTTGAATTTTAGGCAATAATAAGAGTCAAGAAAGATGTTCCTATGCCTGTAGGTAGATAACTAACATTCTAATCAAACATATACAATATGTATCTAGTGCCTACTATAAGATAGTCACCCCATTAAGAGATAGAAATGCATATATGGGTAAGATGCAAACTCAATTGAGAAAGCTCTCAAAAAGCAATCTCATAAATGAAGCAGGTCCAAACTATTTCACCACTACATCATTTCAAATGTTATTCGAAGTGCATACACTTCTATTTAAACTCTCACAGAACTAGAAAGAAAAGCTTCACATTATTTTTATCATTCTAATGAATGCTGATATCAAAATCTGACAAAAATAGCACAAAAAAGGAAAAAAATTAAGATTTTCCTATAAAATCACACTCACAGAAATCACTCAAAAGCAGTTAAGAAGAAACTGCTGTTCCATCTTTGACAAAACAAGGATACATCTCTAACACTTAATGACAATATTTGAGAATGGGTTGCCAAATTTCCACTTTGAAAGATGTTCATTAATTTCATTGAGTACAGTTTTTAAAAATCCTAAATAAATAAAATTGAACAGTATTTATCAAAAACAACCCAAGAAAGTTTATCCCAGGAATAAAAAGAAAACAAATATAATTTATATTATTTATTACATAATGTTATACTAGCTGTTTAAAGAAAAGCTATCCTGGGGCACCTGGGTGGCTCAGTGGATTGAAGCCTCTGCCTTCAGCTCAGGTCATGACCTCAGAGTCCTGGGATGGAGCTCCACACTGGCTTCCCTGCTCGGCGGGGAGCCTACTTCTCCTTCTCCCTCTGCCTGCTCCTCCCCCTGCTTGTGCTCTCTCTCTGCCAAATAAATAAATAAAATCTTAAAAAAAAAAAAGCAAGAAGAATTGCATAAATAAAATTTGAACTATATTTGTGAAGGGAAAGACTCTAAAATCATAAAGTTATTAATGATCCCTTATTTGAAATATCAACAAAACAATAAAAATAACAATTTTAACAATTTATAGAATTTGGCAAGCTGATTCTGAAATCAATATGGAAAAAGTAAGGACTGAGAAAAGCTAAGGAATTTTGAAAAACAGGAAGAGGAAATTTCATGAACAGACAGCAAAACTTATGAAGCTGTTGCAATTAACATAGAGTTTCATTGGCATCTGGATTTTGTAACATACGGTTAAAGCAGAATCCAGAAATAAAAATGAAAGTATATGAAGTTGACATATAACAGTATTGATATTAAATAGATGGTGGCTACGATTTCTGTCAGAAATAAGATCAGAGGAAATGAATAAACACTTCAATAAAATAGAATTGGCCAAAGGTCAATGGTTAGTAGGTGGAAAGATAGGCACATGAGTGTTCATTATTATTTTGCCTACTTTTACCAAAATTTCCAGTATAAAAAGTATTCAAAATTACCTCATAAATGTTAGGCTGGTGGGCCCAGGGATGCTGAGAGTGGACAAGATGGCCATGGAGTTTCACAAGATGGTGGCTCAGGACTTCCCGCCATGGGGCTTCCTGTCTCAGAAACTTTCCAGATCACCCCACATTGACCATGAACAATCTGACTGGTCGACTTTGCATTCCTTTTTCTGTATAATGAGCTGACAACAGATTGGTATATTTTGTATCCCTCTATACATAAACTGCAGGCAACCAGATACCAGCAAACCCTCCACACCCTAAGGCCCCTAATTAAAAACCCCTCAGCCCTACTCTTCAGTGAAACTTCCTTGGCCCTGTCCTAACCTGGGACCAAGGAACCTCCCCCAAGAGCGCTTCCATTAAATCCTTCCTCAATTAAACTCGCCCGGCTCCTCTTTTCCACCGTAAACTATTACATAAGTTTAAATATGTAAATACTAAGCCAAAAAAAGTGAAATGAAGGATTATTTAATGAATAGTTCTGGAACAATGGATTATCATATGGAAAAATAAAACAATTATATCCCTACCTTATCACACATATACACACACACATACTCCAGATGAATTAAAGACTTTTATGTGAAAAGCAAAGTTTTTGAAGAAAATGAGGGGGAATATTTTCTTAATACTGAGGTAGTATGATTTCTTCAACATGACACAAAAAAATACAGGATTCATAAAGGAGAAGGATTAAGTTTAAGTATATTCAAATTTAAAACTTTTTTATAACAAGACTTTTTTTAAAATTTGTCTTAAAGCCACAAACTGGAAAGAGATGTTTGCAATAACTAAAACAAAGGATTATTATCCATAATACAAAAAGAACTCCTGAGAATTACTAAGAAAATAACAAACACTTAAAAAAAAAACCACTGGAAAAGTTTATGAACAGGCAATTCACAAAAGATAAAACCCAAATGAACACTGACAGTATGAAAAAATTCTCACCCTTGCTAGAAATATGGGCAATGCAAATTACAACATGAGATACAATTAATTTCACACTTACTAGCTGGGAAAAAATTTGAAATTTGGCAATCTTAAGCATTGGCAAAGATATGAAGTATTAAAATACACTTATAATGCTGGTGGAAATATAAAATATGAAATTGCCTTGAGAAAAATTTGACATTATCTATTAAATAATGAGAATGTGTAGATCCTAAACCCCAGCAATTCCACTTCTAGCTAAAGTCAAGGAAAAAAGTTCACATATTTATAAGGAGACTGCAAGAATGTTCATTAATAGCATTTTTTTATTATGATATTTTAATGGAAAAAATAATAATAAAATAAATTACAGCATTTACAGTACATGTATTGATGTGAACAAATCTAAAAGTAATGTTGAAAGAAAACAAGATATAGAATAATATCTGTCTTATGATAAAACTTATATAAAGTTTGATAACATCCAAAATAGTACATATGTATTAATTATATACATGTTGATTAAAATGTTTAAGGGAATGAAAAATACAAAATTGTGAAAAATAACTACTCCTGAGGTCAGAAGGAATGGAATTAGGAGTTTTGGGGCCTTCAACTATACTTCCAAAAACATAAAATGAAATTTAAAATAAAGTAATATAATAAAATAAAACTAAGGCAAATATGGTAAAACTATATGATTTGATAAACCTGGGTGGTAGATATGGAGAAGTTAGTTTTATTATTCTCTATATTTTTATCTCTGTTTAGATTATGTTTATAATTAAAAGTATATAAGAGGGGAGGTGGGCAGGAGGATAGGTGAAATAGGTGATGGGTGAAATAGCCCCTCAAGGGGCACCTGAGTCTCTCAGTTAGGCGTCTGCCTTCCACTTGGGTCATGATCCCAGGGTCCTGGGATCGAGCCCACATCAGGCTCACTGCTTGGAGGGGAAGCCTGCTTCTCCTTCTCCCACTCCCCCTGCTTGTGTTCCCTCTCTCACTGTATCACTCTCTCTGTCAAATAAATAAAATCTTACAAGAAATAAAATTCGATTTACCAACTGAAAAGTCCCAGAAAAAGTTCACAAAGAATGATAAACCTTAAGAAATATTCTAGTAAAGTAACTGGACTTTAGGGAGACTCTCTTGAACAGCAAGGAAAAAGCACTAGATGAAGCCTTCTAAATAGAAACTATCAGGCACTCCTCAGATTTCTCTGTACATCTAGGAGACAAGGAATGATACCTACAACATCTTCAAAGCATGAATGGTAGCCTAAGAATTTTGCAGTCACCTGAACTTTCATTTACATAAAACATACAATGGCAAATTTTCAGGAACATGTACAAATGCAATTTACATGCTCTCTTACTAAAAAAATTATTAATGGATGGATTTTGGCAAAAATGTAGCAGTGAACACTAAATCTATTGAACTGCAGAAATAGGATTAAAACAAATATGGGTTGAATACAATAAATTTTATAAATCTTATCTATATAGAAATAATACCACAAAAGATGTGAGAAGAAAAAAAGAAGACACAAAAAAAAAGTAAAAATATGACAATTTCATCATTAACCTCTTACACTTGGATAGATAATTATGCGACTTGGAGTTAATAAATCAAATAACAAATATAGAAATATATTTAAAGATATAAAAGTAACATCAGGAATAATCAACTAATTAAAACTGAATAATGGAGAGGAACAAGGGGAAGTAAGATGAGAAAACATTAATTATAATATTGCTCATAGAAGGATATCAAAGGATACAAGGATAACTCAAGTTATCAGTATAAATAGTAAAAAAGGATAAGGAAAATATGTCATATTATGAAAAAAATTAAAATCAAAGATATAGTGTTCAATATGGTGGCACATAGAAACTGGCAGTACGTTGTGTCAACTGATATAAATGAGCAAGTCATTCTTTTTTTTTTTTTAATTTTTGAGCAAGTCATTCTTAATACAATGGAAACAGACTTACAAAGCATATAACAAAGCAAAATCCAAAATTATGCAATATATAATCTAAGTATTAAAAATAAAATGATGGGATTAGAGGCAAGATGGCAGAGGTGTAGGAGGCTGAGATACTGTCAGATGCCAGAAGTTCAGCTAGATAGTTATGAAACCATTGTAAAAGCCTGCAAATTCACCAAGAGAGAGAAGAGAGGAAGAACAGCAATTCTAGGAGCAGAAAATCAACCACTTTCCAAAAGGTAGGACATGTGGAATAAGTGAATCCAAAGCGATGGGAAGAGAGACCCCAGGGGGAGGGCCCGGCTCCCAGCAGCCAAAGAGCCGTGGAGCACAAAACCAGAACTTTTACTCTGTTCCACTGATGGGCATCATTCCAGAAGCTAAGCAGGGGGGGCAGGGGGGTGTTACCCTCATGGGAACAGTGTGGTTTCAGGACCCATGGGATCACAGAGGGACAGGGGTGTCTGAGTGTGGCAGAGCCCCCAGGTATCGGGGCAGAGAAGCTGGCAGCAAAGAAGGAGCAATGCAGTGCGCTATCAGCTTGAGTATACCTTGTGCTGTGATCTGAGATACAGGTGGGCTCTTCATGCAGGGACTCCACAGGAGACAGCTCCAGAGAGACCCCCCTCCTTGCTCCTATAGGAGGAGTGGTGCGGGAGTGCGCAGCAGGAATCTGTTGGGTTTGGAGACTCCAGATGGGGTCGCGTGCATCATAGATTTGAGGCACTCTGCCATGGGCTAGCTGAGCACAGAACGCAGGCCGCAGAGAAGGGAGACGGGAGTGATTGAGTCCTTTCCTCTGAGGGTGTACTGAGGAGCGGGGCGCCCAGCGCTCGGCTCCTCTGAACCAGAGACTGGGAGGCCGCCATTTTCATTCCCAGCCTCCAGGGCAGTAGAGAAAGTGCTCAGGAAACAAAAGACTCCCAAGAACAAACCTGAGGAAGTGCTTGGCCCATCCCCTGGCAAGGGCGGTGCAATTCTGCCTCAGGCAAACGCATATGAGAACCATGGCAATGGACCCCTCCCCCAGAAGATCAGTGAGAATATCCAGCCAAGGCCTAGTTCATCAATCAGTGAAAACTACAGAATCCCAGAGTATTTTTCTCTTTCATCTATTCTTATCTTGATAAAATGACAAGGTGGAAAAACTCACCACAAAAAAAAAGAACAAGAGACAGTACCAATGGCTAGAGACCTGGTCATTACAGACATTAGTAATATGTCAAAAACAGAGATCAAAATGACAGTTATCAAGATACTAGCTGGGCTCAAAAAAAGCATGGAAGATAGAGAATCACCTACTGAAGAGATAAGATCCCTTTTTGAAGAAATAAAAGAACTAAAATCTAACCAACCTGAAATCAAAAAATCTATTAATGAAGTGCAATAAAAAATAAAGGCTCTCACTGCTAAGATAAATGAGCCAGAAGAAAGAATTAGTGATATAGAAGACCAAATGATTGAGAATAAAGATGAGAAAAAGAGAGACAAACAACTACTGGATCACGAGGAGAGAATTCAAGAGATAAATGATACCATAAGTTGCAACAATATTAGAATAATTGGGATCCCAGAAGAAGAAGAAAGAGAGATGGGGGCAGAAGGTATTTTGGAGAAAATTATTGTAGAAAATTTCCCTAATCTAGTAAAAGGAATAAGCATCAAAATCCAGGAGGCACAGAGAACCCCCCTCAAAATCAATAAAAATAGATCTACATCCTGTCATCTAATAGTAAAACTTACAAGTCTTAGTGACAAAGAGAAAATCCTGAAAGCAGCTCAGGACAAGAAGTCTGTAACATACAAAGGCAGAAATGTTAGATTGGCAGAAAACCTATCCACAGAGACCTGGCAGGCCAGATGCATGATATATACAGAGCAGTAAGTGAGAAAAACATGCATCCAAGAATACTAGATCCAGTGAGGCTGTCACTGAAAATAGATGGACAGATAAAAAGCTTCCAGGACAGGGCGCCTGGGTGGCTCAGTCGTTAAGCATCTGCCTTCGGCCCAGGTCAGATCCCAGGGTCCTGGGATCGAGCCCCACATCAGGCTCTCTGCTCGGCAGAGGGCCTGCTTCTCCCGCTACCATTCCCTCTGCTTGTGTTCCCTCTCTCGCTGTGTTTCTCTCTGTCAAAATTTAAAAAAAAAAAAAAAAATCTTCCAGGACAAACAAAAACTAAAATAATTTGTAAACACCAAACCAGCCCTACAAGAAATATTGAAAGGGGTCCACAAAGCAGAGAGAGCCTAAAAGGAACATAGACCAGAAAGGAACAGAGACAAAATACAGTTAACTATCACCTTACAGGCAATAAACTGGCACGAAATTCATATCTGTCAATAGTTACCCTGAATGTAAATGGGCAAAATGCCCCAATCAAAAGACACAGAGTATCAGAATGGATAAAAAAAAAAAAACAAGAACCATTGATATACTGTCTACAAGAAACTCATCTTAGACCCAAAGACACCTCCAGATTTAAAGTGAGGGGGTGGAAAAAAATTTACTATGTTAGTGGACATCAAAAGAAAGCTGGGGTGGCAATCCTTATATCAGATAAATTACATTTTAAGCCAAGGCCATCATATGACAAGAGGAAGGACACTATATAATATTTAAATAGACTGTCCAACAAGAAGATCTATTGATTGTAAATATATATTCCCCTAACATGGGAGCTGCCAATTACATAAACCAATTAATAACAAAGTCAAAGAAACACATCAACAATAATACAATAATACTAGGGGACTTTAATACCCCCCTCACTGAAATGGACAGATAATCTAAGCAAAAGATCAACAAAGAAATAAACCTTCTAGAGGTTGAGGAGGAAAGATGGTGGGGAGGTAGGAGATACTGTGGCAACCTGTCCCCAAAAGTGAGCTGGATATCTGCCATAACACACTGAACACCCATGAAATCAGCCTGAGGAACAAGATTTTTCACTTCTGGATCTCTTTGGGAGCAGAAGACAGAAGCAGAGAGGAAAAGCAAAGCAGGAATACTCGAAATGGTATCAGAGGATAAAAAAAAGGGGGAGGGAGCCACCAGAAGTGGTGCAAGGACAGTAATACCTCAAAGGAAAGCGCCAGATGGTTGGGGAGCAGCAATAACTTAGAACCCGGTTAAAAACACTTAAAAAGAGCATAAGGTTCTGAGGAGCAGCTAGTGGTCAAGGACACAGGCCTGGGCCCACGATTCCAGAAAGGACACCACTCTCCTCAAAGAGAGACTAGTCGGGGAGGCGTCCAGTCTGTGACTCCGAACCTGCAGCTTTCCGCTCCCCGCACCAATTTGTGGGCGGAGTGCATGCGCTACTGAAAGCACCTTAGAGAGTCTGCTGCGGTCCCAGAGCCAACAACTTTTCTCTGTGTACAGTGCTCTCTAGATGGTGCACCCCCAAAGGCAAGAACTGAGTGGCCGGTGCACTAATTTTGGCAGAAATCTGGCCACACCCCGCCAAAGCCTGGAGCCCAGAGACCAGGGAAGCAAGTGGAGATGCCAAACTGCTGAGTGTGCGCCACCTGGGACAGGCGGCCCTGGGAGATTTGTGGAGGGGAGTGTCCTTCTGGACAATCCAGAGGGGAGCAGAATGCAGCTTCTTTGTGACAAAGAGGTCTGGGTATGGACAGGCAGATCCTTCCCTTAGACGCTCTGAAAAGGAGAAAAAGCTATAAAAGACCAAAAGCCTTCAGAGAGCTAAAGACTGAGAAAACGGGTTCCACAGAGCTCTGCCCTTTGATTGGGGGGCAGGGTGACTGAACTCAAGCAAGATTGACTAGAAAACAATGCGCCAGGCCCCTCCCCCAGAAGACAAGTCAAAAAAACAAAATGACTCTAACCACAGGGAAACCATAAGACTTTAAATCCCCAGCATCAGGGGAAATCAATATATGAAGTGCCTGATAATACTCTCAAAACTGTATATTTCATAGATACAAGGTTTTTTTCTTCCTTATTCTCTTTTTTTGTATTTACTTGTTTTCCAATTTCTTGGTTTGTTCTTATTTTTTGTTTTTATTTTTTTAAACTACTTAACATTACAACTAGAAGCTTAATACAATAAACCCAGGAAGACCTGAAATAACCTTCATTGCACAAGAGGAGTTATAACGACACTCCCATCTTATCCTTCTTTCATTGTTTCTACCTCTTTGCTTTTGTTCTGGTATATATAAAATCTCATTCTTGGGGTTCATTCTGACCAGGTTCTTTTATTTCTTGTCATCTACTTTTTTCGGTCTATATGTTTGTTTTGTGTTGGTCTACATAATTCATAAATCTTATTGTTGGGGCCAATCCTGGCTGGGTTCTCCTCTTTTTCTGTTTCTCTCTTTTTTATACTTATTCTTTCTTTTTGGTGGTGAATTCCAATTGCTCCTAAATCTTCCAGAGTGCACACTGTGTGAATCGTGGGTGAAATATCCAACTATACATACTATCTTCCAATTCTCATCAAAATGACTAGGAGGAGGAACACCCTACAGAGGAAAAACAAAGAGACTGCGCCCTCTCCCTCAGAACCATTAGACATGGAATTAACAGTATGTCAGAAAGGGAATTCAGGGTGACAATTATCCAGGAAATGGCTAGGATGGAGAAAAACATGAATGCCAATATAGAATCTCTAAGGGCAGAAATGAGAACCAGTATACCCGATGTAAGAAGTGCTATCAGTGAGATCCAATCCAATCTAAATAGTCTAACAGTTAAAGTTATGGAGACAGAGAAAAGAACTAGTGATCTAAAGGATAAAATGGTAGAGAAGAAATGTCAGGAGGAGAACCAGATCAAACTGCTCAGAAATCATGAGAAGAGACTTAGGGAAATAAGTGATGCCATGAAACGTTCCAACATCAGAATTATTGGAATCCCACAGGGGGTAGAGAAAGACAGACGACTAGAAGATATAGCTGACCAAATTTTGAATGAAAATTTCCCCAATCTGGGGAATGGAACAAGTGTTCATGTCCTAGAGGCAGAAAGGACACCTGACAAGATCAACGAGTCTAGAAATACAGTGAAACACATCATAGTAAAATTTGAAAAATATAATTTTAGACAAGAGTTCCTGAGGGCAGTTAGGGGGAAGAGACTCCTTACATATGGAGGAAGACCCATTAGAATAACGTCAGACCTGTCCACAGAAACCTGGCAAGCCAGAAAGGGCTGGCAAGACATATTCAGGGCACTAAACGAGAAGAAAATGCAGCCAAGAATATTTTATGCAGCAGGGCTGACATTCAAAATGGATGGAGACATAAAGAGCTTCCAAGATCGGCAAGGATTAAAAGAGTATGTGACCAAAAACTGGCATTCCAGGAAATATTAACGGGGGTTCTATAAAAGTAGAGAGAACCCATGAGTGACTTAGAACAGAAATTTACAATTAATAGAAAGAAGGACCACACAGGCAACATGACGTCAATAAACACTTATCTTTCAATAATCACTCTCAACGCAAACAGCCTAAATGCTCCCACAAAATGGAACAGGGTTGCAGAATGGATAAAACAGCAGGAACCATCCATATGCTGTCTACAAGAGACATATTTGGAACCAAAAGATACATCCAGACTGAAAGTGAAAGGATGGAGAACTATCTTTCATGCCAATGGGCCTCAAAAGAAAGCTGGAGTACCAATTCTCCTATTAGATAAATTAGATTTTCAGCTAAAGATTGTAGTCAGAGATACAGAAGTAGACTACATCATTCTGAAAAGGTCTATCCTCACAGAAAATTTAACAATTGTAGACATTTATGCACCCAATATAGGAGCAGCCAACTACATAAACCAACTATTAATCAAAATAAAGAGTCACATTGATAGGAATACAATAATAGTAGGAGATCTTAACACACCACTCTCAGTAACAGACAGATCATCTAAACAGAAAATTAATAAAGAAACAAGAGCTTCGAATGACACATTGGCCCAGATGGACTTCATAGATATATACAGAACATTCCACCCTAAAAAAAAAAAAGAAAACTCTTTTCTCGAGTGCACATGGAACATTCTCCAGAATAGACCATATACTGGGACACAAAAAAGGACTCAACCAATACCAAAAGATTGAGATGATTCCCACATTTTCTCAGACCACAATGCTGTGAAACTGGAACTCCACCACAAGAAGTTTGGAAGGAATTCAAACACTTGGAGGCTAAAGACCAACATGCTCAAGAATGCAGAGATCAACCAGGAAACCAAAGATGAACTTAAACAATTCATGGAAAACAATGAGAATGAAGACACATCGATGCAAAACCTATGGGACATGGCAAAGGCAGTCCTAAGGGGGAAACACATAGCCATCGAAGCCTCACTCAAGAAATTTGAAAAATCTCGAATACACCAGCTCTCTTTACACCTAAAAGAACTAGAAAATCAAGAAAAAAGAAAACCAACCCCATACACAAAAAGGGAAATAATCAAGATTAGAGCAGAGATCAACAAGTTAGAAACTAGAGAAACTGTAGAACACATCAATGAAATCAGAAGTTGGTTCTTTGAAAGAATCAATAAGATTGATAAGCCATTGGCCAAACTCATCCAGAAGAAAAGAGAGAGGACTGAAATTAACAAAATTATGAATGAAAGGGGAGAGATAATGACTAATCCAAAGGAAATAGAAACAATCATCAAAAATTATTATCAACAGCAATATGGCAATAATTTAAACAACCTAAAAGAAATGAATGTATTCCTGGAAACCCATAATCTTCCAAGACTGAAACAGGAAGAAATTGACAACCTGAATAGACCAATATCTAGTAATGAGATTGAAGCAGTGATCAAAAACCTCCAAAAAAGCAAGAGCCCAAGACCTGATGGATTCCCTTGGGAATTCTACCAAAAACTGAAGGAAGAAATAATACCTATTCTCCTATAACTGTTTCAAAAAATAGAAACAGAAGGAAAACTGCAAGATTCTTTCTATGAAGCCAGCATTACCCTGATCCCCAAACCAGGCAAAGGCCCCATCAAAAGGAGAATTTTAGACCAATATCCCTGATGAATATGGATGCCAAGATTCTCAACAAAATCCTAGCTAATAGGATCCAACAGCACATTAAAAAGATTATTCATCATGACCAGCTGGGATTTATCCCTGGGATGCAAGGATGGTTCAACATATGCAAGCAAATCAATCAATGTGATAGAACAAATCAATAAGAGAAGAGAGAGGAACCACATGGTTCTCTCAATTGATGGAGAAAAAGCATTTGACAAAATTCAGCATCTATTCCTGATTAAAACTCTTCCAAGTATAGGGATAGAAGGAACATTCCTCAACATCATACAGACTATCTATGAAAAGCCCACAGAAAATATCATTATCAACGAGGAAAAGCCAACAACCTTCCCTTTGAGATCTGGAACACGACAAGGATGCCCACTGTCACCACTCTTGTTCAACATAGTGCTAGAAGGACTAGCAATAGCAATCAGACAACAAAAAGAAATAAAAGGTATTCAAATGGGCAATGAAGAAGTCAAACTTTCTCTCATTGCAGACAACATGATACTTTATATAGAAAACCCAAAAGACTCCACCCTCAAACTACTAAAACTCATACAGCAATTCAGTAATGTGGCAGGATACAAAATCAATGCACAAGAAAGCAGTTGCTTTCCTATACACTAACAATGAAAATATGGAAAGGGAAATTAAAGAATCTATTCCATTTATGATAGCACCAAAACCATAAGATACCTGGGAATAAACCTAACAAAAGAGGTAAAGGATCTGTACTCGAGGAACTACAGAACGCTCATGAAAGAAATTGAAGAAGACACCAAAAGGTGGAAAAGCATTCCATGTTCTTGGATCAGAAGAATAAACATTGTTAAAATGTCTATACTGCCCAGAGCAATCTATACTTTCAATGCCATCCCAATCAAAATTCCACTGGATTTTTTCAAAGGCCTGGAACAAAGATCCTAAAATTTGTATGGAACCAGAAAAGACCCTGAATGGCTAAGGAAATGTTGAAAAAGAAAAACGAAGATGGGGCATCACATTGTCTGATTTCAAGATGTACTACAAAGCAGTGAGCAACAAGACAGTATGGTACTGGGACAAAAACAGACACATAGACGAGTGGAACAAATTAGAGAGCCCAGATATGGATCCACAACTCTATGGTTAAATAATCTTTGACAAAACAGGGAAAAATATCCAATGGAAAAAAGACAGTCTCTTCAATAACTGGTGCTGGGAAAATTGGACAGTTATATGTAGAAGTATGAAATTTGACCATTCCCTTACACCATACACAAAGGTAAACTCGAAATGGATAGAAGACCTCAACGTGAAGCAGGAAATCTATCAAAATCCTAGAGGAGAACATAGGCAGTAACTTCTTTGACATCAGCCACAGCAACTTCTTTCAGGGCATGTCTCCAAAGGCAAAGGAAACAAAAGCAAAATTGAACTTTTGGGACTTCAACGAGATAAAAAGCTTCTGCACAACGAAGAAAACAGTAAACAAAACAAACAGGGAACCCACAGAATGGGAGAAGATATTCTCAAATGACACTCGAGAAAGGTCTGATATCTAAGATCTATAAAGATCTCCTCAAACTCAACACTCACAAAACCGATAATTCCATCAAAAGATGGGCAGAAGACATGAACAGACACTTCTCCAAAGAAGACATACAAATGGCTAACAGACCCATGAAAAAATGTTCATCATCTTTAGCCATCAGGGAGATTCAAATCAAAACCGAACTGAGATACCACATTACACCAGTTAGAATGGCCAAAATCAACTGGACAGTAAACAAAAATGTTGGAGAGGGTGTGGAGAAAGGGGCACCCTCTTCCACTGTTGGTGGGATTGCAAGCTTGTGCAGCCACTTTGGAAAACAATGTGGAAGATATCTCAAGAAATGAAAAATAGAGCTACCCTATGACCCTGCCTTCGCACAACTGGGTATTTATCCCAAAGAAGCAGATGCAGTACAAAGAAGGGCCACATGGACCCCAATGTTCATAGCAGCAATGGTCACAATTGCCAAACTGTGGAAAGAGCCAAGATGCCCTTCAACAGATGAATGGATAAAGAAGATATGGTACATATACACAATGGAATATTATGACTCCATTAGAAAAGACGAATATCCAACTTTTTTATCAACATGGAAGGCACTGGAAGAGATTATGTGGTGTGAAATAAGTCAAGCAGAGAGAAAGCCAATTACCTTATGGCCTCACTTATGTGCTGAGCATAAAGAAAAACATGGAGGGTATTGTGGGAAGGAAGGGAAGGGGGAATGGGGAGATATGAGAGGGGGAGATGAACCATGAGAGATTGTGGACTATGAGCAACAAACTGAGGATTTTGGAGGGGAGAGGGTGAGGGATTGGGTGAGCCTGGTGGTGGGTATTAAGGAGGGCACGTATTGCATGGAGCACTGGGTGTGGTGCATGAACAATAAATCTTGTTCACTAAAAAAATAAAATAATCATATTTGTGGGGGAAAAAGAAAGAACGAAAGCATCTAAATGACTCACTGGACCAGATGGACATCACAGATATATTCAGAACATTCCATTCCAAAGCAACAGAATACACATTCTTCTCTAGTGCACATAGAACATTCTCCAGAATAGATCACATCCTGGGATACAAATCAGGTCTCATTCGTTACCAAAAGATTGGGATCATTCCCTGCATAT
>CM053608.1:103692080-103737695 GCA_028646535.1 Procyon lotor
ATCAATGGAACAGAATAGAGAACCCAGAAATGGACCCCCAACTCTTTGGTCAACTGATCATTGACAAGGCAGGAAAGAATATCCAGTGGAAAAAAGACTGTCTCTTCAACAAATGGTGTTGGGAAACCTGGACAGCCACATGCAGAAGAATGAAACTGGGCCATTTCTTTACATCATACACAAAAATAGACTCAAAATGGATCAAAGACCTCAATGTGAGACAGGACTCCATCAAAATGCTGGAGGAGAACACAGGCAGCAATCTCTTCTACTTTAGCCGCAGTAATTTCTTCCTAGAAACATCTCCAAAGGCAGGGGAAGCAAGGGGAAAAATGAACTATTGGGACTTCATCAAGATCAAAAGCTTTTGCACAGCAAAGGAAACAGCCAACAAAACCAAAAGACAACTGACAGAATGGGCGCAGATATTCACAAATGACATATCAGATAAAGGGCTAGTAACCAAAATCTATAAAGAACTTCTCAAACTCAACACTCAAAGAACAAATAATCAAATCAAGAAATGGACAGAAGAAATGAACAGACATTTCAGCAAAGAGGACATCCAAATGGCCAACAGACACATGAAAAAGTGCTCATCATCACTCAGCATTGGAGAAATATAAATCAAAACCACAGTGAGATACCACCTCACACCAGTCAGAATGGCTAAAATGAGCAAGTCAGGAAATGACAGATGTTGGCGAGGATGCGGAGAAAGGGGAACCCTCCTACACTGTTGGTGGGAATGCAAGCTGGTACAGCCACTCTGGAAAGCAGTATGGAGGTTCCTCAAAAAGTTGAAAATAGAGCTACCCTATGACCCAGCAAATCACTACTGGGTATTTACCCTAAAGATACAAATGTCATGATCCGAAGGGGCAATTGCACCCGAATGTTTATAGCAACAATGTCCACAATAGCCAAATATGGAAAGAACCTAGATGTCCATCAAAGGATGAATGGATAAAGAAGAGGTGGTATATATATGCAATGGAATACTATGCAGCCATCAAGAGAAACAAAATCTGGCCATTTGCAATGACGTGGATGGAACTGGAGGGTATTATGCTGAGTGAAATAAGTCAGTCAGAGAAAGACAATTATCACATGATCTCTCTGATATGAAAAACTTGAGAGGCAAGGCGGGGGTTTGTGGGGGTGTGGGGGAGAAAAATGAAACAGGATGGGATGGGGAGGGAGACAAACCATAAGAGACTCCTAGACTCACGAAACAAACTAAGGGTGGCTGGGAGGCGCAGGGGTAGGGATAGGGTGGCTGGGTTGTGGACATTGGGAAGGGTAAGTGCTATGGTATGTGCTGTGAAATGTGTAAGCCTGATGATTCACAGACATGTACCCTGGGGCAAATAATACATTATATGTTAATTTAAAAAATAAAAAATAAAAAAAAAGAATCTGATGTGCTAATGAGTATAGCGTCAAATATTACACTATTCATCCATGCATTGCAAATATGTATTGCTCCTTGACATGAAGAAGAAGAGGGAGAAATTTTGCTCCATATTCCAATTCCCATCCCTCTGGTGAAATGTAATATTGTGCAGAAATTCTGCAATCCTAAAAAAAAAAAATCTGCAATCCTAAATGGTGTGGTAGGTTATACTAATGTACCCAATTACTTGTGTTTTCCAATTAGAAGATAACATATTCCTGCTGACTGCCATGGAACTTTCAGAATCCCCTTGCATATGGGAGAAGAACTTGTATCCACTCTTAATTGTCACATGTGGCCACAGGACATGTTTTGGATAATGGAACGTGTCATATTCCATATCCAATGTGAGATTAAGAGCTGGTTCTGGGCTCCTGCGTGGCTCAGTGGGTTAAGCATCTGCCTTCAGCTCAGGTCATGATCCAAGAGTCCTGGGATCAAGCCCTGCATCCAGCTTCTTGCTCAATAAAGCATCTGCTTCTCCCTCTGCCCTTCTTCCTGCTTGTGCTCTCTCTTTCTCTCTCAAAAATAAATAAAAATTTTAAAAAATGGAGCTAGTTCTATGATTCAATTCTGACTCTTTTTTCTCCTCTCATGAGAATAATATGTTCTACATGAAGGCTGTTCCTAAAATTTATATCCTGGGATGAAAACACAAATACAACATAATGTGAGTAAGAAATAAAACTTTGTTGTCATAAGCCACTAAAATTTGGATATTGTTGGTAACCTCAGCATAAGCTTAAAAAGATGAATACACAAAACAATGAGGCCCACACAGTAAGGATGGGAATTTAGAAAGATAAGACTGTTAAATTCCTTTTTCCAACCTCTGAACAACAACCTTAGAACTTCCAATATATGAGACAATTAAATGTCATTAGTGCTTAAACCTTGTTAGTTAAGCTTATCTTAATTGAATGGAAAGCTTTCTTAACTGATATGATATTTATCCTTTCCTCTTGCCTTGTACAGTATAAGAAGGGTCTTCCTCCTGCTCTATGTGCTGGGCCTTCTCTTCTTCCAGTGTCAGGGCTGTTTCTCCATCACTTGTTCCTTCCATACTGGTTCCTTCCATTTGCATTTGGGTATGATCAGATATCATCTCTTTCTAGAAATCTATAGTGACTTATCACTATTTACCTGATTATCAGTCTGTATTTGGCTCCCCAAATACATCATAAAATGTATCTCCAGTGTGCTATGCTTAAATCTGTCCTAACACTTAATTTTTAGGTATCCTAACACCTATACTTTATCTTAAACATCTTTTTGCTTTCGTGTTTTCACTATTATGTGTAAATTTTTAACTATTTTCTCATGAGTATTAAAGTGACACATGTTCAGAGAAAATTTGGAATATTTAGGAAAGTGTATATTTTTTATTCATAACACCTACCAAATTATTAGAAACAAAACAGGAAGTCAATAAATGTTTATTGCACAAATTAATGAAGGAAGAAGGGAAGGAAATATTTAGTACTAGTAAAGAGTGGCTGTAGAATATTTGAATACTGGAGATTAGATTGGAATTATAGGTTGTGGTCTGATCATAAAGAGCTTTGAAATTCACATTAAAGTGTTAGTTCTTAGGGCACCTGGGTGACTCAGTTGGTTAAGTGTCTGACTCTTGATTTTTGGCTCAGGTCATGATATCAGGGTCCTGAGATGGAGACCTGCATCAGACTCTGGGCTGGGTGTTGAGCCTGCTTAAAATTGTCTTTCTCCTCTCACCTTCTATTCTCCCCCTTACCCTACTCACTCATGTGCATGCACATGCACACTTTCTCTCTCTCTCTCTCTCTCTCTCTCTCTCTCTCTCTCTCTCTCAAATAAGTGAATGAGAGAGCAGGCAAGATGGTGGAGGAGTAAGGGACCCAATTCATCTCGTCCCCTGAAATTAGCCAGATATCTACCAAACCATTTTTTTTTAAGATTTTATCTATTTGACAGAGAGAAACACAGCGAGAGAGGGAACACAAGCAGAGGGAATGGTAGCAGGAGAAGCAGGATCCCCACTGCGCAGAGAGCCCAATGCGGGGCTTGATCCCAGGACCCCGGGATCATGACCCAAGCCGAAGGCAGACGCCCAACGACTGAGCCACCCAGGCGCCCCTACCAAACCATTTGAATACCCATGAAATCAGCCTGAGATATAAGAATATCTATCTGGATCTCTACAAGCAAAAAAGTGACTACAGGAAGAGCTGAGTCATGAATCTGTGAGAGATATCAGAAGATAGACAGAAGGGGGAGGAAGCCTCCATAAGCTGGCTCCTGGAAAGTGATAGAACATCAGAGTGCAAAATCAGAACCCTTAGAAATCTACTTTGAGAGCAGAAAAAGGGGATATGGAAATGAAAAGGCAGAATCCTAGGCAGGGAATTGTGGTTTCAAGATATAAGGAAAAACAGGGCAGGGGGCAGTGGGGGCACAGTTCCTGAACTAGTACAATGCCCAAGCAGTGGATCCAGGAAGCAGGTTATGGTCAGGGATCCTAGGAAGGGATTCTCATCTCTGATTGCCATAAACCACAAGCTGGGAAAGTCAATAATCACTCTTCTCTTGGGGAACAGGAAAAAATCTGGAACTTGTGCCTGTGACTGGCAAAAACTCTTAAGAGAGATAGCAGCCCAGAAAGGGCTTTAGAACAGCAGCCAGACATGATCCAGGAGCTTCAGGTGCACTCTCGACCTTCAGCCTCTCAGGGTTTTAGCATCCCAAAAAGCAGTGGTGCTCCTGGGTCCCTGGGATTACCGCTAAGAGAATTGCTATGGGCATGCACCATGGGAGCTTGTGGTTTCTGGCAGTACATACAGAAATGGAGGTTGTTTGTCCTGGAATGAATTTTCTTCTCTGGGCCAAAGGTTTGGCTGTAGCCAGTTTTACTCTGATCCTCTGAAGAGGTGTGGAAGCACCTCAGGGAACAAAAGCCACACAGAAAACCTGTTTTGACTGAGCCTGCTCAGGCTGGCTTACCTGAGAAACAGGACAGGCCCCTCCCCCAGAACACAGGCTGGAAGAACAGGTGGACAACAATCCTATAGACCCCATAAGACTATAAAATTCCAATGCCTGGGGAAAATTATATATTGAGCTCCAGATGTGGCCTCATGACTCGTTTTTCATATAAAATTCTCCTTCTCTTTTTTCTTCTTTTTCTTATGCTTTTCCCCTGTTTTTTTTCTTTTTACCTTCACATTTCAACTAGATATTCATCATAACAACTTATATTTCATAATAGATTTTTAACTTGTATTTTTCACACCTATATTTTTATAGACATATGCTTTATTATAGTCCTTTTTTCCACTATTTAAGTTTACTTTTACATATATACAAGTTTTACTTTCCTTGTAATTTTGAGAAGCAGTATCTTCTAACACAGAGACCAAAATATACCCAGAAACAACTGAAACACCCTACTTTGTCCACACTGAGAGATTATAGCCCTATCCCCTATTTAATTTTTTTTTTATTTTATTCTTGTGTTTTATTTTGGCTTTGTTTTTTCAGTGGTGGCTTCTGACCACTCCTGATTTTGCTAAGGTGCATCTTTCTTGGGTTGTGGTGATGTTTTGGACTCTGCTTATGCACTCAACCATCCCTCGACAGAATAACTAGAAAGAGGAACTCTCAACAAAGAAAAGAAACAAACACAATGTCCTCTGACACAGAACTAATGGATATGGATATAAGCAAGATGTCAGAGATAGGATACAGAATAGCAATCATAAAGTCAATAACTAGTCTTGAAAAAAACATTAGTGACAATATAATGAATCTCTAAGAGCAGAAATGAGATCTAATCAGGCTGAACTACAAAATGTTATGAATGACATGCAATCTAAACTGGATACTCTAACAGCCAGGATAAATGAGACAGAAGAGAGAATTGGTGATCCAGAAGATAAGTTGATGGAAGGGAAAGAAGTTGAGGAAAACAGAAATAGGCTGTTAGTAGAACATGAGAAAAAGATTGGAGAGATTAATGATATCACGAAATGTTCCAATATCAGAATTATTGGGATCCCTGGGGGGTTGGGAGGTAGAATGTATATTTCAGCAAATCATAGCTGAGAACTTCCCTAATCGGGGAAAGGAAACAAGCATTCATGTCCAAAAGGCAGATAGGATCTCATCCCAAAATCAATGAAAATAGATCAACACCCCAAAATATAATGTGAAGCTTGCAAATTTTACAGCCAAAGAAATTATTCTGAGAATAGCCAGGGAAGAAGTTTCTTTACATATGGAGGGAAGAACATCAGAATAACATCAGATGTATCCACAGAGACCTGGCAAGCCAGAAACGGCTGGCAAGACATATTCACAGTACTAAATGAGAAGAACATGTAGCCAAGAATACTTTACCCAGCAAAGCTGTCATTCAGAATGGATGGAAAGATAAAGAGCCTTCAGTACAGGCAGAAACTAAAAGAATATGCAACAACCAAGCTATCCCAGCAAGAAATATTAAGGGGGATTCTGTAAGCAAAGAGAAACCCCAACAGTCATATAGACCAGAAAGAAACAGAGAAAATCTATAGAAACAATGACTTTATGGGCAATACAATGGCACTAAATTCATATCTTTCAATAGATACTCTGAATGTAAATGTGCTGAATGCTTCCATGAAAAGACACAGGGTTTCAGATTGGATAAAAAAACAAGACCCATTCATATGCTGCTTATGACTCATTTTGAGCCTAAGGACACTTCCAGGCGGAAAGTGAGGGGATGGAGAACCATCTACCATGCTAATGGACCTCCAAAGAAAACTTGAGTAACAATCCTCATTTCAGACAAACTAGATTCCAAACCAAAGATTGTCATAAGAGATGAAAAGGAACACTATATCATACTTAAAGGGTCTTTCCAACAAGAAAATCTAACAATTGTAAATATCTATGACCCCCAATACAGGAGCAGCCAATTATATAAACTAATCAACAACCAAAATAAAGAAACATATTGATAGGAATACACTAATAGTAGGAGACTTCAACACTCCACTCACAGCAAAGGATAGATTATCTAAGCAGATCGACAAAGAAACAAAAGCTTTGAATAACACCTTGAACCTGGACTTCATAGATATATACAGAACATTCCATCCTAAAACAACAGAGTACTCATTCCTCTCTAGTGCACCTGGAAATTTCTCCAGAATAGACCACATCCTTGATCACAAATCAGGTCTCAACAGACAACAAAAATTGAGATTATTCCCTGCATATTCTCAGACCACAATGCTTTGAAACTGGAACTCCACTACAAGAAGAAATTTGGAAGGAATTCAAATCTTGGAAAGTAAAGAATGATTGGGTCAACCAAGAAATTAAATAAGAACTTAATTGAAACTAATGAGAATGAAAACACATCAGTCCAAATCCTACAGGATATTGCAAAGGCGGTCGTAAGAGAAAAATATATGGCCATCCAAACTATGTATTAAGAAAATGAGAAAAAATTAGAAAAATCCCAAATACACAAGCTAACCTTACACTTAAAGGATCTGGATATGAACAGCAAATAAAGCCTAAGCCGAGCAGGAGAAAAGAAATTATAAAGATTAGAGCAGAAATCAATGAAATAGTAACCAGAAACGGTAGAACAGATCAACGAAACTAGTACCTGGTTCTTTGAAAAAATAAGATCAATTAACCTCTGGCCAGATTTATCCAAAAGAAAAGGGAAAGGACCCAAATTAACAAAATCATGGATGAAGGAGAAAGATCATGACTAACACCAAGGAAATAGACACGATTATTAGAAATTATTACCATCAACTATATGCCAAAAACAAGCAATCCAGAATAAATGGATGCATTTCTGGAAACTTATAAACTACAAAGACTGAAACAGGAAGAAATAGACAATCTGAATAGACAAAAAAACCAGTAAGGAAATTGAATCAGTAATCAAAAATCTCCTAAAAAACAAGAGTCCAGGGCCAGATGGCTTCCCAGGGGAAATTCTACCAAACATTTAAAGAAGAAATCATACTTTTTCTACTGAAGTTATTGCAAAAATTAGAAATAGAAGGAAAACTACCAAACCTGTTCTATGAGACCAGCATTTCCCTGATCCCAAAACCAGACAAAGACCACACCAAAAAGGAGAATTAAAGACCAATGTCCTTGATGAATGCCAAAATATACCAAAATACTCAATAAGAACCTAAGATATTTGGGATACCAAAATACTCAACAAGATCTGACCCTACAAGATAGGATCTTGTAGCCAATGCACACACAGTGCATTGAAAGGATTATTCACCACTACCAGGTGGGATTTATTCCTGGGAGGCAAGAATGGTTCAACATTCAGAAATCAATCAACGTGATAAAGCACATTAATAAAAGAAAACACAAGAACCATATGATCCTCTCAATCAATACAGAAAAAGCATTTAACAAAATACAGCATACTTTCTTGATTAAAACTCTTCAAAGTATGGGGAAAGAGGGAACATAACTCAATATCATAAAAGCTATCTATGAAAAGCCACAGCTAATATTCTGGAGAAAATGGAGAATGGAGATGGAGAAATGGAGAAAATGGAGATGGAGAAATGGAGAAAAACTGGGAGTTTTACTCTTAAGGTCAGAAGCACAACAGGAATGCCCATTCTCATCACTATTGTCCAACATAGTGCTGGACGTGCCTCAGCAATCAGACGATGAAAAGAAATAAAAGGCATTCAAATTGGCAAAAAAGTCAAACTCTCTCTCTTCAAAAATGACATGATACTTTATATGAAAAACCCAAAAGACTCCACTCCCAAATTACTAGAACTCATTCAGCAATTCAGCATCCTGGCAGGATGCAAAATCAGTGCACAATAATCAGTTGCTTTCCTATACACTAACAATGTAACTGTAGAAAGAGAAATTAAGGAATCTATTCCATTCACAATAGCAACAGAAGCCATAAGATACCTAGGAATAAGCCTAACCAAAGAGGTAAAGGATCTATACTCTAGAAATTATAAAACACTTATGAAAGTAATTGATGAAGACACAAAGAGATGAAAAAAATATTCCATGCTCATGGATTGGAAGGATAAACATTGTTAAAATGTCTATGTTGCCAAGAGCAATCTACACTTTCAATCCAATTCCTATCAAAATACCACTGACATTTTTCAAAGAGCTGGAACAAACAATCTTAAAATTTGTATGGAACCAGAAAAGACCCCGAGTTTCCAGGAGAATGATGGAAAAGAAAACCAAAGCTGAGGGCATCATGTTGCCTCACCTCAAGTTGTATTTCAAAGCTGTGATCACCAACACTGCATGGTATTGGCACAAACACAGACACATAGACAGATGGAACAGAATAGAGAATCTAGAAATGGACCCTCAACTCTATGTTCAACTAATCTTTGACAAATCAGGTAAAAATATCCCATGGAAAAAAGGCAGTCTTTTCAATAAGTGGTGCTGGGAAAATTGGACAGCTACATATAGAACAATGAAACCATTCTCTTACATCATACACAAAGATAAACTCAAAATGGATGAAAGATCTCAATGTGAAACAGAAATCCATCAAAATCCTAGAGGAGAATATAGGCAGTAACCTCTTAGACGTTGGCCAAAGTAACTTCTTTCAAGATACATCTCCAAAGAGAAACAAAAGCAAAAATGAACTTTTGGGACTTTATCAAGATAAGAAGCTTCTGGGGTGCCTGGGCAGCTTAGTCATTAAGTGTCTGCCTCTGGCTCAGGTCATGATCCCAGGGTAGAGCCACACTTTGGGCTCCCTGCTCAGTAGGAAATGTACTTCTCCCTTTCTCACTCTCCCTGCTTGTGTTCCCTCTCTCACTGTGTCTCTCTCTGTCAAGTAAATTTTTTCAAAACCTAAAAAAAAAAAGAGATAAAAAGCTTCTACACAACAAAGGAAATAGTAAAAGTAAGAGGCAACCCACGGAATGGGAGAAGATATTTACAAATGACATTACAGATAAAGGACTGATATCCAAGATCTATAAAGAACTTCTCAAACTCAACTCTCAAGAAAACAATCAATGCAGTCAAAAAATGGGCAGAAGACATAAACAGACACTTCTCCAAAGAAGACATACAAATGGCTAATAGACACAAGAAAAAATGCTCAACATCATTAGCTATCAGGAAAATACAAATCAAAACCACAAAGAGATACCGCCTTATACCAATTAGAATGGCAAAAATTAACAAAACAGGAAACAACAACTGTTGATAAGGATGTGGAGAAAGCAGAATCTTCTTATACTGTTGGTGGCAATGTAAGCTGGTACAACCACTCGGGAAAACACTATGACAGTTTCTCATGATATTAAAAATTAGGCTCATTTTCTTAAGACTATTTTCATTTAGTTATTTTTCTATACATAGGTCTTCTTCCACTTGTGATGAGATTTCTTCCTAATAAACTCATTATAAGTTTAAAATATAGTAAGTCAAAAATGCAATTAACACACCTAACCTGAACATCATACCTTAGCCTACCCTACCTTATATGTGCTCAGGACATTTCATTAGCTTAGAGTTGAGTGAAACCATCTAACACAAACTTTACTTTAAAATAGAGTGTTGAGTATCTCATGTAATTTATTAAATACTGTACTGAAAGTGAAAAACAGAATGGTTATATAAGTACAGAATGGTTGTCAGTGTATTGGTTGTTTACCCTCATGATTGTGTGGTCAACTAGGAGCTGCACCTCACTGTCAATGCCAAGGATAGAGTAACATAGTGCATATTGCTATACTCAGAAGAGATAAAAATTAAAAATTCAAAGTACCATATCTACATTTCTACTGACTAGGTGTACTTTCTCACCATCATAAAATCAAAATATCACAAATCAGGGGTCATCTGTATGCATATATAAGGAACTGTGTCTAGAATGAAGTCCATCGAATGTTAATGTTAAGCATTTCTAGAGGGTAGAATTTGGGGTATGTTTTAATATTTATTTGTGAACATTCCTTAAGCATTTAAATTATTTATAATAAGTACAAACTATTTCAAAAACACAATAGAATTTTTCCCCCTTAAAACAATAACCAAAGCAAAGGCTGGCAACAATATGATAAGATGTTAAAAACATAGATTATTGTTATTTTCTTATTTGTATTTATTTTGAAGAAGCAAAAGAAATTTATTTACAAAATATCTTGTTTACCAGTGGTGAAAACCAAGAAATACTTGGCAAAATGGTGGACTAGGGAATCAAACTACCCCACAGAGGAAGGTAGCAAGGAACACTGACAGTTTCTTCATTGTGTTTGGGTACAGACAAAAGTGTCCCCTGAAAATTCAAGTCCACAAGCTGCCCTTCATAAGCATCTAATTTCTCTATTAGTAACTTAAAATAGAGCAGAAATTTTAGAAGTTAATCAAAGAATACTCTCAACAACTTTATTTCAACACATTTGAAATGCACATTTATTTCCTAGAGGGAAAAATTACCAAACTGACTTAGGAAGAAAGTAAAACATTGATAAACCTATAACAATTAAATAAAATAGATCTATAATTGAGTGACTCTTGGTTGCAGCTCAGGTAATGATCTCAGAATCATGAGATCAAGCCCTGCATTGGGTTCCACACTCAGCACAGAGTCTGCTTAAGATTCTCTCTCTCCTCCTGCTACCCCTCCATCCCACTTTCCCTTTCCCACCTTCTCTCTATATAAAATAATAAATAAGTCTTAAAAAATAGATCTATAATTAAAGTATCCCACAAAGAAAATATGAGATCCAGTATTTTGACAGTCATGTTCTTATAACACAAGAAATATTTCAAATTTTTTATGATAAAAAAAGAAACTTTTTCAAACTCATTCCAAGCTATTTTAAACATGATAAGAAAATCAAGTAAGAAAATACAAGAGCAAATTATAATTCAATGTCATGCATAAGGCTAGATGCAAAATCCTTGAGTAAAATACAAGCAAGAAAAATGTAGCCATATATATTTTTTTTTGCCATGTGTATATATATTTAAAGTACAATGTAGTCAAAATGGATGTATCCCAGGAAAGGAAGGTTGCTTTAACATTAGAAAATATATTAATACAAATCACAATGTTTATGAAAAGCCATAGAATCATATCAGTGAATGCAGAGAAACATTTTCTAAAATTCAATCCCCTTTCATGTAAAAAAATTTTTTGCAGATTAAGACTAAAAAAGACCACAAATTGCCACAAAACATGTAAAGCAAATATTTTGTTTAATGATAAAACTTTCAAAGTATTTTCTTTGGAAACAAAAGCAAGACAAATACACTTGACAAGTAAGCGAGACACTATCCATTCATTATTGTAGACCTAGCCAATTCAGTAAATCAAGAAAAAAAATACATATTATTAGTCAGTTTTTGCCACAGTATGCTACAAAACAAATAACTCCACAAACCACGGCTAACCACAAACCTTTCTTTTCCTTTCTGTGGATCAGCTACTGTTAACTGGCCTGGTCTGAAGCTGCCTTCAGTTTGAAAATCAGGTTACAGATACCTGCACCATATGTCTCCTCTCCTTATTCTGGGTCATAGACTGAAGGACGTGCCACCAGTGGGGACTTGTAGTTTTCATGAGGAAGCTTAACCTAACAACGCAAGCAATTTCAGTCTCTGTTTAAACATGGTGTCAACCCACTCATGTTCCACTGAGTAGAGGAGAATAAATATTTGTTAACAATAACATGTTATTGCATATGTGAATTGGAATGGAGAAAATAAAACTGTTACTATTTGCAGATGATAAGATTAACTACATAGAACAACTACAAGAGCATAAGAATATTAGCAAGGTTTCTGACTCTGAGACTTATATATAAAAATCAAGGATATTTCTACACACCACCAAAAACTTTTTTAAAAACTACCATCTTGGGGCCCCTGGGTGGCTCAGTGGATTAAAGCCTCTGCCTTCAGCTCAGGTCATGATCTCAGGGTCGTGGGATCGAGCCCCGCATCAGGCTCTCTGCTCAGAAGGGAGTCTGCTTCCCCCTCTCTCTCTGCCTGCCTCTCTGCCTACTTGTGATCTCTCTCTCTGTCAAATAAATAAAATCTTAAAAAAAAAAAAAACTACCATCTTCATTAGCAATAACAATAGCAAGATATCAAAGTGTAGGAATGATAATTCAAGTAGATAAAACTTGATATGACTGAACTAATAGAATAGACACTGATCTTAGGATTAGAAAAGGTCCCTTGTTATGATAGGCATTACCCTCTGGTTGCTGGATTATGAGGTGATCCAAAGATCCTTTAAGAGATAATGTTGAAAAAAAAAAGAGGTAATGTTGAGGGGTTTCTGGGTGGCTCAGTCAGTTAAGCACAGGGCTCTTGGTTTCAGCTCAGGTTATGGTCTCAGGGTGGTGAGATTGAGCCAGTGATGGGATCCATGCTCAGCAAGGAGCCTGCTAGAGATTTTCCCTCTCTCACCTCCTTCACTCCTCCCTGAATTCATGCTCTCACTCTCGCACTCTCTCTCTAAAATAAATAGATAGATGATGATAGATAGATGATAGATAGATAGATAGATAGATAGATAGATAGATAGATAGATAGATGATAGATAGATAGATAAACAAATAAATAAAAAAAATTTTTTAAAGGTAATTTTGAGGGACACTCAGTAGCTTAGGGCAGTGGCTACCAATACATTTTTAATTTAATGTATGTTAATTATACATTAATGTCTTTAACTGTTATTTTTCAACAAAATCTGAAGTTAATTTGTGTTTGTTTCCTTTTCTATCCTTTCCTTTGTATCCTGTTTTTAAAACTATGGGTATAACTGGATGGAACTGGAGGGTATTATGCTAAGTGAAATACGTCAAAGAGAGAAAGACAATTGTCATATGGTTTCACTCACATGGAACATAAGGAATAATGCAGAGAATAATAGGGAAAGGAAGGGAAAACTGAAGGGAAAGAAATCAGAGAAGGAGAAAATCATATGAGACTCTTGACTCTGGGAAACAAACTGAGGGTTGAGGAAAGGGAGGTTGGGGGGATGGGGTAACTGGGGGATGGGCATTAAGGAGGGCACGTGATGTGATGAGCACTGGGTGTTATTTACAACCAATGAATCATTGAACATTATACCAAAAACTAATAGTGTACTATATGTTGGCTAATTGAATTTAAATTTTAAAAAAAGCTATGGTATCACTAATAATAAAGGACATAGAATGCATAACTTTTAAACATATTAAATAAAATTTTAAATCTCAAAATCTGTGTAGAAGAATCTATTTGACTCTTCCTGATTTTGAAAGTTTCTTCCAGAAAACTCTTCTTCTGAGGTTTTGTACTCTCCCAAAGGCAAAGAAATCACCAAAGAATTCAATCTATTGCTCTCCAGTTTTTCTCTGATTAAGAAAGAAACAAAATGTATCTCTTTAGTCTCTTCTTCAGCACGTCTCCCCTTCCAAAGTCCTCAACAGTTTTTATGTTGAGTGGACAATGTGGTTGACTTCTCAAGATCTTTCACACCCCACCCCAAGTAGTAGAACTAATGGCAGTAATCTGTCTCTCTACTTCCATTTGGACCAATGAATATAAGGAAAAGTGTGTTTGGGGGCTTCTGGGAAAGAGAGAGTAGTACCTCTTATGTGTCATGTGAACAAAAAAAACTTTGCCCCAGCTGTTTCTGGAAGTCGTCTTGAAACTATGAGGAAAAGGTAGCCAGAGAAAAATTTGATACATGGATGATCACAAAGCCTAAAATATTATGGATCGTTCAAAATAGACAGAGCCAGAAAGAGTCAATGGTCTTATCTTCATGCAACCTTGTATCAGCAAGGAAAACTTTTCTTCTAACCAACCTTTCCTTAAATCTCAGAAGCAGGAGTGGGGCAATGTCTATCATTGACTGGGAAAGAGAAACAAGATGGCCAGGATAGAGCAATCATAACTGATCCCTTAATGTAAGTATACTGCCATCTGCATAAAATCAGCCTTCTGTTAACAAATAAAAAAATAGACTTGCTCTTGAGTAGACAAACAGTATTTACCACCCTTGTGATCTGTTGATGCCCTGACTTCAGGACACTGAGTCAGACTCTACATTATTCTGGCACATCCTATCTGTCCTGGAATCATCATGAGCTGAGCTCCTTTAATCAACCATACTCTCAGAGTGTCACCAGGGATTGCCTACAGAAAAGTAAGCAAAATCTTAGTTTTGCTAAGCTAAACTTTCAGTGTTGCACTGAAAATGAAAATACAAAAGTAGAGTTGGGTTGAAGCCAGGGTTACTCAGTAATTCTTAGCTGGAAATGGCTATAGCACAGACCCAGTTCAGGAACTTTTCACTCTCAGGCCAGGCTTCTCTTCCTCTTAGAACATGGCTGGCTAGAACACTTAGAATATAATATCTCTTCTTGTTGGTGATGAATTATGAAAGCTACAAACAATGACAGTTATGAACTATGGACTCACACAAAAATTCTTTATCTGCTACACACTCGCTCAAGGACTCGCTCAAGGAAGCATTTGGTCAGAAAAAAAAATAGAGGAATTGGCAGCATTGAGCCACAACAAAGCCTGACACTAGACCTACAATCTATCGCTCAAATGAGTATTTTCATGCCTCTGGTATTTGTCATTCTTGTGTCATTTTATTACCCATCTCTAATAATGGCTCACAGAATTTTTCTTAAGTTGTTAACATGTAAACTTCCACAAAATTCCTCACATTCCAATAGCAAGTTTCCTGTGCTAGTGGTTCCCACATGATTACAGAAATTGAGACCACAAAAGAATCCACAAGATGTAGAATACATACTATTGTAAACAAAGGAAGTGACATGAATAGCCTTGAAAACAGTTGCACAGAGTAAAATGGAAAAGAATTTTTTAAAGTGCTGACCAAAAAAAATCAATAAATCCTATATACAAACTAGAAAAGATACACAGATTGCATAAAACAGAAGAAACAAAACTGACTTAGACATTTTCTGGTGAAGTTACCTTGTCTCCAAGGGAAAAAAAAAATCAATGACAATTTAAGCAAAAGTAATTCATATGCAAGTGAGAAAACTCAGGCTGACTCAACCTTTTCCGTATCAACAATTCAACCTTCAAAACCAGAAGATATAAGGGAAAAACTACTAGGAAACAACTGAAAGTGTGTACTGAATATTAACCAAGCGATAGGACTAAGGCTGAGTAACTATATTAATTATAGTTGTAGAAATGAAGTTAAGTGTTACAAAACACTGACATTGTAAAAATAATAATGCTACTAACAAAAATTGGACAATGATGATACAAAATGTGAGAAGTGAGAAGTGCAGTTGGGCCACTTACAAAGTGGCTCCCTATTAACCAACTTCCAAAAAAAAGTTAAAGAAAGGAGGAAAGGAGGAGCAGGATGCAAGAAAAGGAGGGGAAGAAAGGAATCCACCTGTAAGCACAGAAGAATAACAATTATATATAGTATAATTGTGTGTGTGAGTTAAGCTTAAAATTAGAATAGTGTGTGAGAGAGAAAAAGGAAAGTGTAGAACAGTAGACATAGCATAACCCTATTTTTGTAAAAACAAAACTAGATTTTGTGTATGCACAGAAAATGAGGCTGACACAACCTGTTATTTTTTTCAGTGTTCCAAGATTCATTGTTTATGCACCACACCCAGTGCTCCATGCAGTATGTGCCCTCCTTAATACCCACCACCAGGCTCACCCATCCCCCCACACCTCTCCCCTCCAAAACCCTCAGTTTGTTTCTCAGAGTCCACAGTCTCTCATGCTTCATTTTCAAACTGCTAACAATTGCTACCTCTAAAAGTTGGAACTGGGCCAGGGTAAAAAAGGCATGTCCATATTTAACTTTATGTACTTATATCCTTATGAATTGTTACCTTTTTTCAACCTAAGGTTCAGAGCATTAAGCACTCTCCATTTATAGCATATTATTGTCATTCATCTCTTCAAGGCTTGTCTCTCATTTTATGGATGTGCATATTTATGACTTTCCCTCTTCTGTCCTTATTCATCCCCCCATTTGCCTTTCCCTATTGGCAGCCATATTCATAACTTTAATATGCATCATTCTTTTTATGTGTTTTGTATTAATACACTTTGATTTATATAAATGTATTGTGTTACATGTTCTGACCTTCACATAATTTTACTATTGTCCATATTGCAGCTTGTGTGCAAATTGTCCATTGCTTCTAATTGTTCCATGGCATGCCTTCATTGTGCTTAATCGATCCATTCTCCCAAGAATGAACATTTAGGCTGTCCCAAGTCCCTGCCTCCTCAAATAATAACTCATGAGGTTAGGTGTGATTTCTTTGGTGTATAAGCCCAGGAGCAGAATTGCTGTGTAAATGAGTATGTGTATATTTAATTTAACTAAGCACTGCCAGACATTTTACTTTTACAAGAAAATGCTAAAAAGAACATTAATATTTTTTAAATTAAAGAAAATACTTTAAACTTTGACAAAAAAGAAAGAAAGATTTGTTGTATGGCAATCAGCATGCTTTTAAAATAAAGCTATCAGGCATTCTTTACCCACAAAACAATATTGCTATATACTAGAAAAATGAAAACTTTCTCCAATGAATCACAATTTTACAATGAAAACACACTTCTCTTTCATGAGGTTGCCTGTTTCTTGGCAGGGAAAGCAGTGTAAATTTAAATTCAGGTTACACCAGTGTGGCCCAGGTGCTAGGAGGACTTGACTCTTCCCACATCTGATCAGGCAACTGGAGCCAGTTGCCTGAGAACTTCAACAGAGTGAGCAGATCTAGTTGTATCAGGTAATGATGAAGGTGATTTAATTAGAAGGTATTTGCCATAACTACATGCATAGTTTTCTTAATTTGTTTAGTATAAAAGCTCAAATACCAGACAGCCTAATTTAAAACTGGACATCTGGCAACTCTAAAAAAATTTGGTTGTGTTTTCCCAGAGGGAAAATTGAGCACATCGCTTGGTGTGAAAAAGGTAATTTTTGAAATTGGGTTAAATTATAGCAAATTGTGCGATATAGAATTGATAAATAAAATATAACAGATTATACTACATTGGCTGAATGTGGCTGTTGGGTAGGAACATTATGAATGATTAGATACTGCTAAAAGTTATAATTATTTAACAATGTATAACATAAAGGTACTGTATAACATACTGAGGAAAATTTACTTCTGTCGTTTTATTTCATGGATTTATTTTAGTGTTAACTTTAAAAGCTACCACAAATATTTATGTAAAATCTGTTTACAAAGATAGTGACACCATCAAAAAGGTGACATAGGTCATTCTTGACTTTGCTCCCTCATAGCAAGAACAACTAACATCTCTCCAAGAACCATATACCACTGAGAGAATCCTAGAACATGGGGGTGAGACTGAAGCACCTTCCTGCAAATCAGAAACCAACACGGACTGTATTAAAAGCATAAGAGAAATGGCTACACATTGACCACATTGCTCCTTCCCCAGGACAGGGCAGCAACACACAGATTCCTAAGCTTCTAGTGAGAAAAGAGAACTTGGAGAGGGGGCAGCCAGTGCCATCTCCTGTTCCAGGATTGTGGGTAACTTTATGGGAGGTCCTACTCTGATCTTGCACCATGGGAATTGCAGGGGAATCTGAGTGGCCCAACCACTGGGAATCTGACTGTTATAGAGAAGTAGAGAGGGTTTTGCAACAACTGGCAAATGAATCTTGACAGACCAAGATAATACCTGTAACACATAAGTAGTAATTCCAACAATAGGTTTTGCTAATCTGCAGAAACAAGTCAGCGGTGTATTCTGACCTTAAAACTCAGTAAAGTGTAAATATGCCTGATTTGGATCCTCAAGTGAGTTTTGTCAGCCCCAAAGCCCAGTTTACCCACACCCAGGCAAGGTGCTGAGTCGCAGCCCAGCCCACTGTAGAGAGTGACTTCCAACCTCCTCTGACCAGAAGACCTGGTGACATCTGCTAGTAGCTGTGCAGCCCAGGAGCAATTGAACTGAAAGTTGGGCAGGCAGAGCTGATTGCCCCCAGAGCAAAGCCAGTACTGAGGTATTCACATGCTACACAGAAGCAGAGGGATTAATTCACAGATGAGAGTAGCTCCTGAAGCAGAGGATTAATTCACAGATGAGAGTAGCTCCTGATCCCTCCAATTGGGTATCCTGTTTGGGAAATTGAGAGTTGCCTGGAGTGGTCTGTCCTTTTCCCACCAGGCTGGGATATAACCCCATCCAAGGTAGAGAATGTCTTCCCACATCTGATCAGATGGTTTGGTAAAAACACCTAAAAGCTGTGTAGCCCATTGGAGCTAAAGCAAAGAAAGGAGCAGAAAGAGCCAAGAGTTTGCAGAACAAAGCCAGTGGCCTTATTCAGCCAAGGAACTTGTAGTGCAGATCAGCTTGAGGAAAGACAACAAAGAGTTTTACCAGCTGTAGAGCTACTTCTCCCACTGCACTGGAGCAAGGAATCTATTTCATAGCCCCACTCACCTCTGAATATAGTCTTCAGCCTGTCCAACCAAGGAACCTAAATAAAGCATATGGAAAGCTGCACAGACATTCAAGATCCCTATGTACATTTAAACTTGAAAAGAAAGCACAGATTTTTGGCTTCCCTCATCTTCAGATAAAAAGTGGTGAAACAATATATTTAAAAGTATATTTAAAGGAATAATGACTGAAGAGTTTTTAACTGACCGTGGAATTTAGTGCACACTTAGGCCTAATTTGGATCCACAAACAATGAGTTGTACAAGCTCTAAGTCCTGGCCTGCTGTCCTACCTGTCAGGAAAGTACTTCATAACCCCCAACTACTACTGAATATGGTTCCCAGTTCCAACTACCCAGTAAGCCTGACCAGAGAATTCAGGCAACTGTGGAACCCATCCTACCAAACCAGCAGTCCTAAGCAACTGCTCTTAGCCAGTGGCACACCACCTTCCACTCCTGTTCTCAGAGTTTGGACAGTTACCTCATCGTAGTAGGCCCCACCTGCCCAAGACATTACTAGCAAACACATCCAGAAACCCAAACTGAGCTGACTGGTAACAGACTATCTCTGTCAAAGCAAACTTATAAACTCTAGAAGAAAAACCTTGTTACTCAAATGTACAGATACTAATAAAAGAAATTAAGGATCACAAAACATCAGGTAAATATGACACACCAAAGGAAACTAATAAAGCTCCAATTACTGACCCTAAAGAAAAGGAGATCCATGAACTATCAAAAAAAAGAATTCAGAATAATCCTGAGGAGGTTTAGTGACCTACAAGAAAACATAGACAACTAAACAAAAATAAGAAAGAAATGCATGAACAAAAAGAGATATTTGACAAGGAAATAGCAATCATAAAAAAAAGAAAGAAAGAAAATAAATCTTTTTTTTTAAAGATTTTATTTATTTGACAGAGAGAAACACAGCAAGAGAGGGAACACAAGCAGAGGGAATGGTAGTGGGAGAAGCAGGCTTCCTGCCGAGCAGGGAGCCTGATGTGGGGCTCAATCCCAGGACCCCGGGATCATGTCCTGAGCTGAAAGCAGATGTTTAATGACTGAGCCACCCAGGCACCCCAGAAAGAAAATAAATCTTGCAGTTTAAAAATATAATAATTAAACTGAAGAATTCAATTAAGAGTTTCAAAAGTGGACTTGACCATGCAGGAGAAAGAATCAGTGATCTAGAGGATAAGACATTGGAAATTACCCAGTTAGAGGAGCAAAAGGAGAAAAGATTGAAGAAAACTTACAGGGATTATAGGACACAATGAAAAGAAAGCGTATTTTCTTTATGGGAATCCCAGAAGGAAAAGAAAAAGAAAAGACAGAAAGTATATTTAAAGCAATGGATAATAAAACTTTAATAATATTATTAAATATCAAAATAATAAAATATCCTGCATGGATAATAAAACCATTAAATATTAGTTTGAAATAGTTAAAAAAAAAAAAAGATAGTATATTTAAAGCAATATGGCTGATCAGGGAAATACAAATCAAAACCCCAATGAGATACCACCTTACAACAGATACAATGGAGAAAATTAACAAGACAGGGAACAACAAATGCTGGAGAGGATGTGGAGAAAGGGAAACTCTTTTACACTATTGGTGGGAATACAAGCTGGTACAGCCACTCTGGAAAACAGTATGGAGGTTCCTCAAGAAGTTAAAAATAGAGCTAACCTATGGTCTGGGAATTGTATTACTGGGTATTTACCCCAAAGATACAGATGTATCTGTATCTTTTCTGTGAAAAGAAGGGGCACATGCACCCCAATGTTCATAGCAACAATGTCCACAATAGCCAAACTGTGGAAGAAGCCAAGATGTCCTTCAATAGATGAATGGATAAAGAAGATGTGGTTCATATATACAATGGAATATTACTCAGCCATCAGAAAGGATAAATACCTACCATTGACAGTGACATGAATGAAACTGGAGTGTATTATGCTAAGTGAAGTAAGTCAAGCAGAGAAAGACAATTGTCATGTGGTTTCACTCATATTTGGAATATAAGGAATAGTGCAGAGGTTTATAGGGGAAGGGAGGAAAAACTGAATGTGAAGAAGTCAGAAAGGGAGGCAAATCATATGAGACTCTTGACTCCAGGAAACAAACTGAGGGTTGCAGAAAGGGAGGTGGGTGGGAAAATGGTGTAACTGAGTGATGAGCATTAAGGAAATAATTAAAATTGGAGCAAAAATAAATGACATAGTGATGGGCAATATCAAATCACAATCAATATCATGAGCACTAGATGTTATACACAACTAATGAACATTACATCAAAAACTAATGATGTATTATATGTTGGCTAAATGAATTCAAATTTTAAAAAATGAAAATACATACATACATACAAACATGCATACATACATAAAGCAATATGGCTGAAAATTTCCCAAACCTGGAAAGACAAATGGACATCTAGATCCATGAGTCTCAAAGAACCCCAAATAGGTTGAACCTGAATAAGGCTGCACCATGACACATTATGATTAAATTTCAAAAGTCAAAGACAGAGAAAGAATTTTAAGAGCAGCAAGAGGAAAGGAGAAAAGTTATATACAAGGAGGTCCCCATTGTTGACAGATTTCTCAACAGAAATTTTCCAGGCCAAGAGAGAATGGGATGATATATTCACAAGATTGAAAGAAAATAACTCAATCAAGAATTCTATACCTGGTAAAGTTTTCCTTCAGAAGTGAAAGAGGGACAAAGACTTTCCTGAACAAACAAAACTGAGTTTTCATTACCATTAGACACTCCTTAACTACAGAGACATTTAGGAGTAGAAATAAAGCAACAGTTAATTAACATACGAACACAAAAAGTGGGGCACCTGGGTGGCTCAGTGGGTTAAAGCCTCTGCCTTTGGCTCAGGTCATGATCTCAGGGTCCTGGGATCGAGCCCAGTATCAGGTTCTCTGCTCAGCAGGGAGCCTGCTTCCCCCTCTCTCTCTGCCTGCCTCTCTGCCTACTTGTGATCTCTCTCTTTCTCTGTCAAATAAAATAAATAAATAAATCTTTAAAAAAAAAAAAAGAACAGAAAAAGGTAGCATAAATATCATTGGTAATGGTAAATATAAAACAATAAATCGATTTACAACAATAGTTTAAAAGTTTAAAAACCAAATCTAGCAAAAATAACTAAGTACAATAATCTGCCATTAGTTATGCAATATAAAAAAACATGTAAATTATAACTGTAATGACCTCAAATGTGAAGGAGAGATGTAAACAAACTCAACAAACAAGCAAACAAATTCTATTGAAGTTAAGTTGTTATCTGTTTAAAACAGGGTGTTATAAGTTTAAGATATTTTATGTAAGCCTCATGGTAACTATATGGTCAAAACCTGTAGTAATTACACAAAGGAACACAATAAAGAAGGCAAAGCATACTGATATCAGAACACACCAAAAAAGATAGCAGGTTAATAAACAAAGAGCAAGGGATCTACAAGACAACCAGAAAATAATTAACAAAATGGCAATAGTAGGTCCTTACCTATCGATAATTACTGTAAACATACCCAAATTAAATGTGCCAATCAAAAGACATACAATGTATGACTGAATAAATAAAAATAAATTAATTTAATTATGAAAACAAGATCCAACAATATGCTGCTTACAAAAGATTCATTTCTGACATAAAGACATACATAGACTGAAAATGAAAGAATGGAAAAACATATATTTACCAAATGGTAACCAAAAGAAAGGGCAAGAGTAGCTATATTGATAGCAATCAAAATAGACTTTAAAGATGATAAGAAGGGGTCAATACATCAAGAAGATATAACAATTGTAGATATTTTTGTGCCCAACATGAGGGCACATAAATATATGAAGTAGAAATTAATAGAGCTAAAAGGAAGATAAAGAGTAATACAAAAATTGTTGGGGACTTTAATATCCCACTCTCAACAAGAAATAGATCATTCAGTTAAGGAAGCAGCATATTTGAACAATACTATAGACCAAATGGATCTAATAGACATATACAAAACATTCTATCCAACCATAGCAGAATACATATTCTTCTCAAGTGCACATGGAACATTTTCTAGAATAGACTGTATATTAACCCATACAACAAGTCTTAGCAAATTTAAAAAGATTGAAATCATACCAAGCAGCTTCTCTGGCCACAATGATATAAAACTAGAAATCAATAACAGGAGGAAAACTAGAAAAATCTCAAATACGTGAAAATTAAACAACACTTTCCTGAACAACCAATGGATCAAAGAGGAATTTAAAGGGACAATTTAAAAGTTTCTTGGGAGAACTTATGGGATGTAGCAAAAACAGTTCTAAGTGGAAAGTTCATAACACTAAAATGCCTACAGTAAGAAACAAGATCCCAAATAAAGAACCTAACTCAGTGCCTTAAGGAACTAGAGAAAGAAGAACAAACTGAGCACAAAGTTAACAGAAGAAAGGAAATAATTAAAATTGGAGCAAAAATAAATGACATAGCTGAAAAACAATAGAAAGGATTAACTAAACTGACTTGGTCTTTGAAAAGATAAATAAAATTGACAAACCTTTACCTAAACTAGCCAAGGATAAAAGAGAAAGGACCCAAATCAACAAAATTATAAATGTAAAAGGAGAAATTGTAACTGATATCACAGAAATTCAAAGAATTGTAAGAAGCTACTATATGACATCAAACTGGAAAATCTAGGAAAAAATGGAAAAATTCTTAGAAATATACAACTCACCAAGACTGACTCAGGAAAATATTTTTTAAAAATCTGAATAGAAAATTATTAGTGAGGTAACTGAATCAGTAATTAAAAATCTCCAAACACAGAAAAGCCCAGAACCAGTAGACTTCAATGATGAATTTTATCAAACATTTAAAGAATTAACACCTGCTTTGTTGAAGATTATTTGACCATAGAGTTGAGGGTCCATATCTGAACTCTCCACTCTGTTCCATTGGTCTCCTTCTTACAGTGTTTGGGAATGTAAGTTGGTGCAGCCACTTTGGAGAACAGTGTAGAGATTCCTCAAAAAATTAAAATAGAGTTACCATATGACTCTGCAATTGCACTACTGGGTATTCACCCCAAAGATACAGATGTAGTGAAAAGAAGGGCCATATGTACCCCAATGTTCATAGCAGCAATGGCCACAATTGCCAGACTGTAGGAAGAGCCAAGATGCCCTTCAACAGATGAATGAATAAAGAAGATATGGACCATATATACCATGGAATATTACACAACCATCAGAAAGGATGAATACCCAACTTTTGTATCAACATGGACGGGACTGGAGGAAATTATGCTGAGTGAAATAAGTCAAGCAGAGAGAGTCAATTATTATATGGTTTTACTTACTTATAGAACATAAGGAATAACATGGAGGACATTAGGAGAAGGAAAGGAAAAGTCAATTGGGGGACATTGAAGGGAGAGATGAAGCACGAGAGACTGTGGACTCTGAGAAACAAACTGAGTGTTTTGGAGGGGTTAGGGGATCAGTGAGCCTGGTGGTGGGTATTAAGGAGAGCAGGTATTACATGGAGCACTGGGTGTGGTGCATAAACAATGAATCTTGGAACACTGAAAAAATAAAATAAAATTTAAAAATAAACAAATAAATAAAATAAAAATAAAATAGAATTAACACCAATCCTTCTCAAACTTTTCCAAAAATTTGAAAAGGAGAGAACAGTCCCAAACTCATTTTTTGAGGTATCTGGATACCAAAATCAAAAGAGGACATTACTAGGAAAGAAAACTACAGGCCAAGATCTCTTATCAGTATAAATGCAAAAATTCTCAGTAAACCACTGGCAAACTGATTTCAGCAGCACATTGAAAGGACCATTCACAATGATCAATCAAATGGGATTTATCTCTGGGATGAAATACCGGTTCAACATATGCAAATAAATCAATATGATACATCACATTAATAGACTGAAAGAAAAGAATTATATGATCATCTCAGTGCATACAGAAAAAGCATTTGACAAAATTAAACACTCATTCATTATAAAAACACTTAACAAATTAGGCATGGAAAGAACATATCTCAACATAATAAAGACCATATGTGACAAACTCAAAGCAAACATCAGAGATGATGAAAGGTTGGAAGATTCTCCTCTAAGATCAAGAACAAAATAAGGGTCTCCATTCTCACCACTCCTGTTCAGCATAGTATTGGTTGAATTGCTCCAGCTAGTATCCAGTCATAACTGGAGCAATGAGGCAAGAAAAATAAATAAATAAAATATTTTATCTAATATTAATGATAATATAAATATAACATTATAATATTTATATTTATATATAAGACATATTTATATTTTATATTTATATATACTTATATACTTATATACTTATAATTTATATTATATACTTATAAATATTATAAATACTTATATTTATAATAATATAAATATAATAATAATAAATAAAAGTTATCAAAACTGGAAACAAAGAAGCACAATTGTCTCTTTTTGCAAATGATGTGATTTTATATATAGAAAATCTTTAAGATTCAACCAAAAAATTATTAGTGAATTCAGTAAAGTTGCAAGATACAAAATTAACACAAAAATCAGTAGTGTTTCTATACACTAATAATGAAATTTCTTTTTTTTAAACAGAATAAAGTCTAGCTTTTTTAAAGTCTAAAGCTACAAAAAACTCAAAGCAATCTATTTTTCTACCTGAGATCAAAACAGGTTTCTTTTTTCCTATCTAAACATAATTCTTGACATTGAGGTAAATCTGAATTCACGTAATATACTTTGTCAAACTTTTCCAAAAAAATTTTAAGCCTTGCTTTAGAGAGAAATTCTCATGTTACACATACATATTTACATATTTTTTTCTTCAAAGACTAGTGACAAATTTACAAGGTTAATAGGCATGTAAGGGACCATGATACTACTAATAATGTGAAACTAAAAAGTCATTCATTTATACAAAGTGTTCCTGTATGGTGCAGTAGAAATGGTATCACCATCTATGTACATACATAAATCACCAAATGTTCAGAAACTAAGCCCACTTTGAAAAAGTCATTCTATTTTTTTTTTGGAGCAGAAGTTGCCAAGTTGTGATGTATAACAAAAATATTGTTTATAAAAGCTCCAAAACCAAGTAGTAGCCTAAACTGGCAATAACTGCAACTTAAATGAAAAATTAAACCCAACTAGATCTTTAGTGTGGCGATGCAACTTTTGCTTTGTGGCCTGCAGGTTTTACTGAGGTGACAACCTCTAATCTCTTGCCTCTCCTCCTTGAGCTCACTCCCCCTGCCTCCAGCTTACTTTTTCATGGCTGTCTTTGGCAACACTTCTAAATCTTGAAAGCAAAAGAACCTGCTAAAGTAAATGAGGAGGATAAAAGTAACACTATATATGATGTATTAAAACCAATCTGAGTCTATGAACCAAGGGGGGAAAAAAATCCTAGAAGGAAGGCTGAGCAGTAGTATACTCTCAAGGGAAAGAGGTCATGAAAGAACAGGGGGTCTGTACTCCTGGCCCTTCTTGCACATTATCTCCTGATTGAGAAGAGCATGGAAACAAAATGTCAAACTCTGAAAAGGTAATGACTTTGAAGGAGGAGCTAGAGAAGTGAATGCACAATAAAGAAGTACAGCAGCAGTGTTAGCTGTCAATGAGTTTCTTTGCTCTGGCATTGGCAACATCAATACGATCTTTGTTGGTGTCAGCCTTTTCTGTGATCCAGTCTATTTGTCGATTTTGAGGCTCGATCTCATTGCCCATGTCCAGGGCCATGTTCTTTAGGTTTCCTAGGAGACTTCCCACTTGAGTGTCCCTTCCATCTCATCTTCTCTGGCGTCATTAGTTATACATTTAATGTATCCACCGCTAGCTGCTCCAGTGGTTGTTTGTTGAGGCTGACCATTTGTCACTCCGCCTGGCTGCTTAGATACTACATTGCTAGGAGAGTTGTCTCCACCACCTCCCCATGTTGCCTTGTAGGCCTTACCAGACTCAAAGTTCTTTGTCCTATTACATGGGCAGATGCAAAGGACACAGCATTTGTTGAGTTCCGTTAAAGTCTTCTCTGCCTCTCTCATATCTTTATTTATTTGGTCCATGCCTTCTTCTATGCGGTTTAGTTGTTCCCCTTGTTCATCCAGCATAGTGATAGTCTTGATTCCTGCATCCTGAAACTCAAGGGCTAAACCCAGGATTCTCCTTGTACTTTCCAGAGACTCATCAGTAACCTGGTGGGCTCTCAGCTGAATTTCTTCTGATGACAGATTATCCATGATGAATTAAAACTTTTGATAAGCCCAGAAAGTGAAATGTGGATATTCAAGCAGTTCCAGCCACTCTTCTCGCGCCGCAGCAGCTCCTAATAATGAAATTTCTAAAAGAAATATTCTATTTACAATAGCATCAAAAACAATAAAATACTTAAAAATAAAGGAAGGAAAGATCTCTATGCTGAAAAGTATAGAACACTGATGAAAGAAATTGAAAAAGAAGAAAAAAAAAGAAATTGAAGAAGACACAAATAAATGGAAAGTCATCCTGTGTTCTTGTACTGGAAGAATTAATATTGTTAAAATACTAAAAACCATGTATAGATTCAATGTGGTCCTTATCAAGATTCCATTGCATTTTCTTCAGAAATAGAAAAAAACTCTTAAAATTTATATGGAATCCACAAAAGACCCCAAATAGTCAAGGAAATCCTGAGAAATGAAAACAAAGCAGGAGATGTCACACTTTCTGATTTCAAGCTATACTATAAAGTGGTAGTCATCAAAACAGTATGGGACTAACCTGAAAACAAGCAACTAGACCAATGGAACAGAATCAAGAGCCCAGAAATAAACCTAAGCATACGGAGTCAACTATTATTTGACAGGGGAGTCAAGAATACTCAATCGAGAAAAAATATTTTCTTTAATAAATGGTGTGGAAATTTAATAAATGGTGTGGATATTCACATGTATGAATGAAACTGGACCCATATTTTATGCACCTGCAAAAGTTAACATGAAATGAATGAAAGACTTAAAGACTTGAAACCATGAAACTCACAGAAGAAAAAATAGGAAGAAAACTCCTTGACATGGGTCTAGATAATGAGTTTTTGGATATGACACCTACACAAGCCAACAACAAAAAATAAACAAGTGGAACTACATCAAACTACAAAGTTTCTGCACAAGAAAAGTAGCCATCAATAACCTCGAAAAGACCACCAATGAAATGAAGAAAAAAACTGTAAACCATATATCTGATAGAGGGTTAATATCCAAAACATATAAAGAACTTACCTAATTAAAAAATGGGCAAAGAACCTGAATAGACATTTCTCCAAAGATATACAAAAGGCCAGCAGGTACATGAAAAGATGTTCAACATCACTAATCATTAGGGAAATACAAATTAAAATCACAATGAAGTATCACCTTATGCCTGTTAGAATGGCCATTAACAAAAAGACAAGATATAACAAATGCTAGCATGGATGTGGAAAAAAAGGAAGCCCTTGTGCACCATTGGTGGTATTGTAAACTGGTACATTGATTATGGAAAACAGAATGGAGAATCCTCAAAAAATTAAAATAGAACTACCGTATGATTCAGCAATTTCAGTTCTGGGAATATATCTTAAGGTAAAAAAGCACAGATTCGAGTAGAAATCTGTATCCCCATGTTCACAGCAGCATGATTTACAATAGTCAAGACATGGGAACAACCTAAGTATCTATTGATGGCTGGTAAGAAGTTATGGTGTGTGTGTGTGTGTGTGTGTGTGTGTGTGTGTGTGTGTGTACTATGGAATATTATTCAGCCATTTTTGACAACATGAGTGGATTTTAAAGGCATTATGCTAAGTGAAATAAGTCAGATAAATACTATATGATCTCACTTATACATGGAATAAAAAAAAATAGAAAGAAAACCTGAGTAGGTTTCTATGAATATAGAAAAAGAAATTAGACTCATGGTTCTCAGAGGCAGGGTGTGGGGATGGGGAATTGGAGAATGGTGGTCAAAAGTTATAAACTCCCAGTTAGAAATAACTACTAGTGATGGAATATTCAACATGAGGACTATAGCTAACACTGTTAAGTGATATATAAGAAAGATAAGAGAGTAGATCCTAATAAGAGTTATCTTCACAATAAGAAATGTTTTCCTCTTTATTCTTTTCTTCTTTCTTTTCTTTTTATATCTATATGAGATGGATGTTAGCTAAGCCTATTGTAGTAATCATTTTACAATATATGTAAATCAAACCATGCTGTACACAGTGATGAATGCCAATTAATTATCTTTCAAAAAAAATAGGGGGGAGTATGTTTTAAAGCAATATGCAATAAAATCTCATGTTCTTAAAATAGTAAAACAGAATTGTTTACATAATTACATTACCTCTACTTCTCAAAGTTTTCCTAATCTTGATTTTAAAATGCCAGGTGCTCATTATTTTTGTTCTCTCTGAGCATAGGTTCTATCTATGTCATCTAAGACGTGTAAATGAATAGTAGTAAAAAAATGAAGGTCTAGCATCCAGATGCTCACATTGAAATCTGAATATATAAACCTAAATGTTGAAATGCTTAGACTAATGCCTTAATCACTTTGTTTTTCCTGTCACTCTTCAACCTTAGGTTCCATATGTTGATCTTCTGTGTCTACTTCAGGTCAAGAAAATGGACCCCCTGTAATTCATATTGCATGAGTATCAGGGAGGCAGGGTGTTTATGTCTATCTGCCCATATATATGCATGTATACAGTGTAACTTTTCATTCAGTTATTCTCTCATTAATTCATTCATTCTATGATTTAGGCTCCATTCACTTCCAAAAACCTGGAAGGCGGAATAAGAGAATTCAATCACCATCTTTGCTTTAGATCAATAAGATGGTTTTTACATGAATACTCAACATGATTTTCACACAAACATTTAACTAATTATACACAACTGTGATGAGCACTGGGTGTTTTACGCAACTAATGAATCATTGAACACTACATCAAAAACTAATGATGTGCTTACTATATATTGGCTAACTGAAGATAATAAAAAAAGAAAATGTTATTTTGTCATCTCTGAATCATTACAATATAATTCCAAATCTCCTTACTGTATAAGTTATAAGTAACCAGAAGATAGAACTCAAATCTAAGCAATATTTTTTGTTTTTAACCATAGGGTATCATAGATCCTTTAACTGCTCAATGAGTGTAACAAAAAAACTTCTTAAATCAACTGTTCCTGATAAAAGTATACTGGAATTGCATGCAGAAAGTGCTTAATGCATTTGTGCCCATAATCCTAAATAAGAAGATATATTTAACATGCTATTAAGGTTGGCCTTATTACTAGGTATTATATATTATACTGTAAGTAAGTACTATATGTAAATAGACACTTGTTCATAGAAAAAAATACCATATCCTTAATGCAGAATGAGTCTGATAAAAGCACTTGTCTTATTGGATGGAAGATTGACCAGATAGCTTCATAGAATACTTTGCCAGTTCTAAGACTATAGATGTTTCCTATAAATGAGAGGTGATCTACATTTTCAAAGAGTTGAAATGTTTAACATTAAAGAAATAAGCCTCAAGACAGATGAGGCAGACATGGCCACTACTATCAGACTGTATGAACTAAAGAAAAGCAAACTAACATATATGTAATAAACACATGAGCAAGGAAGTCTGTTTCCTTAAGGCTTTGTACCTTTTCTACTTTGATGCTTTTGGTAGTTTTCCACTTTCTTTTTGCATTCTGGATGATGTTGGTAAGCAATAACACAAAGAAAAGAAATAATCTGAAGAGCTGAATTAAAACTGGCAAAGTAAAAATTGGGCATACTTCACCTACTTTATCAAATCTTATATCCAGTTTGCTATGCCAGCTAGACATTACTGTGAGATTGTACATATTTGGGAGAACCAGGAAGATAGCTTTTTGTTCTGTTGCCTTTAAATATTATCCTGAAGAAAAAAAAAAGCTAGTATGTTACAATTACTGGCTGTGTAAAGATCCAGTGAAATGAAAGAATTCAAGAGGGAACCACGGAGATCTTTCGTCAAAAAGAAGTAAAGAGTATAAAATTAATCAATTTGGAATTTTTCTTTCTTTGATTCAAAACACATTTCTCTGAAAATGTTCCTATGCTTGAAAAATACTTATCGCCACTTCTTTAAATTTAAAAAGGTTGAGTTAAAAAGTCAAGGGGCATAATTATACTACAATTTATTAAATATATATGAATCTGACTGCCTGCTTTATCATCTATTACACATAAAATTCCAGCTTTGGAAATTCTTATGATTTTAATTAAACATTTTTAATAAGAAGCTAATTTTATTAAAACTTTAAAACATAAGTAATGTTTTTTTCAGACGTCCAAATCCAAGTAATTTGGCAAGTTTCAAACATCTGCTTCCAAAGAAGGTTTAGCAAATGTTAGACAATGAAATTGTTTCTCCACCCTCACTCTAAATTATGTATAAATGTCATACAGAGTTTGCTGGAAATTAACAGACAAGTTTCTAAGTTTCCACTAAGTCACAAATAAGCAAATGGACTGAGAAGATTCTATGTGATTTATAGAGCTAAAATGACACCTGAAGGATAAAACTCATTTTATAAATAAGAAAAATAAATCCAGAAAAGTAAATCAAATTACCCAAAGCCACCAGTGAGCTCACGCAAAAGTCAGGCTCAGAACCTGAAGTTCTACTCTCCTCTCTCCAAGGAGTTTCTCTTGGCTGATGTGTTCTCTCCCAGGGCTCCTGAAAAACTATTTTGGATTCACGTGAAATAACATAAATTAAATTAATCTACATTTGTTTGAAATGAAATCACTGACCGAAATTGAAATCATTAATTCATATTATATTTGACATTACAAATCCATTAATCAAAAAAATCCATTAATACTTATTAGAAAATAAATCTGGAATTTTCCACATTAGATTTTGAAAGTACTGTATGTTTAAAGCCAACAACTTTATTGATACATAGTTTTTATATCATATAATTAATTCATTCGAAGTGTACAATACAATGTTTTTTTTAAATATATTCATAGAGCTGTAAATCCATCACCACAATTTTAGAATGTTCTTTTACCCCAAAGAACCCCTGAGCCATCACCCTCAAACCTCCATTCCACCACACACCTCAGCAGTAAGCAACCATCTACTTCCTGTCTTTATAGACTGACTATTTGAGACATTTCATATAAACGTAATCAAACAGTATATGGTCCTTTATAACTAGTTAAAGTCATTTTCCAAAAACCAAAAAAAAAAAAAGGTAGAAGTATTTCTTCAAATCGCTATTTTTTTCTCTTTTTCAATAATCTAGGGGACTTTGTGAATTTAGTTCGAACTTCACTTTTCCCAGTTCTGAAAACACGGTTTTATTTTTATCATCAAGAGCATAATAAATGTTTTGCCATACCGGAGGTCTCAAGAAAGAGAAACTGTTTCAGTCATTGCGAATTCTTTAGTGACCCCTGCTGGCCGAATGTATCAGTGCATTTTTAAAATCACTCCCTTGAAACTCTTCCTCTCCTTAATCTTAAAATACTGAATAGAGAATATAATTATTAATTATATTCTAAATACAATTTGAATTTGTTTGCTGGTTTCAAGTATCCTACTCTTTTCCTAGAAATTATAAGTCTTTGAATTTGTCCTAATCAAAACGCTGTCCAAAATTGTTGCCTTCCTAATGCTTTTTATTTTTTCACAAGGAAAATGCTTAATCCTAAAGAATTTCATCTCAATCCTAACTAAAACATAAAATCTGAAAGATGGTTTAAAAGAATAAAATACACAAGTGATAAAGACTTTACTAAAGCAATGTGTGAGGAGTAATAAAAACGAAAAAATATATTTAAAAAATTCGAAACACGTATAAAGTCCCTCTAAGTCTTAGTACCACGTGAAAATAATTTTACTAGAGTTATATAACATGCATATTGCTCTTTGATTATTACTCAATTTTTATGTGGTTTTCATATTGAAATTTTAACATTTACTGAATATTTTCCCTACCCTGTTTCTTTATTTTTTTAATTTGAAATAGATGGTGAAAGTAAAATTCATAAAAAATATTTCCATGGTCTTCATTATATAATAGTTTAGTGTTCCAGCTTTACAAATTACTTTTAAATTGTCAATATAATGCCATCAACCTAAGACAAGTGTTTCAAAATCTATGATTAAAACTCTTAGTAGGGATTTAGCCATTTTTTTAAACCATTATCTCTAATATTACAGAAAGTTTTAGAAAGTTTCAGAAGCGAATTTTGATTTAATATACATTACTCCGAATTTCTTTCCTGGTTTAAAAAAAGGAGAAAAAACATTAAAAATATCATTTGGGACAGATGAATGAGTATATTGTATTAGACTTTCGGTTATTTTACTATTACTTATATGTCCTGGTTAAGTTTACAGGAAGTACTTTATTCTATTTTCTGGAGATTTCAAAACATATCCATGTATCACATAAGGCAAATAATTTTTGTAATCAGTTTATGTGTAAATAAATAAACCTTTTGAGTTAAAGAATGCAAATTGGGTTACTGCATTTAACTTTTTAATAAAATATTTTAAAAGGAAATGTATAAAGAAGATATGGAAAATAAATTATGTCTTTTGGGACATTTTATACATACGCAAAGTACAATGAAGAAAGGAATGTTGCATTAAATCTGCATTTAGATAAAAAGCTTTGGTTTCTGAAGCATGATCAGGCTCAGGAAACCCATCACAAGGCTTTGAACCATAGGGATCTCATCATCTGATAGAAGTGAGAAGGAAGGGAGAGGACAGTTGGTCTTCAACCCATTACAAAGGAGAATATATCATTTTCAGGATTATCAGCAGGACTTATGTGTAAAAGAAAAACTGGATGAGGGGAACATGTTTACATAGATTATTATTGCCGTATTTAAAGTATGTTTTTATATTCACTGCTGAAGTTAACTCTGTAGAATGGTAAAGTTTTCACATTTTAATAACAAAAGTAATGCTGGGTAGGTTTTCCTCTCCCTCTTTAGTATATATCATTGCCTGCAAGATTGATCCAAACTATTGATTTTTAAATAAACAGTCTTAATTTCTCATATATTTCAAACCTATGCAAAGAATATCAACATTTCTCATTTATTGTGGGGTTTCTTCTAACATTTATTTAATTGTAGGTGACCTTTATTTTTGAACTATAGGATCTTTTACCTTTACTTTGTCAAAAAATCAAAGAGAAATTTAAAAAGAGAGCAAACCTTTTTTTAATTTTGTTTTACATTTTATAAGATGCTAGTTCAACTCATCTTTCCGAACCAAACTAAAGAAATAAAAAATTAGAGAATGATTTATTCTCTTGCCCTGGTTGATGCTAGAAGATGATTTTTAGTCTTCCTTGAGAATGGAAGACTGTCTTAAAGGAGGTCTACCTTTTCTCAGAAAACAGCCAGTTACTGTTTACAGCTCCAGCACTCTTTGATACTGATCATTGAATTCATCTCCTGGCCCTCAGAGATATTGGTGTTTACTCTATTAAACAGTGCACATTTCAATACAGTGAAACACATGTTCAACTGAAATCTGATCCCTCTGCTTTTCAGCTCCCATGATGCAGAGGTTAGAGAAAAAAGACAAAAGACGGTTTGTGACAAAAGCAGACAAATTAAGAGCAGTCTCCAAGTGCCTTTTCTTAAAGCAATAAAGATGCTGGGAATCAGTAGAGTAGAGGCTTTGGTAAAACAAGTTGACAGGAGACAGACACCTGACTAAAACATGCATGCTTGAGCCCTGCCTTGTCCTCTGCGGTGGTCCTGTGCTCCAGTGATAGCCCCATATAATTTCATTACAGCAGGAATCCTGGAGCCGCATCCTGACTCTGACAAGGTAATGAGGACTGCCAGACACAGCGAGAGGCTTTTGTTTCTGTGCTGGGGTTTTATAGTGGGAGCTTCCATTTCTTACCAGTCTGGATTTGTTACCTGCTTCTTTGTCTTGAACAGGAATCCATCACCAGAAGCATCCAAATGGGGACATTGAAACAGATGGCAGTAACAGGCACATCTCCAGTCTGGGAGGTAGTGTTCCCAGGAGCAATTGGGGAGATTTCTAACATGGTTATTATGATTAAATCTCTTCTTTTATACAATAGACACTTTTGTGTTTTGTTGTGAACTGATGAAATGCGTGAATGTGATATTTTATAAAGACCTTCCAAGAACATTTTAAATTTATCTTGTACTTATATAGATAAAAAGCCCTCCGTGCCATTATGCCTGTTAAGGAACTTACTTTTTTTAAATTTTCTGACAAAATTATTATTACTCTCAAAGGTTTTTCTTTCTTAGAGTGACTTGTATTTTTGCAGTGCTGGATTCTTTACATTTACTTTGTCAAAAAATCAAAGAGAAACTTAAAATGTTGGAGGATATATATATATATATATATATATATATATATGCATATATACACAAAGTTTTATTCTGTTGCTTTTTACTATCTCCAATACCAGAGGATTAGGGACTGGGGCCAGACAATATCTAACGTTCATTGGGAAATGCTCAGCTGGAAGAATAGGAAACTTTTCGTCCCAGTCTTCCCCTTAACGGATAAATACTGTGAGAAGGAAGATAGGAAAGATCTCTTAGAAAGAAAACTCTTCAGAGCTGGTGTGTGTGAGTATGATGCAGTTGTTCCCATCAAGATGTCCTCTTCCAGCAGATTTAACCACTGTTTCCTAAAATTAGACATACAGTCATCTAAATTCATTAGACTATCAGGGTCATCTTAGCCTCGCCCCTCAGGGCCCCACTTCAAGGCTCTCTCCCCCCATTCAGCAGAGCTGGCCAAGTCAAGGAATAGAAATGAAGTCACTATCATAAAAATCATGTCACAACTTTCAGCATTAAATGGATATGTAACCAAATTCGCTACTGATTTGTGGAAAAGTCCAGTTATTGAATTTAAGCTAAAAACTTAGCATAACTTTTCCTATACATTCCAGATCACAGGTGCACTTACAAACTTATGCCGATTTTGAACACTAAATGCTTTCTACATATATGACGAAGAATAATATATATGGATGTATTTATAGACATGTATGAAAATGATACAATTAACTCATTTAAACTTTGTTAAAAGTATCAAAATAGTTTATAAATACCACTTTAGAAAAAAATAATTTTTTTCTAAGCAACATATAGCCAGATGACAGGATCTTAAGATATTCTAAAATAAATTCTGAAGAAATATATTGAATAAATGATTACTATTAAAAAGTCTAAGTATATGAAGAAAATAGAATATGAATAAAAAGGAAAATATTTTAGTAAATGTCACCCACAAAAGTCTTCCAAACTGCTTTTTAATTCCTAGATTCTATGATCTAAGAAAACCTCATTTTCAGTGGTAAAACTTACAAATAAAATACAAAAAACTGAGTTGGAAAAGAAATTACATTTGTTACGTTTAATGCCATTTTAAAAGCTAAGTCAAAATTGAATGTCAGAGCTAACATTTATTATACACGTGTTGGAGCTCGTTAAAGCTTTCGTGGAGTACTAAAATGCCCCACTGGGATCCTCAAATACTGATGGAGTGGTCAGGAAATGAAATGCATGTTTCCAATAGCCAATAGTCCTGTGACACATCTACTACATCGATCACAAAATACCTGAAGCGAATCTTGCTTTTCAGTTTTTAGTCATAGCATCATTCCTGTTTACGTTAGCCCTTTGTTTGCATCTCAGTCTGTTTATACCTTCTTCTTCCCTCTGAAGCAGAGGTGGGATGTTTGAGAGGGAAGGGCGGGAGAACAGACAGTTCTGCTTGGCTAGCTTCAGTCTGAAAGAAGATGTTGTCTTTCAGAGTTGGCTAAGGGGCCAGGTTGCATCTGGACAGAGGCTGACAGAGAAGTTGAACAGCTTCTTAGCCTGTCCTGTTCTTCTCCAGCTTTATGGGGGAGAAGAGGGACTTCTTTATTTCATAAAAAGTGAAATTTCAGACAGAACTTCAGGTACATCTTAAAATGTAAGACCAAAAATAAATCCCAAAGCCAAATATACTTTTTGGATTGTCATTATGTTGACTTATTACTGTGATTTTTTTTCCTTAGTTAAGAAATGAAGAGATAAATTTGTTGCAGTGAAGGAAAATGAATAAATTTTCTTATAATTTATTTTCCTATCCAAGAAAATAAGTGGGCCCATTGCTCATTAACATAGCAACCCATCTCCTTCTCAAGATGAAAACAAGCCCTGTCAAGAATTTTAAGGATTTGTCTTATTTCTAAAGAAAGCCTATTGCTTAAATCGAAGTTGCAAATACTGCCATATATCTGGTTGCCTTAAGCGAAGATTTGATTGATTTCTTCATAACCTCAGCCTTTCTGGTTGTGGCTAATATGCTGAGAGAAGCTGCAAAGATCTGAAACTAGCCATGCTAGCCATCAGTTAACAAAGTCAGCTCATCCATTCTGAGCCACATAGAATGACAAAACGTTACAAGGTAAGTTAAGGACAGCAAGTATTTTGGCATTAGTGTAATTCTCAAGGAAACAGTGCAAAACCTGAAGGAAAAAATAAATTTCCTCAATAGGTCCAATTTGATAGGAAGCAAGCAAACATGGAAAGTGAAGAATAATTTTGTAGAGATTTAGGAAAAGGCTTAATGGATCTGGAGATTTATAGTCCACCCATGGGTTTCCACCACACAATTGTACTACTTTCATGCCTACTTTGTATTATGCATAATAGCAATAATAGCTCCCATTCTAATTTTCACATTAATAAGCATGTCATTGTGCCCATTTTACAGGTGAACATTTATACAACAAACTCAAGGTCACACTTGAGTTGTATGTAACCGTGCCAGTTCTTATTCTAACCTTGTTGAAGGAAGCCTCTTTTTAAGCTGTTGTCTCTAAAATTCTTATGAATCTGCTAAATAATATGCACTTTCAGGCTATTGTGAAGAGTAAATGAGCTAAGTCACGTGACCCTCCTGACAGTGATGCTCTTCTCTTCTGCCTATGAGGACTAGTCTTTAAGGCTACATTAATGATAAGAAAAGTTGATGAAAAATGCATGAAGACACACATACAAGACCTACATAAAAGATGTCTCCCTGGGCATAGGGACAGTCTAGAATTAGCAAGCAGCACAAACTGTTTTTCTATCATTGGGTATTCAGCCAATGCTATTTTCATCCCCAAGAGTATTTTGATGGCAGTCCATGACATCCAGGAAATTTGGCTCTGTTAACCATTTAATCACACACTATTCACTTGGAAAAAGATATTTGATATCCAAGGATTTCTTCCTGCTGTTTTATGCAACTTCTTTTAGAACTTAAGTCCTATTAGGAGCTCCTGCATGGCTCAGTGATTAAACAACTGACTCTTGATTTTGGCTCAGGCAGTGATCTCTCCTGGGATCCAGCCCCATGTCAGACTCTGCAATCAGCATGGAATCTGCTTCTCCCTCTCCCTCTGCTCCTCCCCTCATGCTCTCTCTCTCTCTTTCTCCCTCTAAAACAAATAAAATCTTTTTTTAAAAAGGAACTTAAGTCCTATTAGACAGTAGGCAAATTAAGGCATTTCTTTAGTTTTCCCTCCATTCTAAACCTGGTGTAAGAAATATAATCTTGAAATTTCCTGAATATTAAAATTGCTGGGTCTGATTCTAATGGATTAGAAAACAGCTGAATTAAGTGGGAGAAGGAAAGGGGGACATATGAAATCAGGCCTTACTCATTCACCAGGTAACCATATGTCCTGAAGATGTTTCTTCTACCGTCTGGGCCTTTGTTTCCTCAACTATAAAATGAAGACTATTTGCCATGTAATCCCATAACTTTAATTTGCAAATCCTATGATTCTAATAAATAGAATTTCAAGCCCAGTGCTCTCTGACACCCACCCGGGACTGTGGGAGGCTCTTGAATAAACCCTAAAAGTGGAGAGTGAGTAGTGAAATAGTGTGGATCCAAACTACATAGACTCCAAAGTTGAAGCATCTCGGTGTTTTAGATCTTCCCAACACCGATTTATCCCTTTTTTATTTTTTGTTTGTTTTTGTTTGTTTGTTTTCCCAACAGTCTGCAAAATCAACAAGGAGATGACACTGAATGCAGTTTCTAACATAACCAAATGTTACATGTCTAAATAAATGTCTACAGTGTCTTCAATGCTTCCACTTGGGAGCAGGAAAAGCAAACAGGGAGGTTCTCCATCCATCATTTCTCTTCTCCAATTATAAGGATAGTAGAGAAGGAATACAAAAAAGACTTTGACCTTACCTATACTCCCTCTTTCTTCCTTCCTTCCTTCCTTCCATCCTTCCTTCCTTCCTTCCTTCCTTCCTTCCTTCCTTTCTTTCTTTCTTTCTTTCTTTCTTTTCTTTCTTTCTTTCTTCTTTCTTTCTTTCTCTTTCTTTCTTTCTTTCTTTCTTTCTTTCTTTCTTTCTTTCTTTCTTTCTTTCTTTCTTTCCTTCTTTCTTTCTTTCTTCTTTCTCTCTGATTTTAATTTATTTATTTGAGAGAGAGAGTTTGAGAGAGAGAATGAGTAGGGTGAGGGGCAGAGGGAGAAGCAGACTCCCTGCCAAGTAGGGAGCCTGATGTAGGGCTCGACCCTGGGACTCTGGGATCATGACTTGAACCCAAGACATATGTTTAACCAACTGAGCTACCCAGGTGCCCTTATGCTTTATTTATTTTACATAAAGAATCAACTAAAACAAATAATTTAACATTAGCTTTCTTGAAAGGTGAACACCTGAGTTTTTGTTATATTATTTTCAATATCTGTATTTTTTAAATTTTCAAATAGAAAAGGCAGCAAGAGACATTAAACAAAATATCAAGACAAAAAAATTAAGGTTTCCTGAGAAATTTTAACAATCTTTCTTACAAAATTTGAAATCAGACATGTATTTTATTTTTCCAATCCCTACATTTGTTAATAAATTGAATATTTCTTTCCTGGAAAGAAGAAAGAATTCAGAAATGACAAATGACAAATGTTTGCTACTGAATTAATATTTTGGTTTTCTACAATAGCTATAATAGATACAAAATGTCCATGACATCTTCAAATTCTCTATTACCAATCTTTTCATTGTCAAACAAAATACATCAAAATTAAAATTACATTACAATAAATATAATTCAATGTGCATATGCTTGTATTAATTAGATAATTTTAAGTTGCAGAAAAATTGATATTCTTAGATTACTTAGCTATTAGTTACTTATTATAAACATCATATTTACTTTCATATGAAATGTGTAGATATATTTTTTAATTTTTTAAGAAAATTTTTGAAAAAATTTAAAGTGATTTTAAAGTTCTGGACATAGAATACAACATATTAATTCTGAAAGGAAAATATTAAATCACAATGCTAAAGAAAATGTATAGTGATTAGTATGGACATACGCTTCGTGACAATTTTTGCTGGAAAATTAGCTTTCACACTACACTGGGGCACTGCAAGAGCAGTGAGTGTATTCTATTGAATATTAGGGACTAAAAAACAAGCCACATTATAAAAAATCTTTGATTGACTTCCAATACAAAGCATAGAAGACAAATACAGCAGTAAAAACATATACAAACAAGCAGCAAAATAAAACTACTCTATTAAAAGGTAGTTTTAATATATATAGACAAACTGTTGAAGTTACAAAAATATAGAAAAATAATTTTGAAGACTATTGCCAAGATTCTGCCTTTGTTTGGAAATACCCATGTTTGTGAAGTTATTTTGTTATAAAACTGAATAAAAACTAAATTTTATTCTTAGAAAAGAAAAATAATTTTGAAGAAAATAAATCACACTTCTGCATGACTAAAAACAAATCCAGCTTTAACATTAACACAAATAAGAAAATGGAATAATAAATAATGTGTTATAATAGAAACTGGTATTTCAGTAACTATCATTGTATATATGTAATAACCAGAATAAGTGTAAAAAAAAAGTACCAAAAATTTCAATCTTCATCCTCAAAGATTAGACAACTCTCATCTTCAAAAGCAGGAAAAACCACCCTCCTGGAAATCCATTCTTGCTGCTAGAATCCAGATAATTCTCTTTCATCCACTGGATACTGATGGTTCAGTATCCATCACTATCTGCAAACAATAAATCATTGTCCACAGAGGTGGATACATTGCTAATTCCATATGTTTAAGAATTTTACCACTACCTCTTGATATTCAGCATTCCGCAATGTCTTGGTTCACACGCTTGTTGAAGCCAGACATTTCCTTCTTCCTGTCAGGGATATTTCAGAAGCCCTGGCTTGTATCCACCTGTTCCATTCCTTCTTCCTGAATCCTTTAAATCACACAAGGACACTCACATCTGAAGTTTATGACTAGGCTTAGTCTGGTCAGAATTAAGAGTTAAATAAGTGTATCCTCCAAACACTTGGCAAAGACCAATAAAGTTGAGATTTTAAAAAGTCCAACAGGTTGCCTGGACCTCTCTCTATTAATAATTTTACTCCATCCTTGTTCATCCATCATTTGCATGGACGTACACGTAAATTTCATTTGAGATTCTTTCTTTTGATACAATAGTTATTATTATAAATGGCCTTTCATGAAATTGGTACATACTAACACAACTCTGGTGTTCTTTCTCATATCTGAAGTTTTAACAAGCACATAATGTACGTTTTAAAAGAATCGACTTCTTGCTTTTTTGGGGGGGATGCGCAATAAATATCAAAAGAACTGTGGCCATATAGCTGATCTACAAAAGGCAAAACTTAGCTTTTCTCTTAGTACTGTAATGTATTTAAGTTGATGATTTTAACTTATTATGGACTCGCTATATTTTGTGCTCAATATAATTCAATTCTCATTAGTCTGTTGCAACAAAAGTTACTACATCTGTATATTGTTACTAATAGTACATTTTCATTTCAATAGTTACTAAATTCTCTGAGTTTCTTTTATCTAATATTCAAGTTTATAAGATGTTGTGGTTGTGGCCACTGTGGAGATTGTTTCTTGTTATATTGTTACATCTACCAGCTTCTCCCTTCTCTTCTTGATTTCTAGAATCCTCATGATTTACTCAGGTTTCAGTAAACAAAAGGCCAGTAACCAAATTTTTCCTAATTTATTCTACTAAATCATTAATAGGGAGCATCTACCTAATAATGTAGCAGTGTTTCCATAGAGTTTTAGCCATGGGTTATGGTACCAATAAACATAAAACTAAAATGTGAAAGGAATAACCAAAATTCTACATATCACAAAGTGCTTTGCTACTTTTCCTTGAAAGAAAGAAAGAAAGAAAGAAAGAAAGAAAGAAAGAAAGAAAGAAAGAAAGAAGGAAGGAAGGAAGGAAGGAAGGAAGGAAGGAAGGAAGGAAGGAAGGAAGGAAGGAAGGAAGGAAGGAAGGAAGGAAGAAAGAAGAAAGAAAGAAAGAAAGAAAGAAAGAAAGAAAGAAAGAAAGAAAGAAAGAAAGAAAGAAAGAAAGAAAGAAAGAAAGAAGAAAGAAAGAAAAAGAAAAAGGATGTGAAGCCTCAGTCTTGACTAAGTTACTTTGTGATATCATCTCACCACTGAGACGTCACAGTGTGGCCATTGTCCCTTGTGCACTCTTTGCCAGTAGTAGACTTAAGGATTAGACTTCTATCAACATTTCCTTAGCACTTCTAGGTACACTTTTTGTTCATAATGTGCATAAGTGTTTATCAGAGTTAGAGTAATTAAATAATTTAAGAAATTATTTTGATGTGAGTTATGTGTTCCTTTAAGTAGAGAGAGTGGGGCTATATGAATTTCGTCCTACCTTTAGGCCAAGCCATTCTTTTATATCTTCAATTTTTAGCATTCCATTCATAACTTGGGCACTGTTTTAAATAATGCATCTTTTGTGACATCAAATACAGCATATTTAAGAAAGTAAAAAGAGACAAAAAGAAACTTCAGAAGTCACAGAAACTAAAATGTCATTCAAAATACAGAATTATTCCATGGTCTAACATTAGCTTCCATGACTTCCCAGTGTGTTTAGAAGTCTGCCTCCCCAGAGTGCAAAGGTTTGTTCCTCCTGTAGTGGGTGAACTATTTGGATGGCACAGCTGCTGCCTGTCTGTATTCCTTCTCCTCCTTCTGCCACTAACAAATCTTCTTTCTCTATCCTTTCTGCTCCCAGTCATGGAATCTGCTGCCTCAACTAACACAAAGCTTTTGCTTACCCTTTCATTTCTGCTGATCTCTTCCCTTTAGCACAAATCCATCATATACATATATATTCAAAAATTATTTTTTGAGTACCTAATATGTATCAGGCACTCCTCTAGGTGTTGGACATATAATATTAAACAAAACTATAGCCCACATTCTAGTGAGGGCAATAAAAAAATAAGCAAGTACAAAAATAGTGTGTAGGTGATGAAAATCATTACAGGAAAAAGGAAAGTAGGAAGTTCTAAGGCAAGAAGTGTGCAATTTTAGTAAGGGTGATCAGGCAAGTGACATTTGTGAAAAGATTTGATGGAGATCAGGGAATGAGATATGAGGTTGTTTGGGGGAAGACAGTTCCAGGCAGAACACACACACAAATGCAAAGGCCCCAAGGCAGTGGTGTCCATGGAATGTCTGAAGAACAAAGAAGCCAAGGTAGAGCCAAATGAGTGGGTGGTGGAATGGTAGGAGGAGGTCAGAGAAGGAGTAAGATGTCAATTTGTATAAGGCACTGTCAGGCACTTAAACTTTCCTTTTGAAGATAGGAAACCTTAGAAGAATTTTTTTTATTGGCATATAATGTATTATTTGCCTCAGGGTATATGTCTGTGAATCGTCAGGCTTACACATTTCACAGCACTTACCATATCCTCCCCATTGGGGAGGAGCACATATCCTCCCAAATGTCCACAACCCAGCCACCATGTCCCTACCACCCTCCCTCACAGCCACCCTTACTTCGTTTCATGAGTCTAGGAGTTTCTTATGGTTTGTCTCCCTCCCCATCCCTTCCTGTTTCATTTCTCTCCCCCACACCCCCCACAAACCCCCGCCTTGCTTCTCAAATTCTTCATATCAAAGAGATCATGTGATACTTGTCTTTCTCTGACTGACTTATTTCACTTAGCATAATACCCTCCAGTACCATCCACGTCATTGCAAATGGCCAGATTTCATTTCTCTTGATGGCTGCATAGTATTCCATTGCATATATGCACCACCTCTTCTTTATCCATTCATCTGTTGATGGACAACTGGGTTCTTTCCATAGTTTGGCTACTGTGGACATTGTAGCTATAAACATTCGCGTGCACATGTCCCTTCAGACCACTACATTTATATCTTTAGGGTAAATACCTAGTAGTGAATTGCTGGGTCGTAGGGTAGCTCTATTTTCAACTTTTTGAGGAACCTCCATACTGCTTTCCAGAGTGGCTGTACCAGCTTGCATTCCCACCAACAGTGTAGGAGGGTTCCCCTTTCTCCGCATCCTTGCCAACATCTGTCATTTCCTGACTTGCTCATTTTAGCCATTCTGACTGGTGTGAGGTGGTATCTCACTGTGGTTTTGATTTATATTTGTATGTCTCTGATGCTGAGTGATGATGAGCACTTTTTCATGTGTCTGTTGGCCATATGGATGTCCTCTTTGCACAAATGTCTGTTCATATCTTCTGCCCATTTCGTGATTTGATTATTTGTTCTTTGAGTGTTGAGTTTGAGAAGTTCTTTATAGATTTTGGATACTAGCCCTTGATCTGATATGTCATTTGTGAATATCTTCTCCCATTCTGTCAGTTGTCTTTTGGTTTTATTGACTGTTTCCTTTGCTGTGCAAAAGCTTTTGATCTTCATGAAGTCCCAATATTCATTTTTGCCCTTGCTTCCCTTGCCTTTGGAGATGTTTCTAGGAAGAAATTACTGCGGCTAAAGTAGAAGAGATTGCTGCCTGTGTTTTCCTCCAGCAGTTTGATGGAGTCCTGTCTTACATTGAGGTCTTACATTTGAGTCTATTTTTGTGTGCAGTGTAAGGAAATGGTCCACTTTAGTTCTTCTGCTTGTGGCTGTCCAGGTTTCCCAACACCATTTGTTGAAGAGACAGTCTTTTATCCACTGGATATTCTTTCCTGCCTTGTCAAAGATCAGTTGACCATAGACTTGGGGGTCCATTTCTGGGTTCTCTATTCTGTTCTATTGATCTATGTGTCTGTTTTTGTGCCAATATCACACTGTATTAATTATTATAGCTTTGTAATAGAGTATGAAGTCAGGAATTGGGATGCCGCCGGCTTTGGTTTTCTTTTTCAACATTCCTCTGGCTATTTGTGGTCTTTTCTGGTTCCATATAAATTTTAGGATTATTTGATCCATTTCTTTGAAATAAATTGATGGTGTTTTGAAAGGGATCGCATTAAATGTGTAGATTGCTTTAGGTAGAATAGACATTTTCACAATATTTGTTCGTCCAATCCATGAGCATGGAACGTTTTTCCATTTTTTGGTGTCTTCCTCAATTTCTTTCATGAGCACTTTGAGTTTTCTGAGTACAGATTCTTTGCCTCTTTGGTGAGGTTTATTCCCAGGTGTCTTGTGGTTGTAGGTGCAATGGTAAATGGCATAGACTCCTTAATTTCTC
>CM053608.1:103737795-103758583 GCA_028646535.1 Procyon lotor
CATTGATTGATTTGTGGAGATTGAACCAACCTTGCATCCCAGGAATAAATCCCATTTGATTGTGGTGAATAATCCTTTTAATGTACTGTTGGATCCTATTGACTAGTATTTTGGTGAGAACTTTTCCATCCATGTTCATCAAGGATATTGGTCTGTAATTCTCCTTTATGACGGGGTCTTTGTCTCCTTTTGGGATCAAGGTGATGCTGGCCTCATAAAATGAGTTTGGCAGTTTCCCTTCCATTTCTATTTTTTGGAACAATTTTTGAAGAATAGGTATTAATTCTTCTTTAAATGTTTGGTAGAATTCCCCTGGGAAGCCATCTGGCCCTGGGCTTTTGTTTGTTGGGAGATTTTTGATGACTGCTTCAATCTCCTTATGGCTTATGGGTCGTTTCAGGTTTTCTATTTCTTCCTGGTTCAGTTTTGGTAGTTTGTGTCTCTCTAGGAATGCGTCCATTTCTTCCAGATTGTCTAACTTGCTGGCATATAGTTGCTCATAATATGCTCTTATAATTGTTTGTATTTCTTTGGTGTTGGTTGTGATTTCTCCTTTCTCATTGATGATTTTATTAATTTGGGTCCTTTCTCTCTTCTTTTTGATAAGTCTGGCCAAGGGTTTATCAATTTTATTAATTCTTTCAACGAACCTAGTTTTGTTGATTTGTTCTACTGTTCTTTTGGTTTCTATTTCATTGATTTCTGCTCTGATCTTCATTATTTCTCTTCTTCTGCTGGCTTTGTGCTTTCTTTGTTGTTCTTTCTGTAGCTCCTTTAGTTGTAGTGTTAGGTTATGTATTGGAGAGCTTTCTTGTTTCTTGAAAAAGGTTTGTATTGCTATATACTTTCCTCTCAGGACTGCCTTTGCTGTGTTGCAAAGATTTTGAACAGTTGTGTTTTCATTTTCATTTGTTTCCATGAATTTCTTAAATTCTACTTTAATGTCCTGGTTAACCCATTCGTTCTTTAGTAAGATGCTCTTTAGCCTCCATGTATCTGAGTTCTTTGCAACTTTCCTCTTGGGATTGAATTTAGTTTCATGGCATTGTGGTCTGAACATATGCAGGGAATGATCCCAATCTTTTGGTAATGATTAAGACCTGATTTGTATCCCAGGATGTGATCTATTCTGGAGAATGTTCTATGTGCACTAGAGAAGAATGTGTATTCTGTTGCTTTGGAATGAAATGTTCTGAATATATCTGTGATGTCCATCTGGTCCAATGTGTCATTTAGAAGCTTTATTTCCTTGTTGATCTTTTGCTTAGATGATCTGTCCATTTTGGTGAGGGGGGGTATTAAAGTCTCCCACTATTATTGTATTATTGTTGATGTGTTTCTTTGACTTTGTTATTAATTGGTTTATATAATTGGCTGCTCCCATGTTAGGGGCATAGATATTTACAATTGTTATATCTTCTTGTTGGACAGTCCCTTCAAGTATGATATAGTGTCCTTCCTCATCTCTTATTATAGTCTTTGGCTTAAAATCTAATTTGTCTGATATAAGGATTGCCACCCCAACTTTCTTTTGATGTCCATTAGCATGGTGAATTTTTTCCACCCCCTTACTTTAAATCTGGAGATATCTTTGTGTCTATGATGAGTTTCTTGTAGACAGCATATTCATGGGTCTTGGTTTTTTTTATCCATTCTGATACTCTGTGTCTTTTGATTGGGGCATTTAGCCCATTTACATTCAGGGTAACTATTTATAGATATGAATTCATATAGATATGAATTTAGTGCCATTAAATTTCCTGTAAGGTGACTATTAACTGTATATTGTTTCTGTTCCTTTCTGATTTATGTTCCTTTTAGGCTATCTTTGCTTAGAGGACCCCTTTCAATATTTCTTGTAGTGCTGGTTTGGTGTTTGCAAATTCTTTTAGTTTCTGTTTGTCCTGGCAGCTTTTTATCTCTCCTTCTATTTTCAGTGACAGCCTAGATGGTTATAGGATTCTTGGCTGCATACTTTTCTCATTTATTGCTCTGAATATATCATGCCAGTCCTTTCTGGCCTGCCAGATCTCTGTGGATAGGTCTGCTGCCAATCGAACATTTCTGCCTTTGTATGTTACAGACTTCTTGTCCCGAACTGCTTTCTGGATTTTCTCTTTGTCACTGAGGTTTGTAAGTTTTACTATTAGATGTCGGGGTGTAGACCTATTTTTATTGATTTTGGGGGGTTCTCTGCACCTCCTGGATTTGATGCTTGTTCCCTTTGCCAGATTAGGGAAATTCTCTACAATAATTTTCTCCAATACACCTTCCATCCCTGTCTCTCTTCCTTCTTCTTCTGGGATCCCAATTATTCTAATATTGTTGCATTTTATGGTATCACTCATCTCTCGAATTCTCCCCTTGTAGTCCAGTAGGTGTTTGTCTCTCTTTTTCTCAGCTTCTTTATTCTCTGTCATTTGGTCTTCTATATCACTGATTCTTTTTTCAGTCTCATTTATTATAGCAGTGAGAGCCTCCATTTTTAACTGTACCTCGTTAATAGCTTTTTTAACTTCAACTTGTTTAGATTTTATTTATTTTATTTCTCCAGAAAGTGATTTTATTTCTCCAGAAAGGGATTCTCTAATATCTTCTATGCTTTTTTCTAGCCCGGTTAGCATCTTGATAACTGTCATTTTGAACTCTATTTCTGACATATTACTAATGTCCATATTGACTAGGTCTCTAGCCGTCGGTACTGTATCTTGTTCTTTTTTTTTTTTTTTTGTGGTGAGTTTTTCCACCCCATCATTTTATCGAGGTAAGTATAGATGAGTGAGAGAGAAAGATACCCTGCCTTTCTGCAGTTTTCACTGATTGATTAACTAGTTCTTGGCTGGATATTCTCACTGATCTCCTGGGGGACGGTCCTGTTGTCATAGTTCTCAAATGTCTTTGCCCAAGGCAGAATTGCACCACCCTTGTCAGGAGATGGGCCAACCACTTTGCTCAGGTTCGCTCTCAGGAGTCTTTGTTCCCTGAGCACTTTCCATACCGACCTGGAGGCCAGAAATGAAAATGGTGACCTTCCAGTGCCCAGCCCAGAGGAGCTGATTGCTGGGTGCCCCGCTTCTCAGCATGGCTTCAGAGGAAAGCGATCTGTCACTCCCATCTCCCTTGTCTATGGCCTGTGCTCTGTGCTCAGCTAGCCTGTTGCAGAGCACCTCTCTCAGCAACATGCATGGCCCTGTTTGGAGTCCCCAAACCCAGCAGATTCCTGCTGCGTGCTCCTGCATCACTCCTCCCAGAGGAAGAAGGAGGGGTATCTCCAGAGCTGCCTCCCGTGGGGTCCCCGCTTGAAGTGCAGCAGCCCGACCGTGTCTCAGTTCATATAGTCCAAGTTAAGCCTAAGCAGACACAGCATTGCATGGCTCCTTCTCTGCTGCCAGCTTCTCTGCCCCAATATCTGGGAGCTCTGTTGCACTTGGGCTCCCCTGGTCCCTCTGTGACCCCACAGGTCCTGAAATCACACTGTTCCCACCAGGGCTGAAACCCCTCCACCCTTAGCCACCAGAGTAATGTCCCTCAGCGGAGCAGAGTAAAATTTCTGGTTTTGTGCTTCGCGGCTCTGGGGTTGCTGGGAGGTGGCCCCTCCCCCTGGGGTCTCTCTTCCCATCACTTTGGATTCACTTTTTCCACACGTCCCACCTTTTGGAAAGTGGTCAATTTTCTACTCCTGGAATTGCTGTTCTTATTCTCTTCTCTCTCCTGTTGTGTTTGCTGACTTTTTGAATGGTTTGTTGCCTATCTAGCTGAACTTCTGGGATCCGATACTATCTCTGCCTCCTACACCTCCACCATCTCACCTCCAACCTAGCATATCAGATACTTAAATACAGATACAAACTGGTTGTTGTCAAAGGGGAGATAGGAAGGGAGAAGAGTGAGAAAGATAAAGGGAGTTAAAAGGTACAAACTTCCAATTATAAAATAAATTAGTCAAGATTAAAAAGTACAGCATAGGGAATATAGTTAATAATATTGTAATAATTTTGCTTGGTGACGGATGGTGACTATACTTATGGTGAACATCTAGTAATGTATAGAATTGTTGAATCAATATGCTGTACAGCTGAAACTAATATAAATTTTATATTATACTTCAATAAAAAACAAACAAACACAAACCAAATGTTTCTCCAAAAAGGTGTCAGGGAATACAATATGATTTCAATGCAACTATTTCTAAGAAAATACAAAAAACAAAGAAATGGTTATTATTTATTGCTTAAATTCCTTTAGAGTTTATTTATGCCAATTTCCAAAGCACAGCAATAATTGCATTCTTTCAGGGCCTGCTCAATTTCTGGTGTGACTTTTCTCCCTCCAGTCAGTCATTGTTTAAGTTTTCTGGAAAAATACAATTTACTATAGTGAATTCAAGCATTAAATAGCTCTCTTTAAAATCATGGGCATTGACTGACTTCCAAATTTGTCATGTAAGTATATGTTAGAGAATATAAACATCTTATATTCATCTCCTTTGAGTATAATTCTTAAACATTAATCTGTAATAGAAAAATCTATTGAACACTTTTAGTGTAAATTGGTAAAGACTCTCTTTTGGTAGTCAAGAAATTCATCAATACCTCGGTGACTTAAAAGTTTTAAAGACAGGCCTAATTTGTAAATCTTTTCCTATACAATCTGAAGATAGTAGATTGTATTGTGTCATGTCCCCCCAATATTCTGAAACTTTTTCAGACTTTTTCAGTCTTTTTCAGATAGTCATACTATCAACTTCCTGGTTTTGGTCTATATAAACCCCAATTCTCTTAAAATGAAAAAAGTGTCCATTAGAGAAACTTCATGAAGACTTTACACCATTCTGCACAAGAATGTTTTACTTGGAGCAATTTCCTTGTTATTTTGTAAAATAGTCATCATGCATTTTTTATAACAACATATGCAGAATAACTTAAAATGGTTAATATGAATATTAAGTATAAAGCCATCCTGGGACTTGTCATGGATTTTGGATCCGAAAAGATGTGAAGGTGTGTAATATGTATACTGGGCTATTGCACACTGCTTCAAAGTACCCACATTCATGTTGGCCTTTGAGAAAAGAAGCACTTGTTTTACTCTATGGTTGGCATGAAAGCCTATGTTTGATCAAATGTTGATAAAGGATATATGGGGCTAAGGTCAGGAGTCAAGCCCACTTAAAGAGAAGGGTTTGAGATAATCTACATGATGAGATGCATAAAAAATGCACAAAACATTAGATTTTAAGGGAGGAATTTCAAAACACCTATTAATGTGATTTGAAATAAATTACATCAAAAGAATAGTTTGTATTGAAGTCTTTCCCTTCTCTGAGTGTGTAGCAACTTAGACAAAAATCTAGCATTGAAATGTAGAGAATTAAGATATTTCAGTTCATACTTCTTCAGTTCTTTAGGCTACACATTAAGAGTGCTCTGCTACTTCTTAGTATAGGGGCCAGAAGTTTTTTTTTTTTCCTCCAGGAACTAATGCCAAGAGTTTCAAGCAGTACATATTAGTAATATTTTTAAAAAGAAGGTTGTGAAGTGTTTCCAAATGGGAAAGATTTAAAATCTTATGACTAAATCCAGGTGTACATTTATACAAGCATTTTTTTTATTACAATGAAGGGAAATAAGAACCACTGAAATTCATAGTTGTCCATAAAATCCCTAATTTTAGTTTTTATATAATCATCTTACTTTCCAATATTTTGCAAGAACTATTGAATATCAATGAACCAGAATTTAATAGATTTTATATTTTTTGTTTGATCTTGCATACTTTTTATTTATAACCCATAATGTAATGACAAAATTTCAGGGGTCTGAAGTAGGAGGCTCCCTGATAATTCAGAGGCTTTACATTACAAAAGTTTCTATATATTGGTATATATATCAATCTCTATTTTTTATCTTTTTATTTAGGGAGGCACTGAAGTTCAGAGTAGACCTCAAAATTCCAACACAATCTGGCCTTAGCTTTAGCTTGAGTCTCAGCTTTGAGAAGACTAAGTAGAAAATGCCTATTTAGTGTCAGTTTTGGCATTTCTGACTTGCATGATCAATGATATTGATGTTGGTCATCATACTTAATAGGCTTGAGAGTGTCTATGTCACAAATGAGGCATTCATGTTTATTGTTAATATCTGAATGTTTACTTTCAGATAAAGTGATATTCAAAGTTGTAAGTAGGCATAAAACCATATCCTTATGTGCTTTATAGGTTGAAATTATAATGGCCAGCTAAAGTATAAATGTATATTTATAATCACACAAGTAAAATGCTTTAATGATATTGTACAGAGGCCATTGGCCTCTGATGCAAGCAATATTCTTTGGTCCAGTTTTTATCAGAATGAAAGTAGTCATTTTATGCTTTCATCTCTCTCTCAGTTGATTTTGAACCTGCAGATGTGTTAAAATTTTTGATTGAGTAAAAACTTACAGAGCAGATGAGATGTATCTGTTGGACCCCCCAACACCTAAACACCATGAATTGTTTGAAGCTGAGATTTCTGGGAGTTTCTTGATCTGTTACTTTACTTTATTCCCCTTATATCATGGGATTTGTATCATGAAATAAACTGTCATTTACCTGAGCTCACTTAAGTAGGTTTCTGTTGCTTTCACTAAACTTTGACACACTAGGCAAAGTACATTTTATTTCACAAAGCAACTATATTTTTTTCAAGGATTCCATAAATGTGTTTGACTCATTGGTGATGAGGACTGTGATTTCTGATGAATCAAAAAGAACACTAAAAGCTGAAACAATGAAGTAACTTTTCTAGGGTAGCATAAAGGAGCTGAAAAGGGACTTTGAAAAAGAGGTATATTTTGACATCCATCACTGACATTATGTATGAATTCACAGATGAATATTTTCCTCTTTCTCATGTGCAGAGTCCAGTGTACTATGACAGCACTTGGACCAACTGCAGGATGCTGTGGCCATGCACCTACCTCAAAACTGGTGGCCCTAACTGCTTAAGGATTATAGGACAAGTTTTAGCAGGAGACTTCTAGGAATAGTGACTTTTCACTTAGCTCAAATTTTTTTGTATGTAGTTGTTTAACTTTTATTATCTACTGCCACATAACAAATTGCCCCAAAACTTTGTTGTTTAAAACAATATGTGTATTATCTCACACAGTTTTTGAGGGTCAGGAATTTAGGAGTTGCTTAGCTGCATGGTTCTGTCTTGGGATTTCTCATAAGGCTGCAGTCAAGATGTTGACTGATGCTGCAGTTCTCTGAATGCTTTAGTGGGACTGTGGGATTCACTCCCAAGTGCTTTGCAAGTTGCTTGCAAACATGCTTTGCAAGTTAGTGCTATTTATTGGGAGGTGCCCTTGTCCTTTCCCACATGGACCTCTCCCCACAGGTTACTTGAGTGTCTTCATGACATAGGGGAAGACTTCCTCCAAAGTGAGTGATCTAAGAGAGGGCAAGTTGGAAACTGTAATGTTGTGACTTAACCTTGCATAAAAATCTTGATCTATTCTGTGTAATACCAATACTTGTAGGAATATAAAAAATAGGGGTTTTAATGTTAACTTTGTTACTCGAGATGTATTTACTTCAAATCGTGAAGGACTGGCAAGATCTAAAATTAACTTTTATTTATTTATATTGGACCACCTAGGATTTCTATTTCAAAGTATCATAAGATAATGTAGTTAATTACTGTAGTCATTCAGTCTTATAAAAGCAAATGCTGGGCGTGAGGCAGTGACTGTTTTTTTGACTTGGTTATAACTATTAACATTTTGGGAGGGCCAGAAACACTACTTTATTCTTCCCTTCTGTGTTTGGAATCAAGAAAGAGATAAGGTACAGGAAACATTTGGGTGGCAATTAGAGTGTCAGATATGTTGCTGAAGGAGCAGACTGGAGATAGGGCTTTAGATCTATGGCCAAATGGGCTTGATTGTAAATGTACATACTCACTTCCAAGCACAGCTAGACAGCTGCAAGTACCTTCAACTTATCACATGGCCAAGACTTCCCTCATGTGCAGGCAGAGAGATCTGAAAGACAAGGTAGAGCTGAGCTGAGCTAGCTCAATTCTTTCCCCCAAACTCACTAAACTGACAATTCAGCTTCTCTCTCAAGGGCACCAGTCAGTGAGGGCTAGGGCAGAGAGCATCTATGTAGATCAGGTGCTACTTCTGGAGAAAGCTAAGGTATTTCAAAGAATCTATGCTGATGATAGTAGGTCATGAATAATCCTGCAATTAGTGAGTCATAATTGTGGGGTTAACACAGATCTAAATACTACAGATAACAAAGGTAACAGAAAGCATTCTGGCCCCTGAAACAGTAGCTGGTCAGACGGATAATACACATGCATGAAAATTTAAGGAAAATCTGGGTTTGATCTTACTATTGAAAAAAATCGGGAATTAACAAGCTTTAGGTTCTGTAGTGTAAAGGAAATGATCACTGGATACCTCAGGAGGTCTTTTCACTCATTTCTTTCTGCCTGATTCTGTGAAAGCCAGCAGTGAAAAGAAAATCTGTTCTTTGTAAGTGATGGTCAACAATGCTCTGTATTTTCTGTCTTTTTATTCAGATGATTTGACATCTGGGGTCTCACTGACCTGAGAGGAATTGCCCCTCCTAGGGTTAGCTAATACTGAAGAGATAGTAAATAACTCTTTTGGGGAGTGTGCCTTTCAAATGAAAAGAGCCTACCCTTTGCCTGCTGTTTCCCACAACTCACTGAAATTATTCACCCTATTGGATTCCAAGTCTATCTATGTACCCCTGCCCCATACATTCTTTGCCTGTGGAAACCCAATAGAGTGTCTTGCCATGTTTCCCCTTTGCACCTTCTGCCTGCTGACCAATCCTGGTGCTTACCTGTGTGCCCTGCATGGCAGGGCATGACCTTTACTTTTAGGAAACATGAGTAATAGAGGCCATCATCTCTTGAACTTTGGCCTTACTATACCTGAATGATAATAAAACCTACATTTAAAAACCCATTATTCTCCCTCCGCCTTAGAAAACAGTTTGTATGCATCAGGGTTAGTGTTTAAATGTATTTTTGTTACTAGCAAGTTTTCTGATGAATTGAAAGTGAAGGTTGGGGTATTCTAACGTATTTTAGGTAGACTTGATATTTATAGATCACCTACCTTTCTTTCTTTCATAGATTTTCCTGTTTAAAATCTTCTTAAATATATTCAGTATGTTTTTTTCAGTTACATTTTTATTTTGAGACAATAGTAAATTCACATGGAGTTGTAAGAAATAATACAGATGGATTCCATGCACTCATCACCCAAATTCCCCCAGTGGTAACATTTTGAAAAATTATAGCATAATATCACAACCAGGAAATTGACACTGGTATAATCCACAGATCTTACTCAGATTTCAATGTTTTACCTGCACTCTTTTGTGTGTGTGTATTTAAGTTCCATCTTACATGTAGATTTCTGTGACCAACACCACAATCAGGGTACAGAGCAGAGAACAGTTCTATAATTAGGGTCCTTTATGTTACTGTTTTGGAGCCCCAATCAACTTAAACCCCACTCCCTTCCCTAACTCTTGGCAACCACTAATCCATTCTCCATCTCTATATTTTGTTATTTCAAGATATTGTATAAATGGAATAATACAAAATTTGACATTTTGAGCTTCTTTATTCAATATATTTCCCTTGCGATCCATCCAAACTGTTGTGGATATAAATATTTTGTTCCTTTTTATTGCTTAGTAGTATTTCATGATGTGGATGTACAAAAGTTTGATTAATTATATAACCATTGAAGGACATCTGTGTTGTTTACAGCTTTTTTTGTGGAGTCACCAAGACTCCACAATTATTTCCTCAAACTTGTTGCTATTATAGTTTTATTCTTATTTTTCCATGTCTGCTATGACACTCCTCCATGCCTACAAGTGTCTTTGGTAATTTTAAAGGAAGAAACTTTTTCTAAAATTAGAGTACAAATTCTTCTTTAACCTCAAAATAATTTATTTTCTTTGTGCTTCATTCTTTTTTTTAAAAATTTATTTATTTTTATTTTTTTATTTTTTCAGTGTTACAAGATTTATTGTTCCTGCACCACACCCAGTTGTGCTTCATTCCTTGTGATAATTATTCATCTTCTCTTTGCTTCATTTCCCCTTCCCTATACAAAAGTAGTGTCTCTATCTCTAGTGCTGAAAAAGTTAATGTGATCGCTTCTGTTTACAAAGCATGATAAAAAGGCTGTATAAATTATTTAGGCATACTGGTGTGAGTCAGCTCTGCCCCCCAACTAGATCTGAAGTTACAGAGAATCATATATAGCTCCTTCAGCTGCCTGTCACATTTTCTGGGCCAGGCCTTTTTCTTGGTAATATTTAATTCCCAGAATCCTATTTTTCCAGGGGTTTGGTGTTGAGACTGTTCAGACACAAACCACTTAAAGATGGCAGACATACTAGGTTATTCATTAACAACTACTCAAGAAGAATTAGCTGGACATGCATAGGATTGGACTTGTAACTCAATTAAGATATTAATCAGGCTTGATGAAGTTTAGGCAGAAGCCACACACATCTTCTCTTCAGGCTAAAAGTTTGCCTTTATTGTAGACCCAGTGCTTAATATGTCTTATTTATATTCATCCAAGTACCTAAAAAGAATGCTTATGCATTTAGAGCCATCATGCTAGCAGTTTTTTAATTCAGACTCATTGGAATTCCAACCAGGACTACTTCTGAATGAAGACAGAATGCCCAAGGCTGAAATATCACCATCTGAATACCCTGGTTCCATTAATCATAAATTAGAGGGAAATTGAAGGCCTTCTTCTGGGTTTGCAGTTTCTATTGTCCAGCATGATCACTCTGGGGGTGTGCATCGTACCAGGAATCTGATTTATAAATTTTCCCCAGTGATTTTGATGATCAGACAGTTTTGGAGAACTATGCTAGGTGACATTGCCCCTTGAGAAAAGCCATTTCCAAGTCTGTTTCCTCCTTGACACATACGGGTCAGGAAACAATATAAAGACTAAAATATAATTGACTTGTGGAATCTGGTGGTGAAGCTGGAGATCTTGAAATTTCTGAAGTTGGATGTCTCAGAAGGAAGCATGGTGACACTGATGATGGACCCAGTGCATAAGAAGTTTGGTTAGATAGAGTCCTTTCTGTTATTTCTATGCTGTTGGAAGAGGCTTTCCTATAGACAAATAGATCAATAAATGAGTTTGTTTCCAAAATGCTGCAATACTACACACTGGCCTGCTGGTAGGGTTCATGAAAAGAAAAAAACAACCTGTATATGCTTTTAGAATATTATCTAGCACACCAACTAAGATAATAAATTTTCTGCTCCTTAAGCACTGGTAATACTGTCAGAGGGGATGTATATCCTTTCTCAAATTCTCACTGAAGCTTTGCTCTGAAATTCTGAGGCACAGGGCATTTTTGAGAAAGTAGCAAATCATATATTGATTAAGAAAAAAGAGAGTTGTCACCTCTCTATCTTTATAATCCTCAACTACAACCATATGACTCTCATCAGAGAAAATGCGGCAATGGTTTTCCAGCACTCTCTATAAGGGTAATGTAAATATGCACATAGCAGGAGGGTATATTTAACTAAGGAACAAAAAATCTTGCAAACAGGTTTTCTGAAGAGCTGATATTATGTTCTAAAATAGGCTGGTACATACCTCAAAGCATCAAATATGAAAGAATGTACTGAAACTTAGAGTAGTATTATGCATTAAATAAAAAAAATTCTGAGTAACTAGCTGGTTTTTTTTTGGGTACCTAGGGTAAGAGACACCTTGCTGAAAATCGGGATAAGCTTTTACAATAATTGCCATAGAACATTATCAGGTTTGAATGACATTTATAGAGCTCCAATTCCTAGAAAATTAAAAAACAGACAAAATATTATAAAAAAGGAAAAGTTTTATGAACATTGAAATGGAATTTGTAAGACTGTATTTTCAAAATCAATTTATTATTTGGCATATAACATGCACCTTGGTTTGCTTCTCAAAATTCAAGACAGATAAATTTAAAAATAAAATTGTTTTAGATCATTATCAATCTGCTAATTTGATATGTTTTTGAAGTTTCCTTGCTTTTAACTAAATAAAGGTACAAGTCTTTGCATTTTCTGCAAAATCTGAAAATTGCCTTTCCATCAATATGAAGTTACAATGGGTGGCTTATTTTGTAATGCAGTCAAACTTTGTGTGAGTGAACCTCTTAGGTGCTCAATATATATTTCTGAGTAGATATGTAAATGATAGGGGTGGCTGCCAGCAATAAACTGGTGGTTTTATATTTATCTTATTTTAGAGAGAATAGAATTACCTAGTAAGAATATGCAGAAAGAAGTACTTAATCATTCTAAGTATCTGACCATATTCTCTGGACAAATGTAAGCTAATGGATATTTGATCAGTTAAAGTACCAATATTTTCTGATCATTCTTGACAAACTGTTTTGGGCCGTAATTTTCAAATTCCATAGCTGTGATACATGCAAACTGTGATGCAGAATCATAGTTGTCTTTGAAGTAAAGCTCTCCAGCATGCTGGATATACAATGTTTTGTTTTTCTCAATTTTCATCATTCTTTTCATTCTTTTACCAGAACTCTTTTCCTCCGTTCCTAGAATATTTCCTAGTGGGAAGCTGGATCCTTAGGATGATGCACTAAAGCTATGTCCTGTGGGACATTAATAGCTACTCCTCCCAACAAGTTCTGTCCTCCCCAATTATGCCAGTTGACAGTTTTTTTTTTTTAATCTGTCTTTCTTTCTGTTGCTCCATCTCTATCTATGTTAGGAAAACTGTACACGTTTATAGAAAAATTGCTTACAAATATGTGATAGTCTTCTTTCCAGAAGCCAGAAAGAATGCTCTGCTTTCTTGCTGCTGATAAGTAGCACTAATCAACTAGCCGTGGAAGTACTTCTGGTTTCCTCCAAGAGTCCCTGGAATGCTAGAGGTATTTGATCTTTAATTTTGTAACTCAGATATCTTCTGAGGCTTGTAAGGTTTTAACAACAATGACATGCCTTGTGAATATAGCTTTTCCCTTGTACAGATTTCTTCAGAAATCCACTCACACCAAGCATGAATGAGTTCTGGTATGACTGACAAAAGTCTAGATAGTTAGGAGAAGACCATCTACCATGTTTCCTAGGAGCCCTCTCTCTCTTGTTTCCTCCTATGTCTCCCTATAATACACTCTAACTCAAATTGCTAACCTATATTCCACCTCCCTCTAAATTCCAGGTCCTTATTTCTTCCTCCTACATGTTCATCACTTCCTCTTTCTTATGGAAACTCATTGGGCAGCTAACCAGAAGACAATCCTTATAAAACACACACACAAAAACAAAACAAATGAAAGAACAAAATTCTACTTGAGAGGGATTTTGATTATTTTTTCCACTTTGATAAACCTCCCAAATAATTAAAATCACAAATGAGAGAGGAGAAATAACAACCAATACCACAGAAATACAATTATAAGAGAATATTATGAAAAAAATATATTCTAAAAAACTGGACAACCTGGAAGAAATGGATAAATTCCTAGAAACATAGAAACTACAAAAACTAAAACAGGAAGGAATAGAAAATTGAACAGACTGATAACCAGCAAAGAAATTGAGCCAAGAATAAGAAAATTCCAGACAAAAAAAAAGTTGATGGCCAGATTATTTCACAGGAAAATTCTATCAAACATTTATTTTTTCCCCAAACATTTAAAGAAGAATTAATACCTATTCTTCTCAAACTATTCCAAAAAAATATAAAAGGAAGAAAAACTTTATAATTCATTTATGAAGCCAGTATTACTGATACCAAAACCAGATAAAGATTCCACTAAAAAAGAGAACCACAGGCCAGTATTCCTGATGAACCAGGGATGCAAAAGTTCTCAGTACAATACTAACAAACTGAGTCCAACAATACATCAAAAGACTCATTCCTCCTGTTTAAGTGGGGTTTATTACTGGGTTACAATGGTGGTTCAATATTCATAAATCAATCAACATGATACACTACATTAATAAAAGAAAGGATAAGAACCATATGATCATTTTGATAGATTCAAAAAACATTTTGAAAGTACAACGACCAGGGACGCCTGGGCGGCTCAGTTGGTTAAGCGGCTGCCTTCGGCTCAGGTCATGATCCCAGGGTCCTGGGATTGAGTCCCACATCAGGCTCCTTGCTCGGCGGGGAGCCTGCTTCTCCCTCTGCCTCTGCCTGCCTCTCTGCCTGCTTGTGCTCATTCTCTCTCTCTCTGACAAATAAATAAAAATAAAAAATCTTAAAAAAAAAAGAAAGTACAACAACCATATATTATAAAACCTCTCAACAAAGTAGGGTTAGAGGGATTATACTGAAAGATAATAGAGGCCATATACAGAAAACCCACAGATAGTATTTTCCTCAATTCATAAAAACTGAGAGCTTTTCCTCTATGACATAGTACTGGCAGTCTTAGCTACAGCAGTTAGACAACAAAAAGAAATAAAAGGTATCCAAATCAGCAGTAAAGAAGTAGAGCTTTCACTACTTGCAGATGGCATGATACTCTATATAGAAAATCCAAAGGACACCACCAAAAAACTGCTAAACTGATCAATGAATTCAGTAAAGTTGCAATGTAACAGGATCAATGTACAGAAATCTATTGCTTTTTTCTTTTTAAAATGATTTTATTTATTATTTGAGAAAGAGAGAGACCACAAGCAATGGGGGTGCAGAGGGAGAGGGAGCCCAATGTGGGACTAGATTCCAGGACCCTGGGATCATGACCTGAGTGGAAGGCAGATCCTTAACTGACTGAGCTACCCAATCACCTTATTGCATTTCTATACACTTCAAGCAGCAGAAAGAGAAATTAAGGAATCAATCCCATTTACAATTGTATCCAAACAATAAGGTATGTAAGAATAAATGTAACCAAGGAGGAGAAGGACAAGTACTCTGAAAACTATGAAATATTTATGAAAGAAATTGAAGATGACACAAAGAAATGGAAAGACATTCCATGTTCATGGATTGGAAAGACAAATATTGTTAAAATGTTTATCCTAAACTGTAATTTTGCTGTAAATTGCTAAAAAAGCAATTTACACATTGAATGCAATCTCTATCAAAATACCACCAGCATTTTTCACAGAGCCAGAATAAGCAGTCCTAAAATTTGTATAGAACCACAGAAGACTCTAAATAGCCAAAACAACCTTGAAAAAGAAAAGCAAAGCTTGAGGCACCACAATTCCAAACTTCAAGTTATATTACAAAGCTGTTGTGACCAATCAATATGGTACTGACACAAAAAAAGACACATAGATCAATGGAACAGAGTAGAGAACCCAGAAATAAACACACAACTATATGGTCAAATAATCTTCAACAAAGCAGGAAAGAATATCCTATTTCTCTTCACGAAACAGCATTGGTGGGAATGCAAGCTGGTGTAGCCACTTTGGAAAACCGTGTGGAGATTCCTCAAGAGATTAAAAATAGAGCCACCATATGACCCTGCCATTGCACTACTTGGTATTTACTCCAAAGATGCAGATGTGTTACAAAGAAGGGCCACATGGACCCCAATGTTCATAGCAGCATTGCCACATGGTCACAATCGCCCAACTGTGGAAAGAGCCAAGATGCCCTTCAACAGATGAATGGATAAAGAAAATATGGTCCATATATACGATGGAATATTATGCCCCCATCAGAAAGGATGAATACTCAACTTTTGTATCAACATGGATGGGACTGGAAGAGATTATGCGGAGTGAAATAAGTCAAGCAGAGAGAGTCAATTATCATAAGGCTTCATTTACATGTGGAGCATTAAGGAAAAACATGGAGGACATTGGGAGAAGGAAAGGAAGGGTGAATGGGGGAAATCAAAGGGGGAGATGAAGCATGAGAGAATGCAAACAAACTGAGGGTTTTGGAGGGGAGAGGTGCTGGGGGTTGGGTGAGCCTGGTGGTGGGTATTGAGGAGGACACGTATTTCATAGAGCACTAGGTGTGGTGCCTGAACAATGAATCCTGGAACAGTGAAAAAATAAAATTAAATTTATATATACATTATAAAGTTAATTTTATATTATATATAATTTATTTTATATAATATATTATATATTAATTTATATATATATATAAATTATATATATATATATATATATATATATATATATATATATATATATAATAGAACTACCTTATGAACCACCTTATGAACCAGTAATTGCACTACTAGCTATTTACCAAAGAGTACAAAAACACTAATTCAAAGGATTACGTACATCTGGATATTTATAGCAACATTATCTACAATAGCCAAAGTATGGAAACAGTCACATGAATGGAGCTAGAGAGTACTATGCTAAGTAAAATAAGCCAGAGAAAGACCAATACAATACGATTTCACTCATATGTAGAATTAAAGGAACAGAACAAATGAGCAAAGGAGGGAAAAAAAAAAGAGAGGCAAACAGGAAAGAGCCTCTTAACTTCAGAGAATAAACTAATGGTACCAGAGGAGAAGTGGTTGGGAGGATGGGATATATAGGTGATGGGGTTAAAGAGTGCACTTGTCGTCATGAGCACCAGTTGATGGATGGAAATGTTGATTCCCTATATTGTACACCTGAAACTAATATTAAAACTGGAATTTGCATAAAAAGTAAAATAAAAAAGAAACTATCCCTGAAGAATCAAAGGCATTGAATTTACTAAACAAAGAGTATGTATGTATGTATGTATGTATGTATGTATGTATGTATTGAGATATAATTGATGTGTAACCTGATAGGAGTTTTAGGTATACAACATAATGATTTGATATTTATATATATTGTATAATGTTCACCACAATAAGTCTAGTTAACATCTATCACCACATATTGTTACACATTTGTGTTTCTTGTGGTGAGAACTTTTAAGAACTACTCTTCCAGCAACTTTCAAATATACAGTACAGTATTATTAACTATAATCACCAGGCTGTACGTTACATTCCATGACTTATTTATTTTATAACTGGAATCCATTCTCTGTATCTTTGAGTTCTTTTTGGGGAGGGAGTTTCTAAGAAGACAGCCTTAGTTTTTCTTTTTTTAAAATTTAAGTTAAATTAATTAACATAATGTAATATTAGATTGAGAGGTAGAGTTCAGTGATTCAACAGTTGTATATAATACCCAGTGCTCATTACATCATGTGTCCTCCTTAATGCCTGTCACTAAGTAACCTATCTCTTCACCCTCTTCCCCTTCAGCAATCCTCAGATTGTTTCCTATTATCAAGAGTCTCATATGGTTTGTCTCCCTCTCTAATTTATCTTGTTTTACTTTTTCATCCCTTCCCTTATGATCCTGTTTTGTTTTTTAAATTCCATATACGAGTGAGTTCCATCCATGTTGTTGCAAATGGTAAGATTTCATTTTTTATGGCTGAGTAATACTCATACACACACACACACACACACACACACACACACACACACACACACACTACATCTTTGTTCATTCATCTGTTGATGGAAATCTGGGCTCTTTCCATAGTATGGCTATTGTGGACATTGTTACTATAAACTTTGGGGTACAGGTTCCCCTTCAGATCACTACATTTGTTATCTTTGGGGTAAATACCTAATAATGTAATTGCTAGGTTGTAGGGTAGCTCTATTTTTAACTTTTTGAGGAACCTCCATATTGTTTCCCAGAGTGGCTGTGACAGCTTATATTTCCACAAGCAGTGTTAGAGGGTTCCACTTTCTCTGCATCCTTGCCAACATTTCTTGTTTCCTGACTTGTTAATTTTTATCATTCTAACTGGTGTAAGATAGTATCTCATTGAGGTTTTAATTTGTATTTCCCTGATGCTGAGTGATGTTGAGCATTTATTCATGTGTCTGTAGGCCATTTTTCTTTGGAGAAATGTCTGGTCATGTCTTCTGCCCATTTTTTGACTGGATTATTTGTTTTTGAGTGTTGAGTTGGATAAATTCTTTATAGATTTTGGGTACAAGCACTTTATATGATAAGATATTTGTACATATCTTCTTCCATTTTATCAGTCATCATTGGTTTTGTTGACTATTTCCTTTGCTGTGCAAAAGCTTTTTTTCCTGATGAAATCCCAATAGTTCATTTTGCCTTTGTTTCCTTTGCCTTTGGAGATGTATCTAGTCAGAAGTTGCTGTCACCAAGGTCAATGAGGTTTCTGCCTGTGTTCTCCTCTAGGATTTTGATGGATTCCTGTTTCACATTTAGGTATTTCATCCATTTTTAGTATATTTCTGTGTATTGTTTAAGAAAGTGGTCCAGTTTCATTCTGCATATGGCTGTCCAATTTTTCCAACACCATTTGTTGAAGAGACTGTATTTTTTCTACTAGATATTCTTTCCTGCTTTATCAAAGATTAGTTGACCATAGAGTTGAGGGTCCATTTCTGGGGTTTCTATTGTGTTTCATTTATTTGTGTATCTGTTTTGTGCCAGTACAATACTGTCTTCATGATTACAACTTTATAATACAGCTTGAAGTCTGGAATTGTGATGCCACCAACTTTGGTTTTCTTTTCAACATTCCTTTGGCTATTGGGCATCTTTTCTGATTCCATACAAATTTAGGATTATTTTTTTCTAGGTCTGTGAAAAATGTTGATGATATTTTGATAGGGATTGCATTGAATGTATAGATTGCTCCAGGTAGCACAGACATTTTAACATTATTTATTCTTCCAGTCCATGAGCATGGAGTATTTTTCCATATCTTTATGTCTTCCTGAATTTCTTTCATGAGTGCTCTATTACAGATCCTTTCAGATTATAGATCCGTTGTCTCTTCAGTTAGGTTTATTCCTAGGTATCTTAAGGTTTTTGGTGTAATTATAAATAGTATCAATTCCTTAATTTCTCTTCCTTTTGTCTTACTGTTAGTTTATAGAAATGCAACTGATTTCTGTGGGTTGATTTCATATCCTGCTTCTTTGCTGAATTCATGTTTGAGTTCTAGCAATTTTGAGGTGGAGTCTTTGGGTTTTCCATATAAAGTATCATATCATCTGTGAAGAGTGAGAGTTTGACTTCTTTTTTGATGATTCTGAAGTCTTTTATTTCTTTTTGTTGTCTGATTGCTGAAGCTAGGACTTCCAGTACTATGTTGAACAATAATGGTGAGAGTGGACATCCCTGTCATGTTCTTCACCTGAGGGGAAAAGCTCTCAGTTTTTCCTAATTGAGAATGATATTTGCTGTGGGCTTTTTAATATGGCTTTTTATGATATAGAGGTATATTCCCTCTATCCTTACACTGTGGAGAGGTTTTATCAAGAAAGGATACTGTATTTTGTCAAAAATGTGTTTTCCACATCAATTGAGAGGATCATCTGGTTCTTGTCCTTTCTTTTATTAACATAGTGTATCACACTGATTGATTTGCAGAAGTTGACTACCCTTGCAGCCCAGGAATAAATCCTGCTTGGTCAAGGTGAATAATCCTTTTTATGCACTATTGGATTCTATAGGCTAGTATCTTGGTGAGAATTTGTGCATTCATGTTCATCAGGGATATTGGTCTGTAATTTTCCTTTTTGGTAGGGTTTTTGTCGAGTTTTGAGATCAAGGTAATGTTAGCTTTATAGAAAGAGTTTGGAAGTTTTTCTTCCATTTCAATTTTTTTGAAACAGCTTCAGAATAGATATTAATTATTTAAATGTTTGATAGAACTCCCCTGGAAAGCCATGCATCCCTGGACTCTTGTTTGTTGAGAGATTTTTGATTATTGCTTCAATTTCTTTTCTGGTTATGGGTCTGTTCAGGTTTTCCATTTCTTTCTGTTTCAGTTTTGTTATTTATGTTTCTAAGAATGCATTCATTTCCTCCTGATTCCTAACCTGTTGGAAGATAGTTGCTCAAAATACATTCTTATCATTGTTTGTATTTTTTCACTGTTGGTTGTGATTTATCCTCTTTCATTCATTATTTTATTTGGGTCTTTTTTCTTTTTGATAAGTCTGACTAGGAGTTTACCAATCTTATTAATTCTTTCAAAGAACAAGTTCTTAGCTTTTGATCTGTTCTACTGTTCTTTTGGTGTTGATTTCACTGATTTCTGTTCTAATATTTATTAATTCTATTGATAGAATTTGTTTGTTTAATAAAATAAATAGAATATAATAAATAAATAGAATAAATAAATAAGTAGAAAAAATAATAGAAAAAATAGAATTTACTTATTTGTCTTTATTTGTTGTTCTTTCTCCAGCTCCTTTAGGTATAAAGTTAGGTGTCATATTTGAGACCTTTCTTGTTTCTTGAGAAAGGCTTGTGTTGATATGTACTTTCCTCTTAGGACTACCTTTGCTGCATCCTAAAGGTTTTGAACAGTTATGATTTTATTTTCATTTGTTCTCATGCATTTTTAAAATTCTTCTTTAATTTCCTTGTTGACTCATTCATTCTTTTTTTTCTTTCTGTCTTTTTTTTCCCCAAATATGTTTTTTATTTTTTCAGTGTTACAAGATTTATTATTCATGCACCACACCCAGTGCTCCATGCAATATATGCCCTCCTTAATACCCACCACCAGGCTCACCCAACCCCCCATCATCTCCCCTTCAAAACCTTCAGTTTGTTGCTCAGAGTCCACAGTCTCTCATGGTTCATCTCCCCCTCTGATTTCCCCCCATTCCCCCTCCCTTCCTTCTCACAATGCCCTCCATATTTTTCTTTATGCTCAGCATGTAAGTGAGACCATAAGGTAATTGGCTCTC
>CM053608.1:103759083-103777005 GCA_028646535.1 Procyon lotor
GAGAGCCAATTACCTTATGGTCTCACTTACATGCTGAGCATAAAGAAAAATATGGAGGGCATTGTGAGAAGGAAGGGAGGGGGAATGGGGGGAAATCAGAGGGGGAGATGAACCATGAGAGACTGTGGACTCTGAGCAACAAACTGAAGGTTTTGAAGGGGAGATGATGGGGGGTTGGGTGAGCCTGGTGGTGGGTATTGAGGAAGGCATGTATTTCATGGAGCACTGGGTGTGGTGCAAGAACATTTAATCTTGTAATGCTGAAAAATAAAATAAACATATTTGGGGAAAAAAAAGTAGGAGGCTGCTTCTCAAAAAAAATATCTGTGAATTTGGGTAAAGTTACCATCATGCCATATTGCAATCCTGGAGAGAGAAGATTCAGAGAATAATTGCCTTGACATCTCTCATCTTCCAAACTCAAATTCCTTTCTGATGCCTCTGTTAGAAGTTCAAAGGATTTAGGTCTTATCTAGGAAAAATATATGACCCTGAGAGGTTGTAACACTCAACAAACTTTATTGGGTGGCTCATGGACGACGTTGTATGAGAGGGAAAGTCCATCGCAGTAAGAGTCTGTCCAAAAGCTCTTTGAGAAGGGGTTACCATACAGAAGGAGAAGAGGGCAAGGGAACTCCTGGGGAGAAGGAACTCACATGTCTAGGAGATATTGCTCAACAGTAAGGTGAGGAATCTGTTTCAAGAGCTCTGACAGGCCCTAGCAGCATGGTGGTCTTATCTTATCAATGGTAAGCAGATGTGGGATGAGGTTTCCTCACTCATTCAAAGCAGGCAGACTCTAAATAGATAAAAATGTGCTTGTTTAGGTTATTCTTTAAATAACTGGATTTGCAAAAATTGTAATTTGGCACCTGTGGCTTTTTGAGCTAATGGGTCTCAGCCTGCAGTGAAGAAATAAACAAACTAGGAGAAAATAGAGGCCATTTTTGACTATTTAGGTAAAGGCCCCAAGTTGGCCAAGTTTAATAGAAAGCTAGAGAGCCAGGGGATCTACTCAGTGCATTTTATGGAGGTCTGGCCCCTTGAACATGGAGTAAAGTGGACAGCAGATCTGAGAGATAAAGAAGAATGGATAGCAGAAACCTTCAGGACCAGCATAGCACCAACCAGAAGTAGTAACAGCAACTGTATCATAATCTTATTCAACTGTCCTAAAATATGTTGTGAATTTAACTGGGTCAACTTTTGAGTAACATATCTGATTTTCTCTTTACTCTAGGACCCAATTTTTGTGTAGTGGATAACAGGTTGGATGGTTGGTAAGAGATGTGGAAAGAATAAAGTAGTAAGATTAGGACAAGTAGATCTGGGAAAGAGTCATGAGACACTCTTCTCAGATATTAGTGTCTTAAACTGCTTTTTATCTTTTGACTTCATCATTGTAGTGTGAGACTTCCTCTTCAACTACTGAAGCAGAAGAAGAGATTCATGAGGGATTTCACACTAATAATTTCACACTAATAATTCATTTCTATTCATAACTCATTGAACTGTACTAGTCACTTGTACCTGCCTATGAATGGGAACTTGTAATTCAGGTAAAGTGAATACAGGTGAACCTGAGAAGAATCTTCCACATGCTTTTATTTTTTTTAATTTTTTTTCCACAAAAATGTTTATTTTATTTTTTCAGTGTTACAAGATTTATTGTTCATGCACCACACCCAGTGCTCCATGCAATACGTGCCCTCCTCAATACCCACCACCAGAGGGGGAGATGAACCATGAGAGACTGTGGACTCTGAGCAACAAACTGAGGGTTTAGGAGGGGTGGGGGTGGGGGGCTGGGAGAGCCTGGTGCTGGTGGTTCCACATGCTTTTAAACATCATTTTACTTCAGCACTGTGATGATAATTTCTCAAAAACTGTTGTGAAGTATTTAAGAATATGGGTTCTAAAATCATATTATATGAGTTTAACTCATTTGTTACTTGCTATTCAGTGCCTTGGCTAAGTTACTTAACAGTTTAGTTTAAATTATTGTATTCATAGAATTGGGATAATAATAGAACTTGCCTCATAAAATTGTGAGGATTATGTCAAGGAACATATTCAAAGTAATTAGCACAACACTAAACACTTAGTAAATTTTAATAATTCATAATATTATTTTTAAACATTTAATTTATTTATTTGAGAGAGAGAAAGCACAAGCAAGGGGAGAGGCAGAGGGAAGGGAGAAGAATACTCCTCTGCCAAGCAGGAATCTTGACCTGGGGCTGATCCCAGGACTCTGGGATCATAACCCGAGCCAAAAGCAGACACTCAACTGAATGAGCCACTGCAATGTCCTATTCATATTATTTTTTGAACTGATTTACATATTGGAAGATAAATGGAGATTTGGAATAGAATTTGAACATTTATTTTCATTTGAATATTGGCTGTCTTCTTTATATGCATACTTAATTAAAAATGTTGTAAATGGTATCATTCCAATATATTTAATCATGGGGGATTTGTGCCTGTGTTTTAGTTTGATGCATTCACCACAATTACAGGCATTCCTCAACCATATTGCAGGTTTTGTTCCAAGCCATTGTAATAAAGAGTACCACAACAAAGCAAGTCAAATGATTTTTGTTTGTTTGTTTCCCAGTGCATATAAAGGTTATGTTTACACTGTACTGTAGTCTATTGTGAAATAGCATTATTTTTTTAATGTATGTACCTTATGAAAAATACTTCATCGCTAAAAAATGCTAACTGTTATCTGAGCTTTCAGTGAGTCATAACTTTGCTGGTGGTGGAGGCTCTTGTCTCCATGTTGATGGCTGCTGAATGATCAGGGAAGTGGTTGCTGAAGGCTGCGGTGGCAGTGGCAATTTCTTAAAAGAAGACAGCAATGAAGTTTGCTACATCAAATGAATCTTCCTTTCAATAATGATTTCTCTGTAACATGCAATGTCATTTGAACTTCCAAAATTAAAGTCAATCTTCTCAAATCCTGCCACTGCTTTATCAACTAAGTTTATGTAGCATTGCAAATCCTTTGGTGTCATTTCATCCTTCTTCATAGCATCTTCACCAGGAGTAGGTGCCATCTCAAAAAACCATCTTTGCTCATTCATAAACACTGATTCTTCATCCATTTTTTATCATGAGATTGCAGCAATTCCGTCACATCTTCAGACTTCACTTTTAATTCTAGTTTCTTGCAATTTTCACCATGTCTGCTGTTACTTTCCCTACCAAAATCTTGAATCTTTCAGAGTCATCCTTAAGAATTGGAATCAACTTGTTCCCAACTCTTGCTAATGTTGACATTTTGCCCTCTTCACATGAGTCATGAAGGCTCTCAATGGCATCATCTGATGGTGAATCCTTTCCAGAAGTTTACTTTGCCCAGATCCATCAGAGCAATTACTATCTTTGACAGCTATAGCCTCACAGAATGTATTTTTTTTTATTTTTCTTTTCGTTTCTTTCTTCTCTTTTCTTTCTTTTCTTATTATGTTATGTCAGTCACTATACATTACTTCATTAGTTTTTTGTTTATTGTTTTTTATTTTTTTGTGGTGGAGCTAAGCTGGACAACTGTGAAGTCATAGCTCTGCCACTCATGACCCATGTCATCATGAACATGATGTTCAGCCTCTCTGCCCCCTTGTTCTTCCCTGTAAAACCTGGGTTTATATTTTATTTTAATTTAATTTTTATTTTTAATTTAATTTAATTTTTTCAGTGTTCCAAGATTAATTGTTCATGCACCACACCCAGTGCTTCATGCAATACATGCCCTCCTCAATACCCACCACCAGGCTCACCCAACCCCCCACCCCCTCCCTCCAAAACCCTCAGTTTGTTTCTCAGAGTCTGCAGTCTCTCATGCTTCAACTCCCCTCCGATTTTCCCCAATTCACCCTTCTTTTCCTTCTCCCAATGTCCTCCATATTTTTCCTTATGCTCCACATGTAAGTGAAACCATATGATAACTGACTCTCTCTGCTTGACTTCACTCTGCATAATCTCTTCCAGTCCTGTCCATGTTGATATATAAGTTGGGTATTCATCCTTTCTGATGGAGGCATAATATTCCATCATATATATGGACCATATCTTTATCCATTCATCTGTTGAAGGACATCTTGGCTCTTTCCACAGTTCGGTAATTGTTGGCCAGGGCTGCTATAAACATTGGGGTCTATGTGGCCCTTCTTTGCTCTACGTCTGTATCTTTGGGTAAATACCTAGTAGTACAATTTCAGGGTCATAGGGTAGCTCTATTTGTAACTTCTTGAGGAATCTCCACACTGTTTTCCAAAGTGGCTGCACCAACTTACATTCCCACCAACAGTGTAAGAGGGTTCCCCTTTCTTCACACCCTCTCCAACATTTGTTGTTTACTCTTGTTGATTTTTGGCCATTCTAACTGGTGTAAGGTGGTATCTCAATGTGGTTTTGATTTGAATCTCCCTGATAGCTAATGATGATGAATATTTTTTCATGTGTCTGTTAGCCATTTGTATATCTTCATTGGAGAAGTGTCTGTTCATGTCTTCTGCCCATTTTTTTTGACGTGATTATCTGTTTTTCGAGAGTGAAACTTGACCCTTCTCTTACACCATACACAAAGATAAACTCAAAATGGATAAAAGACCTCAATGTGAGGCAGGAATCTATCAAAATCCTAGAGGAGAACATAAGCAGTAACCTCTTTGACATCAACCACAGCAACTTCTTTCAGGACATGTCTCCAAAGGCAAAGGAAACAAAAGCAAAAATGAACTTTTTGGGACTTCGTCAAGATAAAAATCTTCTGCACAGCAAAGGAAACAGTCAACAAAACAATGAGGCAACCCACGGAATGGGAGAAGATATTAGAAATGAGACTGCAGACAAAGGTCTGATATCTAAGATCTAGTAGTTTTATTAGTTTTTGATGTAGTGTTCCATTCTACATTAAAGTTTTTGATGTAGTGTTCCATACTACCAAAACTTCAATAGTTTTTGATGTAGTTTTCCATAATTCATTATTAGAGTATACTGCACAGTGCTCATTGCAGTACATGCCCTCCTTAATACCCATTACTGGGATAACCCATCCCTCTACCTTTCTCTCCTCTGAAACCCTCAGTTTGTTTCCCTAAGTTTATAATCTGTAATGATTCATCTCTCCCTCTGATTTCCCACCTTCATTTTCCTCTTCTTTCTCCTAACGTCTCCATGATATTTCTTATGTTCCACATATATGTAAAACCATATGATAATTGATTTTCTCTGCTTGACTTATTTCACTTAGGATAATCTCCTCCAGTTTCATCCATGTCAATGCAAGTGGTGGGTATTCATCCTTCCTGATGGCTGAGTAATATTCCAATGTATATATGAGCCACATCTTCTTTATCCATTCATCTGTTGAAGGGGATCTTGGATCCCTCCACAGTTTGTCTATTGTGGACATTACTGCCAAGAACATTAGAGTGCATGTGCCCCTTCTTTTCACTACATATGTATCTTTGGGGTAAATACCCAGTAGTACAATTCCTGGATTGTAAGGTAGCTTTTTTTTTTTAACTTTTTTTTTTTTTAAAGATTTTATTTATTTGACAGAGAGAAACACAGCCAGAGAGGGAACACATTTTTTTTTTTAACTTTTTGAAAAACCTCCATACTGTTTTCCAAAGTGGCTGTACCAACTCGCATTCCCACCAACAGTGTACAAGGGTTCCCTTTCTCCACACCCTCTCCAACATTTGTTGTTTCCTGCCTTGTTAATTTTTTGCCATTCTAAGTGGTGTAAGGTGCAACACCATCAGGGAAATTCAAACCGCATTGAGATACCATCTTACACCAATTAGAATGTATTTCTTAAATAATAAGACTTGAAAGTTGAAAAGACTCCTTGATCCATTGGTGCAGAATGGATGTTGTATTAGCAGGCGTGAAAACAGTGTTAATCTCATTGTACATTTCCATCAGCTCTTGGGTGACCAGGTGCCTTGTCAATAAGCAGTAGGATTTTGAAAGCAGTCTTTTTTTTTTTTTTTTTTTCTGGGTAGTAGGTCTCTACAGTGAGCTTAAAATATTCAGTAAACCATGCTATACATAGACATCCTGTCATCCAGGCTTTGTTATTCCTTTTATAGAGCACAGGCTTAATAGCTTGAGCATAATCGGTTTCAACTTCAAGCCACCAACTAGCTGCATTAGCCCCTAAGGAGAGAGTCAGACACCCTCTGAAGCTTTGAAGCCAGGCATTGACTTCTCCTCTCTAGCTATGAAAGTCTTAGATGGCATCTTTTTCTAATAGAAGGCTGTTTCATCTATAGTGAAAGTCTGTTGTTCAGCATAGTCACTTTAATGAATTATCTTAGCCAGATCTTTTGGATAGTTTGCTGAAGCTTCTATGTCATCATTTTCTGTGTCACCTTGCACTTTGATGTTATGGAGATGGCTTCTTGCCTTATATCATGAACAAATCTCATGAACAAACTGTGCCAAGTTCCACCTTTTCTTCTGTAACTTTCACCTCTCTCAGCCTTCATAGAGTTGAAGAGGGTTAAAGTTTTGCTCTCAGTAAGCTTTGGCTTAAGGCAGTATGACTGGTTTGATTCTGTATTAAAGCCACTAGAACTTTCTGTACATTAGCAATAAGGCTCTTTCACATCCTTATCATTCATGTGATTACTGGAGTATCATCTTTAGTTTCCTTCAAGAACATTTTATTTGCATTCACAACTTGCATATTTGGTGGCCATGGTCATCACTCAGAAATTGCTAGACATAAGCAGAAGCAACCTGAGAGCTCTAATCTCTGAGCTTCTGTTGACTATATTTAGAAATCTGAGCTCAGTTATTTGAGCAGTTTATAGATCTGAAAATAGTATTTTTATTTTCTTTTAAACATCAAACTTGACTACTTGACTACTATAGCTTTATAACATTTTTTTAAAAGGCTTTATTTATTTATTTATTTATTTATTTATTTATTTATTTGACATAGAGAGAGAGAGCACAAGCAGGGGGAGCATCAGGCAGAGGAAGAGGGAGAAGAAGGCTCCTTGCTGAGCAGGGAGTCTGATGTGGGACTTGATCCTAGGACCCCAGGGATTTTGACCTGAGCTGAAGGCAACTGGTTAACTGACTGAACCTCCCAGGCACCCCTGTAGTTTCACTTCAAAAATCTCTTGCAGTTGGATGATACAAAGCAAAATAAAACTAAAGCATGGACTTTTTAGCTGATTTAATGGACAATCCTTCATACTCAGGTGTTGGTTTTGCTTTAATTTTCATAGTGTGATAATGAAGACAGGTTTGAGAGATTCTGCCTTGTATCCTAGCATAGACTGACCTGAACCACGCTGAACAATGACCCATTTGTTTTTGCTTTTCAAACATTAAATTAGGTTGTGAATCTCATCTATGCCTAATGCCATTACCAGCTTTTTGTATATACTTTCATAAATTGGTTGTTAAACTATATGATCTGAATATTTGATGCTTTTTAAGATGTAGAAGATTCTACAGCTTTGACTTATGTTTCTAGCTATACCTCTTCATATGGGCAAAGGGGTAGATAGTACCCATTTTGAAGGTAAAATAATTGCAGAAAAGAGGAGAGACACACATGCAGGAGATACCAAGAGGAACCCAGGGTCATTATGGACATTTTATGAAGGGGGAAGTATTTTTATACTGGCAATGTAAGTTGACCAAAAATGGGTTGTTTGGGCTTTGTGGGGAAGGGCTAGATTTTTATGTGGGGACATATCCCATTTTAACATATTCATGAGGAAGGTTTGTGAACTTTTCTTGGACTTTCAAGGTTGTTAATAATATTGCTAATTCATATTAACTCACCCAACATTCACTTTCTTCCCTTCCCTTTGTTCTGTCCTTTCTTCCCTCCTTGCCTTAACATATTGGCTGCTTATTTGTGCCAGGTGCTCTCTGATAGGGTCTAGGAAGAAACAAAGAGGAAAAACTGTTCCTGACTTAAAGAACAGTGGGAATAGAAAAATATGCACCATAACACAACACAGGCTGTGGTGGAGCCTGCACAGGATGCTTTTGGAGCAAGGCAAGGGAGGAAGAGCAACTATAGTGGATGACAAAATGTTCAAGAGAACTTCATGTATCTGTTGGCCCTCTGCATGTAGTCTTTGTCTACATGAAAATGTCTGTTCACATCTTCTGCCCATTTTTCAATTGGATTATTTCTTTTTTTTGGGTGCTGGGTTTTGTAAGTTCTTTATGTATTTTGGATACTAGCCTCTTATCTGATGTCATTTGCAAATATCTTCTCACATTTCATAGGTTGCCTTTTACTTTTTTTGATTATTTTATTCACTGTTCAGAAGCTTTTTATTTTGATGAAGTTCCAGTAGTTTATTTTTGATTTTGTTTCTCTTGTCTCAGGATCAACAATACAAGAAACAACAGGTGTTGGCAAGGATGTGAAGAAAGGGGAAACTTGGTGGGAATGCAAACTTATGCAGCCACTCTGAAAAACAGCATGGAGTTTCATCAAAAAGTTAAAAACAGAACTAACCAATAGTCCAGCAATTGCATAACTAGGTATTTACACAGAGAATACAAAAATACTAATTCAAAGGGACACATGCACCCTGAAGTTTACAGCAGCGTTATCCGCAATAGCCAAACTACAGAAACAGCCCATGTTTATTGACTGATGAATGGATAAAGGAGATGTGGCATATACATATACAATGGAATATTATTCAACCATAAAAAGAATGAAATCTTACCATATGCAAAGGCATGGATAGAGCTAGAGAATATAATGTTAAGTGAAATAAGTCAGAGAAAGACAAATAACATATGATTTCACTCATATGTAGAATTTAAGAAAGAAAACAAATGAGCAAAAGAAAAAAAAGAGAGGCAAACCAAGACACAGACTTTTAATTATAGAGAACAAACTGATAGTTACTAGAGGGGAGGTGGGTGGGAGATGAATTAAATGGTTGATGGGGATTAAGGAGTGTCCTTGTTGCGATGAGCACCAAGTGTTGTATCGAAGTGTTGACTCACTATATCGTACACTTGAAATTAACATTACACTGTATGTTAACTAGCTGGAATTTAAATAAAAACTAAAGAAAAAAAGCTCAGGAAAACTAAGTGGGAGGGGTGACATGTGAATTGCATTTATTTATTTATTTATTTATTTATTTATTTATTTATTTATTTATTTATTATTTTTTTTAAAGATTTTATTTATTTGACAAAGAGAAACACAGCGAGAGAGGGAACACAAGCAGAGGGAATGGTAGTGGGAGAAGCAGGCTTCCCGCAGAGCAGAGAGCCCGATGCGGGGCTCCATCCCAGGCCCCTGGGATCATGACCTGAGCCAAAGGCAGACGCTCAACGACTGAGCCACCCAGGCGCCCTGTGAATTGCATTTAAAGGTAACAATGGTTCTGTGAAATAAAGGTAAGAAACAGTGTCTCTGGATAAGAGAAGAACCTAGAGTGTGAAACAGGAGGCTGAAGATGACAAGAGATTGCAAGTAATCCATTCATCTGTTGAAGGGCATCTCAGCTCCTTCCACAGTTTGGCTATTGTGGACTTTGTTGCTATGAACATTGGGGTGCATGTGCCCCTTCTTTTCATTATATCTGTATCTTTGTGGTGAATACTCAGTAGTGCAATTACTGGGTTGTTGGGTAGCTCTATTTTTAACTTTTTGAGGAAACTCAATACTGTTTTCCTGAGTGGCTGTACTAGTTGGTGTTCCTCCCAACAGTGTAAGAAGTTCCCCTTTCTCCACAGCCTCGCCAACATTTGTTATTTCCTGTTTTGTTAATTTTTGCCCTTCTAACCAGTGAAAGGTAGTGTAATGTCCCCAATTTCAAATCTGAAAGACTACCGAGGAGCTGATACCGATGCAAACACATGAGGGTTTATTCGCAAGCATGAGCTTGGGTCCAAGTATATCCGACACAGCAGGGTTGGGACTTGGACCCCTAGGTCAAAGGGCATAAAAGTTTTATAGGGGCCAGTGGTCACACAGAAAGTTGCATAGTCATGTCGGTCCACACTCAGGTGGCCAATGAGATTTGTAACACAGGTGGAAAGTTGCATAGTCATTGTCAGTCCACACGCAGGTGGCCAATGAGATTGTAACACACGCGGAAAGTTGCATAGTCATGTTGGTCCACACGCAGGTGGCCAACTGAATTACAATTTACCCTATTGTAACCGTTTGAACTAGCCTATTACTCTGGTTTGAATTGGCGTGCAAGTTTGGCAGGTAAGGTAACTGTTTGAACTAACCTATTACTCTAGTCGCAAGTTTGGCGGGCAAAAGGCGGGGTTTACATCCTGTGGCAGTTAGGGGTTCCGCATTCCTATCCGCTAACTCAAACTGATTCAAGGACCGGCTAGGCAAAGTTCTGACATTCTGTGACCTTTCTCAGGAGCAGGTCATGTAGGGGTTATATACAAGATGACAGGTGTAGCACAAAATGAAGTTAGCCTTGTTCTGCTCTCTCAGTGGTATCTCATTGTGGTTTTGATTTGTATTTCCCTGATAGCAAGTGATATTGAGCATTTTTTCATGTGTCTGTTAGCCATTGAGAAAGAAGATGTATTACATATATACAATGGAATATTATTCAGCCATCAGAAAGGATGAATACCCACCATTTGCATCAACATGGATGGAACTGGCAGGGATTATGCTAAGTGAAGTAAGTCAAGCAGAGAAAGACAATTATCATATGGTTTTACTCATATGTGGAACATAAGCAATAGCACAGAGGACCATAGGGGAAGGGAGGGAAATGTAAAGGGGGAGAAATCAGAGAGGGAGAGGTACCATGAAACACTATGGACTCTGGGAAACAAAGTTTCAGAGAGGAGAGGGTGGGGGCTAATAGGGTAATAGGTACTAAAGAGGGCATGTGCTGTGATGAGCATGGGTGTTATATGCAACTAATGAATCATTGAACACTACCTCAGAAACTAAAGATATACTATATAGTGGCTAACTGAACATCATAATAATAAAAAAAAAGAGATTGCAAGTAATCAAGAGCTGCCTGGGCTATGTTGACTGTGGCAACTTGACTGAATGGGCATTCACCTACTGTTACTTAGGATTTGGGGTTCAAGTGTTTTGGGGTGACATATGCCACTTAGATAACAGAATGTATTTCCAGAGTTTTTGGTCTGCCTTATGCCATCACTGGCCTATGTCCACAAGAATTTCTGAGGCATAAATAACAGTATCTTCCTGTTCTAGGGATTTTTTACTTAGGCTCTTTGGCTATTGCATTGGGATTAGATCTCTGGTTTTACTGCTGTAGTTAAGTAAATATGAAAGTGGGGAAATTAAAGTAATGTGATTTATGACCACAAATTGGAATGACATTGACCTTTTCCTTATACAGACTTAGAATCTGATCTGTGAGATTCTATACATTTTTATGTGCCTTTTTTGGTCAGTATTCATTCCTTGATAGCATGATATATACAATATAGTATATTAATATAAACATATATTATATGGTTATATGTATCTATATCTATCTACACACACACACACACACACACACACACACACACACACACACTACTTTAGAATCCTTTAGCAGTTTTCCAAATGACCATCGTAAGATTCAATCTGTTTATTAAACAGATTACAAGGACTATTTCCTGGAAATTCTAATTCATTGAGTCTGTCTGAAGGAAGGCCATGGGTCCTTTTTAAAAAAATAAATGCTCCAGGAATTTCTTATGGTCAGGCTGATTTGGGAAACACAGAGCACTTAGCATATCACTGGATATTAGGCAGTAAACAAATACTTCCATCTGTACTATGCAAGATAAGCATAATGATGAAGAAGATGATGATGATTATGTACATTTTACAGATTAGTTAAAGCTCACAGAGAATCACTTGCATAAGAGTACATCATTAACAGTGGAATGACCTGGCCTTGAATCCAAAGTTTCTGTGTTCCATTACATTATAAATTGAATGACAGACATTAAAATGATCAGGTGTGATTGTGATTTATGTTAGGACTTGGGAATTAACTTTTTTTTTTTGGAATTAACTTTTTTTTTTTTTTACTGGACTTCATTTTTTTGTAGGTTGCACTACTTCAGCTGTCCCTAGTTTTAAAATAGTGATGGAAAAGTGTTGAGAGCAAATCAAACTAAACTAAATTTGTTGGAATTTGACTTTATGAATTCAGAGACAGCTGACTCAGTTAAAATAGTGTTCTTCCCAAAGAAGGCTATATGTTGTTTAAAAAGATAAAAGATATGTTTCATAAATGTGTTTGTCTTTTTTCAAAGTAAAGCAAACCAAACATAAGTCAGTAAAATAAATCAATACACAAAGGTATACTAGAGAATTACTTATGTCAGTCAAATTATTTCCTGTCATGAATGATTTCTTACAAATCAACTCTTTCTAATATTTGCAAAGTAATACTAAATACTTAATATAGCCCACCTTAATTTGTGATAATTTTATCAGAACCAGATTGAAATGTGCCTCTGAGTTACTCACTAGAAAACTATTTGCTTAGCAGACTGGTAACATAAAGAGCTTTGGTGAAAAAATAGATCTTTTCCCCAAGATTTTCTATACAAATAGAATTAATTACAAATCACTCAGCATAGACCATGCAGAACTATACATAGTAACTGATGCTATATGCCCAAATTTACTAAAATGTTCATAGTAAAAAAGAAATTTTTTAACATTTTTCACTATATTCTATGATATATTCACTTTAATTCACTATTTTTCTCTGATTAGTTCAACACTAAATTATAATGAACTATGACAAAATAAATTGCTTTATATATTTCAGACATATATGAGGCAGCATTGGATTTTATGGATTAATTAAGGAAAAGGTAATTATAATATTAATAGTGGAGTTATATTTATGTATTTAAGCTAGGTTCCTTGCTTGTCATTGGAATACAGAGATGAACGAATCACTGATCTTGCCTTTTAGGAGCTTAGCCTACTATAGTGGAGGCAGACAAGATCCCCAACAATCACTATATAGTGTGGCAAATCTCCATTATGAATATGCCCAGGATGCTCCTAGATTACAGAGAGAAATAACTACCTCAGCTTGGAAGGGCTGGGAAAAGCTTTCCAGAGAAAGATGTTTTAAAGACATGCAATATGACCCAAGTGGAAAGTTTGAACCTAGGGGAGAAGGTGAAAGGCTAGGATGATGGGAAAGACTGAAGTCTAAGACTTGGTATGGCAGCCTATCCCCCTACCATATGACATGTTTTACTCTACTTTCCTTTGATATTCATTATTACTGTTGCATAACCTAAACTTTCATTTTTCCTTATGGAAACTTCTGTTAATCTTATAGTAGCATATTTTTTCATAATACTTGAAAATTCTTTTTTTTATTTTTAAAGATTTTTATTTTTTTTGACAGAGAGAAACACAGTGAGAGAGGGAACACAAGCAGAGGGAGTAGGCAGTGGGAGAAGGAGGCTTCCTGCCGAGCAGGGAACCCGATGCGGGACTCGATCCCAGGACCGTGGGATCATGACCTGAGCAGAAGACAGACGCTCAATGACTGAGCCACCCAGGCGCCCCAATACTTGAAAATTCTTAAATATCACTCTCCTTGATTCTAATATTGATAAAATACAATGATATATTCTAATTAATTCCTCTTGGAAGTTACCACTATTAAGTGGAACTTTCCATTTATCAGACGTTTTTCAAAATAGAACTCCAATTTTTAGTGTTTGTTCTCCCAAAGTTTTATATGCTTTAAATATAGAATACCTTTGGTAATTTCGGTCTATTTTCTGTAGCAGTTTACTTTAGCACTATGAGAAATGAATTTTGGACCACTAATAATATTCCTTGACAAAGTATTCATATGAATATGGTCTAGTTAAATAGTTGTGCTACAAAACAGTTCAGTTTTGAAAAATATGACCTGGTTTCACTGATTTTCAGGAAGAGTGGAACAAGGTATTCCATGTAGAGTGGTAGTTAGTTAGGGATCTATTTTTTATAAGTGGAGTTGAGTGAAAGCTCCCCTCTCTTGTCATCTGGCTTGCAATCTTTAGATGCAAAGGTAGACTTTACATTCATGAGCATAGGTTAAGTCATAGATTAAGCCCCTCAACTAACTTTTTTTTCACTGCCCCTGACCTCCAAACCATGCAGGAAATCCCTCTGTAAGCAAATTCCCATTTGCAGTCCCCTGGCTGTTTAGTCTATACTGGGTTAAGCATGGGCTTACTTATTTCTTTGATTGGCAAGCCTAGTACTAGTAAAAACAAATGTATGGAGCAACTCTCACCAAAATTCCCTGCCCTCCATCCTCCCAATCTGTAAACTCTTGAAGCTTTATTTGGACTGAAACTTGAAGAGAGCTTCACTAGACAGGAAACATACCCTTTCTCCTGAAAATACCACTTACAGGAAGACATAGTTTCTCACAGATGTAGCTTCCATGCTGTAGGAATCACTCCACAACTTGGGAATTTTGACTACTGTCAAAGAAAGAAATGCCTTAAACTATTCATTTTCACTGAAGGTGAAGTTAATTGTTTGATTAAAAACTACAGTTCCAATGGTACGTGGACTTGGTGAGTAAGGTAGGCAAAAACATTAAGCAACTTATGACACCCATGATGTACAAGAAAGAAAAGAAGAAAAAGATCTGAAGATTAAGAAAATTAGGACACAAGATTAATGTCACTTTAAAAAAAAAGCACAAGTGACCAAAAAAATAGATAAACTTTATCAAATTAAAAATTTGTGCTTGCAAAGGACACCATCAAGAAAGTGAACAGATAACCCACACAATGGGACAAAATATTTTCAAATTATATATGTGATAAGAAACATGTATCTAAAATATATGAAGACTTTCTGCAGGTCAGTGTTCACAAGATAACCCAATTAAATCAGGAAAAGTATATGAATATACAGTTCTTCAAGAATGATATAAAAATGACCAATAAGCATATGAAAAGATAATGATGTTCAAAATATTAGCCATTAAGGAATGCAAATCAAAACCACAATGAGATACTACTTCCCACCCACTGGGATAGTCATAATAACAAAGGTGAACAATAATAACAATTCCACTCTTAGATAGATACATGAGATTTGAAAACATAGGCCCACACAAACACTTGTACATGAATGAACATGGCAACATTATTCATAATAGCTAAAAAGTGGAAACAACCGATATGTCCATCAACTAGATACATAAAATGTGATATATCTATACAATAAAATATTATTCAGCCATAAGAAAAGGATTAATTACTAATACATGTTACAACATGGATGTACCTTGACTACATATGCTAAGCGAAAGAGGTCAGTCACAAAAGGTCACATACTGTGTGATTCCACCTATGAGAACTGTCCAGAAAGCAAATCCATAAAGTTAGAAAGTAGGTGAATAATTGTTAGAGGATTAGGGGAAAAGGAAATGAGGAATGACTGCTAATACATATGGAGTTTGTTTTAGAGTGATGAAAATATTCTAGAATTAGTAGTGATGGTTGTATAACTTTGTGATTATTCTAAAAACCATTAAAATTGAGTATTTTATAAGGGTGACTTTTATGCTATGTGAATTATATTTCAATTAAAAAAATTATATGAAGGGAATAAAAAACTGTAAAAGTATCCCCTTATGCCATAGATTCAGAGAAAATAGTTGCAAAAGATATCTGATGAAGGATTTTTTTTAACAAAGAATTCTTAAAACTCAATAACTTCCAAAAAACCCCCACAAAAACCAAACAACTAGATTTTTTAAATGAGCAGGAGATTGGAATAGACACCTCACCAAAGAAGATATACAGACGGCAAATAAACAAGTGAAAAGATGTATAATGTCATATGTCATTAGGGAGTTGCAAATTAAAACAATAAGGTATCCTTTATATGTATTAAAATGGCAAATATCCACATCATTGACAATACCAAATGCTGGTGAAGATGTAAAACAGTAGAAACTTTCATTCGCTGCTGGCAGGAATGCAAAATTGTACAATAAATTAAGTAAATTGTGGCTTCATATGTATTACTTGCAGGCCGTCATAACAAAATAGTGCAGCTTAAGTGGTTTGAACAATGGAAATTTATTTTCTCAGTTCTGGAGACTGCAAATCTGAGGCCTTTCTTGTGAGATCTCTTTGGCTTGCAAACTTCTCACTGTATTCTCCTATGGTCTTTATTTCTATGCACTACTTGTAGATTGAGGGAGAGCTCTAGTAGTCTCTTCCTCCTCTTATAAGGACACCAGGACTATTGGATTAGGGCCTCATCCTCATGATCTCATTAAATCTTACTAACCTCCCTAAAGGCTGTATAGCCAAATACAGCTATATTGGGTGTTAGAGTTTCAAGGTATGAATTTTAGGAACACAATTCAGTATATAGCACTATATGTTCCTTAGTATTTACCCAAATATGATGAAAAACAGGTTTATAGCAGCATTATTCATAATTGCCCCAAATTGAAAGCAACTAGGATGCCCTCAACAGATGGACAGTAAAAATGATAATTTTCTGAAAGAACATAATGGTTTGATTATTTATTTAGTTAGTTTGATTATTTTTGTTCTTAAATGTTTAAGCCATCTGATATGTAATATCTCTCTTTATTAGCATTCTGTTGATTAAAAATAAAACAAGAAGATTTAAATTCCTGATGCAAATACATATAAATATAAATATAAAATGGGACAGAATTCAAAGTTCAGATGACTTTTATTTTCTGCCTCAGGTTTCATTCCCTCAAGCTTCAAATCTATGCACAATCTTATCTGCACTGAAAGTTATATCCATGGAGAATTGTAAAAACAATTCTCCATGCACATAGCTCAGGTCTGTACTTCCTTAGGGGGAAAAAAAAGTAACATTAACAAAAAAAAAAGAAAAAAGAAAAGCACTTGTGGCCATGCTTTAGCAGCTCAGGATGTCTTTTCAGGTCTTTCTTTCCTCAGACTCTCTATTTTAACCTCCCTTTCCCCTACCCTAGTCTGGACCCATGTTGTTTCCTTTTGTCTTACATTTCTGGAGGGATGAAGCCACAAAACAATAGCAAATACTGAATATCTCATGAACTCCAAGAATTGTTTGTAGGCTAATCAAATATAAATTTCCATTTGGATGTATTAGCATTTTCCACTTGGGTAAAGACACTGGTATGATGAATAAAACACAAACAGCTTTTATACTGCTATATTTCTTAGTCATCAGTTAGTAAAAGGACAATGTCATGTTGAATCCATAAAATTTCTCTGAGTTAAAAATGTTTAGAAAGATGTAGAATAGTATATTTCACATAAGACAGTGGCATATATATCATTAACATTTTAGGTGATGTACCAAATAGGTTTATCTCAGTATCAAGCTATACAAAAGCTTGAACAAAAACAGATTTTGGAGAAAGGGGAGAGAGAGAGAGAGACAGAGAGAGAGAGGGAGAGAGAAGGAGGGAAAGAGGAGGAAGAAAGGGGAGAGGGAGAGAAATTTCACAGGCATAGGAACTAAAATAGGCAGTCTTGAATCTAAGAGAGGTTTATTTTTATTTTTTTAACTAAGAGAAATATTTAATTTAATTTTTTCCCCAAATACATTCATTTTTTCAGTGTTACAAGATTAATTGTTCATGCACCAAAACTAGTACTCCATACAATATGTGTCTTCCTCAAAACCCAGCACCAGACTAGCCAAACCCCACACCCCCACCACTCCAAAACCCTCAGTTTGTTCTCAGAGTCCAGTCTCTCATGGTTCATTGCCCCCTCTGATTACATCCCATTCACACTTTGTTTCCTTCTTGCAATGCCCTCTAAGTTTTTCCTTATGCTCAACACATTAGTGAGACCATAAGATAATTGACACTCTCCACTTATTTCACTCCACATAATCTCTTCCAGTCCCAT
>CM053608.1:103777105-103789489 GCA_028646535.1 Procyon lotor
TTTACTGTCCTGTTGATTTTAGCCATTCTAACTGGTGTAAGGTGGTATCTCAGTGTGGTTTTGATTTGAATCTCCCTGATGGCTAAAGACGATGAACATTTTTTCATGTGTCTATTAGCCATTTGTATGTCTTCTTTGGAGAAGTGTCTGTTCATGTCTTCTGCCCATTTTTTGATGTGATTATCAGTTTTTTGAGTGTTGAGTTTGAGGAGTTCTTTACAGATCTTAGCTATCAGTCCTTTGTGTGTAGTGTCATTTGCGAATCTCTTCTCCCATTCTGTGGGTTGCCTGTTTGTTTTTTTGACTGTTTCCTTTGCTGTGCAGAAGCTTTTTTTCTGATGAAGTCCCAAAAGTTCATTTTCATTTTTGTTTCCTTTGCCTTTGGAGACTTAGCCTGAAGGAAGTTGCTGTGGCTGATGTCGAAGAGGTTACTGCCTATGTTCTTCTCTAGGGTTTTGATAGAGTCCTGCCTTATGTTGAGGTCTTTTATTCATTTCGAGTATACCTTGGTGTATGGTGTAAGAGAATGGTCAAGTTTCATTCTTCTTCATAGAGCTGTCCAATTTTCCCAGCACCAATTACTGAAGAGACTGTCCTTTTTCCACTGGATATTTTTTTCCTTTTTTGTCAAAGATGATTTAACCAAAGAGTTGCAGGTCCATATTTGGGCTCTCTTTTCTGTTCCACTGGACTATGTGTCTGTTTTTGTGCCAGTACCATGCTGTCTTGGTGATCATCCCTTTGTAGTGAAGCTTGAAATCAGGCAATGGGTTGCCCCCAGCTTGGTTTTTCTTTTTCAACATTTCCTTAGACATTCGGTGTCTTTTCTGGTTCCATACAGATTTTAGGATTGTTTGTTCCAGCCCTTTGAAAAAGACCGGTGGAATTTTGATCTGGATGACATTGAAAGTATAGATTGCTCTGGGCAGTATAGACATTTTTAACAATGTTTATTCTTCTGATACGTGAACATGGAATGCTTTTCCACCTTTTTGTGTCTTGTTCAATTTCTTTCATGAGTGTTCTGTAGTTCCCCAAGTTCAGATCCTTTACCTCTTTGGTTAGGTTTATTCCCAGGTATCTTATAGATATTGGTGCTACAGTAAATGGAATCAATTCTCTAATTTCCCTTTCCATATTTTCATTGTTAGTGTATAAGAAAGCAACTGATTTCTGTGCATTGATTTTGTATCCTGCCACATTACTGAATTGCTGTATGAGTTCTAGGAGTTTGGGTGTGGAGTCGTATGGGTTTCCATATAAAGTATCAAGTCATCTGCGAAGAGAGAGAGTTTGACTTCTTCATTGCCCATTTGAATACCTTTTATTTTTTTTGTTGTCTAATTGCTGTCGCTAGGACTTCCAGCACTATGTTGAATAAGAGTGGTGAGTGGGCATCCTTGTCATGTTCCTGATCTCAAAGGGAAGGCTGTCAGCTTTTCCCCATTGAGAATGATATTTGCTGTGGGCTTTTCATAGATAGACTGTATGATGTTGAGGAATGTTCCTTCTATCCCTACACTTGGAAGAGTTTTAATTAGGAACGAATGCTGAATTTTGTCAAATGCTTTTTCTGCATCAGTTCAGAGGACCATCTCGTTTTTCTCTCTTCTCTTACTGATTTGTTCTATCAGTTACATTGATTTGTGAATGTTGAACCACCCTTCCATTTCATGGATAAATACCACTTGGTCATGATGAATAGTCTTTTTAATGCGCTGTTGGATCCTATTAGCTAGAATCTTGCTTAGAATCTTGGCATCCATATTCATCAGGGATATTGGTCTGAAATTCTCCTTTTCAGTGGGGTCTTTGCCTCGTTTGGGGATCAGAGTAATGCTGGCTTCATAGAAAGAGTCTGGAAGTGTTCCTTCTGTTTCTATTTTTTTGAAACAGTTTCAGGAGAATAGGTATTATTTCTTCCTTGAATGTTTGGTAGAATTCCCCAGGGAATCCGTCAGGTCCTGGACTCTTGTTTTTTGGGAGGTTTTTGATCACTGCTTCAATCTCATTACTAGATATTAGTCTATTCAGGTTGTCAATTTCTTCCTGGTTTAGTCTTGGAAGATTATGGGTTTCCAGGAATGCATCCATTTCTTCTAGGTTGTTTAACTTATTGGTATATAGCTATTGATAATAATTTTTGATGATTGTTTCTATTTCCTTTGGGTTAGTCGTGATCTCACCCCTTTCATTAATAATTTTGTTAATTAGGGTCCTTTCTCTTTTCTTTTGGATTAATTTGACCAGTGGCTTATTGATCTTATTGATTATTTCAAAAAACCAACTTCTGGATTTGTTTATGCATTCTACTGTTTCTCTAGTTTCTCTAGAGCATTGACTATGCTCTAATCTTGATTATTTCCCTTCTTGTGCTTGGGGTTGGCTCAGTTTGTTGTTGATTTTCCAGTTCTTTAATGTGTAAAGAGAGCTGGCATATTTGGGATTTTTCAATTTTTTTTTTTGAGTGAGGCTTGGATGGCTATGTATTTTTCCCTTAGGACAGCTCTTGCAGTATCCCATAGGTTTTTGACCAATGTGTCATCCTTCTCATTGGTTTCCATTAATTGTTTAAGTTCTTTGATTTCTTGGTTGATCCCAGCATTCTTGAGAAAGTTGGTCTTTAGCCTCCAAGTGTTTGAATTTCTTCCAAACATTTTCTTGTGGTTGAGTTCCAGTTTCAAAGAACTGTGGTCTGAGAATATGCAGGGAATCATCTCCATCTCCTGGTATCAGTTGAGTCCTGATTTGTGACCCAGTATGTGGCTTATTCTGGAGAAAGTTCCATGTGAGCTCAAGAAGAATGAGTATTCTGTTTTTTGGGGGTGGAATGCTCTGTATATATCTATGAGGTCCATCTGTTTCAATGTTTCATTCAAAGCTCTTGTTTCTTTATTGATTTTCTGTTTAAATCTGTTACTGAGAGTGGCATATTAAGAATTCCTATAATTAATGTATTCCTATCAATATGACTCTTCATTTTGATTAACAGTTGGCTTATGTAGTTGGCTGCTCCTATATTGGGGGAATAAATGTTTACAATTGTTAGATCTTCTGGGAGGATAGACCCTTTCTTCTAGATGTAGTGGAATCTAGTGTCCTTCTGTATCTCTGACTACAGTCTCTAGCTGAAAATCTAATTGATCTGATATGAGAATCACTACTCCAGCTTTCTTTTGAGGCCCGTTGGCATGAAAGATGGTTCTTCCTCCCTTCACTTTCAGTCTGGATGTATCTTTAGGTTCCAAATATGTCTTTTGTAGACAGCATATGGATGGATCCTGTTGTTTTACCCATTCTGCAACCCTGTGGCCTTTTATGGGAGCATTTAAGCCGTTCACATTGAGAGTGATTATTGAAAGTAAGTTTTAACTGACATCATGTTGCCTGTGTAGTTCTTGTTTCTACAGATTGTAAATTTCTGTTCTAAGTCACTCATGGGTTCTTTCTACTTTTATAGAACTCCCTTTAATATTTCCTGTAGTGCCGGCTTGGTTGTCGCATACTCTTGTAATCCTTGCTGGTCTTGGAAGCTCGTTATCTCTCCATCCATTTTGAATTTCAGCCTTGCTGGATGAAGTATTCTTGTTTGCATGTTCTTCTCATTTAGTGCCCTGAATACATCATGCCAGCCCTTTCTGGCTTGCCAGGTTTCTGTGGACAGTTCTGATGTTATTATAATGGGTCTTCCTCCGTATGTAAAGAATCTCTTCCCCCTGGCTGCCCTCAGGACCTCTTGTCTAAACTTATAATTTGGAAATTTCACTATGACATATCTTGCTGATTTTCTAGACCCATTGATCTTGGCAGGTGTCCTTTCTGTTTCTAGTTCCATTCCCCAGATTGGGGAAATTTTCTTTCAGAATTTGGTCTCCTATATCTTCTAGTCCTCTGTCTTTCTTACCCCCTCTGGGATTCCAATAATTCTGATGTTGGAATGTTTCATGGCATCATTTATTTCCCTAAGTCTCTTCTCATGATTCTTGAGCAGGTTGCCCCAGCTCTCCTCCTGACCTTTCTTCTCAACCATTTTATCCTCTAGATCACTAATTCTATCCTCTGTCTCCATCATAACTCTAGCTGTTAGACTATTTAGATTGGATTGGATCTCACTGATAGCACTTCTTGCATCAGCTATACCGGTTCTTATTTCTGCCCTTAGAGATTCTATGTCGTCATTAATGTTTATCTCTATCCTAGCCATTGCCCGGGTAATGACATACTATGTATGTCCATGTTTAATAGTTCTGACATACTCTTCCCTTTCTGACATATTGTTTATGTCCATGTCTAGTGGTTCTGAAGGAGAGGATGAAGTCTCTGAGTTCTTCCTCTGTTGGGTGTTCCTCCTCCCAGTCATTTTGATGAGAAGTGGATGAGAGGATGTGTAGCTGGATATATCGTCCACAATCCAGGCAGGGTGCACCCTGGAAAGTTTTGGAGCAATTGGGATTCACCACCAAAAAGAAAGAATAAGGAAAAAAAAGATAGAGAGAAAGAGAAAAAGAAGAAATCCCAGCCAGAATTGTCCCCCAAAATAAGATTTATAAGGTATGTAGACCAACATTAACAAACATATAGACTGACAAAAGTAAATGACAAGAAATAAATGACCTAGTAAGAATGAACCCCAAGAATTAGATTTATATATAATACCAGAACAAAAACAAATACATAGAAACACTGACAGAAGGATAAGATGGGAGGGTGGTTATAACTCTTTGCAGGTGAGGAAAGTTATTTCAGGTCTTCCTTGGTTTATTGTTGTGTTAAGCCCCTAGTTGTAATTTTAAGCAGTTTTAAAAAATTCAAAAAAAAAAAAAAAAAAGAAATGTGAAAATGATTGAATAAAGAAAAATAGAAAGAAAATAAGAAAGAAAAAAACTTGTATCTATATATACAAATATACTGGTTTGAGGGTTTTATCAGGAGCTTAATATATTGATTTCCCCTGATGTTGGGGATTTAAAATTTTATTTGGACCCTGTGGTTATTGTCCTTTTGTTTTTTGACTTGTCTTCTGGGGGAGGGGCCTGCCACATTGTTTTCCAGTCAGTCTTGCTTGGGTTGAGTCACTCTGCCCCCCAACCAAGGGGCTTCGCTCTGTGGAAACCGGTTTCTCAGTCTTTTGCTCTCTGAAGGTTTTTGGCCTTTTGTTGCTTTTTCACCTTTTTGGAGAGTCCAGGTAAGGAATCTTCCTGTACATACCCAGACCTCTGCGTCACAGAGAAGCCTCAGTCTGCTCCCCTCTGGGTGGTCCAGAACACACACTCCTCTCCACAAAATTCTGTTCACACTGCAGTCTGTCACAGGTGGTGTGTGCCCCCAGCAACCTTTCAGTGGCTCCGCAAGTGCTCTCCGGGCTCAATGTCCAAGCAGAGTGTGCTCAGATTACTGCCCGAGATTAGGGTGCCCACCTGTGTTCTCTCCAGGGCTGGCTGGAAGCACCCAGACCCCGTTGCAGGTCAGGACTGTCTTTCGGTCAGCATTGCACTCAGTCCAGAGAGTGGGCACACAGAAAAGCTGCAGGCTCCTGGACCACACCAGAGTCTCTAACGTGCTTGCAGGAGCATGCCCCACCCACAAAATGGTGCAAGGAGTGGAAAGCTGCAGGTTCATGAACCATGGACTGGACCTCCCCCCTTCCCCACCAGTCTCTCTTTGATGCAAGTGGTTGGTGTCCTTCCTGGGAGCATGGGCCCAGGCCCGTGCCTATGACCACCCCCTTCCACTAGTTGCTCCTCAGAACCTTTTGCTCTTTTTAAGTGTTTTTAACTGGACTCTAATTTAATGCTGGTCTCCAACCACTGGACACTTTCCTTTGGGTATTACTGTCCTTGGATAGCTTCTGGTGGTTCCTTCACCCTTTTGTTTATCCTCCAATATTGGTTTGAGTGTTCCCACTTTGGTTTACCTCTCCGCTGCTGTCCTGCTCCAGCAGAGATCCAGAAGTGAAAAATCTTGCTCCTTAGGCTGATTTCATGGGTGTTCAGTGTGTTCTAGGAGATATCCAGCTCACTTTAGGGGACAGTTGCAACAGGATCTCTTACTTCTCTGCCATCTTGTCCCCTCCCTCTAAGTGAGGTTTAATACAGTACCTCAAAAACTGTCATCTTGGGTGCTCTTTGTTCTATCTTCCTCTTCATGTGTTTTTTAGCAGCCTCCAGCTTCAATGTCTTGCTTTCCAGTCCAGAAGAAGGGAAAGGATTTTTCATAAAAGCTCCCAAATAAGTCTTCTCTCTCACTAGCCTAAACCGAACTTCAGTAAGTGAATCAAGTGCATGCCTATTGTAGCAAGGGGCTGGTTAACCTCATTAGTGCCTACCAGAAGAAATGGCAGAGATGGGAAAAGAACAACTTTGGTGCGAGGAAAGGGAAGGAAATGAGGAGACCTCATTAGATATCCACTACATGTGGCCATATCATACTGGCTTATCAAGCATTCTGAATTGACACCATGGTTTTATATGTGATTTTGCAAAACAAGCAATGCACAAATATTTATCAGCATTCATGTTGGGTGGTATATTCAATTTATGGTTAAGCAATTGTGCCTGCTCAGAAGATCAAAATGATCTGTTTGGACAGATAAGACATGAGACAATTTATAATGGTAACATTAAGTGATAATATGATATGGTGATAAATTGCTTGAAATAATTAGAAAGACTGACATTAATTGTATTAGTAATCTGTTGTTGGTATTAGTAATCTATTGCTATGTAACAAATCTTTGCTGTTTTATTTTTACTTTTCCTCCATTTTATTTATTTTATTGTTTTCCAGTTTTATTAAGATAACTTGACATAAAACATTCATAAATTTAAGGCATAGAACATAATGATTTGATATATGTATGTATATATTGGCTACCACAATAAGTTTAGTTAACATCTATCAACTCACATAGTTACACATTTTTTTCTAGTGATTAGAAGTTCTAAGATTTATTAGATATTATTAATTGTAGCCATTAGCTGTACATTACATCCCCAGAATGTGTTTATCTTATAACTAGCAGTTTGTAACTTTTGACCACCTTCACCCAGTTCTCTCTGCTCCCCATCTCTGGGACCCCACAAATCAGTTCTGTTTTTGTGAGTTTGGGTTTTTTTAGCTTCCACATATAAGTAAGATCATACAGTATTTGTCTTTCTCTGATTTATTTCACTGAGCATGGTGCCTGCAGGGTCCATTCACATTGCCACAATTTGCAGAATTCCTTCATTTTTATGGCTGAATAATATTCCATTGTATTTTTATACCATTCTTTCTTGTTTATTTTTAAAAATTTTATTATATTTAAATTGAATTAATTAATGTATAGTGAATGCATCACTAGTTTCAGAGGTAGAGTCAGCTATTCATCTGTTGTATATAACACCCAGTGTTCATCACATGTTCATCACATGTTCATCACATCGCATGTCCTCCTTAATGCCCATCACCCTGCTACCCCATGACCCTGCCCACCTCCCCTTAAATAACCTTCAGTTTGCTTCCTATAGTAAAGAGTCTCTTACGGTTTGTCTTCTCTGATTTCTTCTTATTATATTTTTCCCTCTCTTCCCCTATTATCCTCTGTTTTGTTTCTTAATTTCCACATGCGAGTGAAATCATATGGATAATTTTCTTTCTCTGACTCACTTTGCTTAGCATAATACACTCTGATTCTATCCACATTGTTGCAAATGCGAAGATTTCATATTTTTGATGATTGAGTGATATTACATTGCATATATACCACATCTTCTCTATCCATTCATCTGTTGATGGACACTTAGGTTGTTTCTATGTCTCGGCTGTTGTAAATAATGCTGTAATGAATATGGAGGTATAGATACTTCCTGGAGATAGTGATTTTGTTTCCATTGGATATATGCACAGAAATGGAATTGTTGGATCATATGGCAGTTCTACTTTTAATTTTTTGAGAAATTTCAGTAGTATTTTCCACAGTGACAGCACCAATTTACATTCCCACCAACAGTGCACCAGGGTTCCCCCTTTCTCCACCTCCTTGACACATTTGTTATCTCTTATCTTTTTAATGATAACAATTTTAATAGGTATGAAGTGTCTCACTGTGGTTTTGATTTGCATTTCCTTAACAATTAGTGATATTGAATACCTTTTCATGTACCCATTAGCCATTTGAATATCTTTTTTGGAAAAATATCTATTCGGGTACTTTGCTCACTTTTTAACTGGATGATGACGATGACAATGATTATGATGGTGATGATGGTGACGATGACTTTACTATAATTGTAGGAGTTCCTTATATATTTTGGATATCAATCACCCTATTGTGTGATTTGCAAATATTCTCTCATTTCATGGGTTGCATTTTCATTTTGATGTTCATTTGCTGTGGAGAACCTTTTAAATCTGATATGTTACCACTTATTTATTTTTTATTTTGTTGCTTGTGTTTTAGGTGTCATTTCCAAAAAATCATTGCCAGGACCCTTATTAAGAAGCTTTTCTCTATATTTTCTTCTAGGCATTTTGTGGTTTCAGTCTGACATTTAAGTTTTAAATCCACTTTGAGTAAATTTTTATTAGTAGTATAAGAATCTAGTTTCATATTTTTGTGCATAAATATCCATTTTTTCTAGCAATATATTTTTTTCCTAGCAATATTTTCAGAGAGATTATTTTTTTCTCCACTAGATATTCTTGGTTTTCTTGCCACATACTCGTTCATCAGCTTTATTTCCTGACTCCTGATTCTGTTCCATTGGTCTATGTATCTGTTTTATTGTCAGTGCTATGTTGTTTAATTACTATAATTTTGTGATTATAGTAATTATGATTTTGAATAATAATTATAGTAATAATTATAGTTTTTGTAAGATTATAGTAATAATGATTTTAAAATCAAAAGTGTAATGTCTCCTGCTTTGTTCTTCTTTCTCAGGATTACTTTGGCTATTCAGGGTCTTTCATGGTTCCATATGAATTTTAGGATTGTTTTTTCTATTTCTGTTAAAAAATGTCATTAGAATCTTAATAGGCATTGCATTGAATCTATAGCTGGCTTTGGATAGTATGGCAAAGTATTCCCTATGGTTCCTCCCAACTTGGGCTATGATTCTATAGCATAGAACCTTAAAATGACTGGAGGTTTTCTTAATATAGGAAAGAGAGGTCTGAAGAGCTGGAACCCAAAGGGGAGCTCATATTTATTCAAGAATCAAAGAGAGATAACCATGAAGCTAGGAGGATTGATAATGTATTCTGATGGCATGTGAAATGAAAATCTGCAGAGGTGATAGGCCACATACCTGTTAGCAAAAGGGGCAGGGAGAAAGGCTCCAGGACTGCACTGTAGCATGGATAAGGCTGTGGGCCTTAAGAATAACCCTATGAGGCCAGGTATGTGAATCATGTCTTACTGCATCTGGGAATGTGATTATATATGTGTCCATTCTACTACTGAAAGCCTTACATATTCCTAACTATGTAGATCAACTATTGGATATTGACATAGGACATGTCATACTCCATACAAAATTTCTTTCCATTTTTGTACATGTGGTTGCTATTACTTCCTATCTGGTCAGGCCTTTGTTGAGGAAGTCTTCTAGGGGAAGTGATTTTCCAAAGGACTTAATATCCTATATATAGATAGTGTTTTCAGTAGCCCATCTCAGATGTTATTTCTTATTACTGGACAAAATAAACATTTTTAATTTTAGAAAATAGAGTAAGGGATTAAAAGAATATTAGTCATTATGAAGTTCCATTACATAAGGTCGGGAAACAGTAAATAAATGCAGGCACCTTTCAACATTGAGTCCTCCATTCAAAAATAGATATAAATGGTTAGCACAGGCATTTTTTGCTCAGGTCTAATTCCAGTCTTGTTCTGGCTTTGAGAAGTCACATGCAAGGCTGGGAAAGAACCTGATTCACCAGTTGAAGTGATTGTGCCCCACATAATCTTAAATAATCAAACTTCCACGGTTCTTGTGCATTGTGCTGTTCCGCAGCACAGTTTCACTTTGTAGCCACATCAGCCACTAGTATGTGGCTTCTATTATAAGTGCTTTTCCCAGAATACACAATAGTTTTGCTCCTCAGTCTCTTCCTGTTGTGAGAACTGCTCCAAATCTGTGTTGCCTACAGCATGGTGTCTATGAGCATCAACATTCTCTGGAGACCATGCTGTAGAGACTGTGAAACCAGACACATTTCAGAATGTCTTGCCGAGTGCCCCTCTTCTCTTAATCCACAGAAGGAAATCATATATAATAAGCCAATAAGATGTGTAGAAACTTTATGGCTAGGTTTGGATGTTGATAAAAATACTCTCCATAACCATTCCATTAGCATAACTTTAGTAAAAGGTATTAATTTATAGGTCACATTAGTCTCAAGTATTTTGAAATCCATTTTCATGCAAATATGGGATTCCTATTGAAAGTGGAAGATTAAATATCATATTCTTATGAAATGATGAAGCTAACATCTGGCTCCTTAATAAAGGACAAAAGTGACTGACACTGAGAACACTTTTAGATTTATATTTAGTCCTTTTTCACAGTTTAAATGTGCATATAAAATTCATAAATAAGGAAACATCTTTAAATAGTTAAGCATGAATGGAATTCAGCCATTAGAAGTATGCTCTGTATATTTCTGAATTTTCTTAGCACTCAAGTTCAGAATGGATCTATATTACATTCTAGGTTCCTGAGTTTTACTGATTATAAACAGATTCCCTCTGTTGTCATCCTGTTTAACTGGCTGATGCCACTGTGCTTCCCTGAAAGACAAAGAGAAAAAGAAAAAAAAAATACCTCTTCGATGCATTTTCACATCTCTGGGCATTTATTGAGTGATAGGTTGAAATTTAAACATAATTCTGCCAAGAGAAAAGAAGTATTAATTTTATTCTAACATTTATTATTATATGACATAGAGACTATTCTTTTCTTCACTGTTGGCACTCAGGTCCATAAGAGCAAGGTATTGACTGAAGATATTTGGCTGACTTCCTCAGAGCACTGTCTAAGCAGAGGTGAGAGATAGCTAGGTACATGAATCAGCAGCAGCTCTCTTGTGCTGATCAAACAAGGTTGGCATTGTTATAAAAATGGAAAAGCAGATTTTGGACAAAACTGGGCTCTCTTGTGCTCTTATATTTTGCTTTGGCAACTCACAGGACTAGTTCCTAAAGAAGCAGATGGTTTTTTAAGACTTAAAGGGAAAAATGTGTATCAGATTCCTTGCTTGCGCTTGTCACAAATGTGCTTGGCAAGAAGTGGTGCTCCGTATTGAATACTCAGAAGGGCAGAGGTCACACTCAGAGGTGCTAAAAGCACTTGCAGAATAATTTTTGACTAAAAAAATGAATTAATACTCAGAGCTGGTCAAAACTTCCTTGCTCTTTGTTCATTTTGATCTTTAGCAGTAAGGATGTAATCTTGTCATAAAAGAAACCATTCCTGTGGTTTTCTACCTAGGAAGCTCTAGGTACTGAGGACGCCATGATTTTTCAAGCATCCTGTATGTGCTTTGAGGACTGGGAAGGTCTATGTCTTCACTGTTTGGATTCCCACATCATTCTATCACTGGCCTTGAGCACAGTGGACTCTTAAGATATGCCTGAGCTCCCCTGATTCCTCAAAGACATGCCAGATTTAAAGCATTCTGATTCCCCAGTGTCCTCTGATTTAAACTCTACTTTGGTGAGTGCTGTTTTTTAGGAGAAGGGGTAAACTATATTAGCACAAAAAGGGTGAATTTAAAAGGAAGCACATTGCAGTAGATGACAGACTAAAAGGTTGCAAAGCATTTAGGATGCAGGAAACGGACAAACTAAAGTTTCCTAAGCTGCAGGTGATAAAGGCAGTGCCAGAGTGGCTTCTATCCTTTGCATGTAAAACTTTATTTTTATTTCACATCATCAGTGTAACTCCTTAGTTGTTTGTTATATCAGTGGTATGGGATTAATTGTGTTCTCCCAAAATTCATATAGTACAGTCATAACCCTCAGTACTTCCAATGTGGCTGTATTTGGAAATAGGACTCTAAAGAGATGATTAGTTTTAAATGAGGTTAGGCATCTAGGTTCTTTCCATAGTTTGGCTATTGTGGACATTGCTGCTATAAACATTTGGGTGCCCCTTCGGATCACATTTGTATCTTTAGGGTAAATACCCAGTAGTGCCATTGCTGGATCATAGGGTAGCTCTATTTTCAACTTTTTGAGGAACCTCCATACTGTTTTCCAGAAAGGCTGTACCAGCTTGCATTCCCACCAACAGTGTAGGAGGGTTCCTCTTTCTCTGCATCCTCCCCAACATCTGTCATTTCCTGTCTTGCTAATTTTAGCCATTCTGACTGGTGTGAGGTGGTATCTCACTGTGGTTT
>CM053608.1:103789989-103852645 GCA_028646535.1 Procyon lotor
TTCATATGTTGATATTCTAAAGCTCAATGTCATGGTGTTCAGAGACTGTTCCTTAGGAGGTGCTTAGGTCATCTGGGTGGAATCCTCATGAATGGAATTAGAGCTCTTGTAAAAGAGACCCCACAAAATGCCCTTGCCTTCCCCACATTGTGCAGTTAAAACAAGAAGTCTAAGTCCTGGAAAAGCTCTCTCACCAGATCATGTTGGATCTCAGACAAATAAATTTTTGTTGTTTATAAGCTAAAAAAAAAAAAAAACTGCAAATGCCTTTCAAAAGTGTCTTTTAAAGGAGAGCACAGGAGAAAGTTCTCTTTTTACCTTGGACAGTTAATGCAGTCATCCCCAAGAGGGGAAATAATTGTCCATAACTAGTCTTTCCCCGACTTTAGTGCAGTTCTTCCATATCATTTCTATACCTAGGGGTAACTGATTTGTGTTATTATTTTGGAAGTATATCTTATTGTACACCTGAAATTAATATAACACTGCATGTTAACTAATTGGAAGTAAAATAAAAGCTTAAAAAAATTCCAAGATCCAATTAAAGATCTCTTATTGCAAACAAAATAAATAAATAAAATTTTCAGATACAGAGAATATTAAAATATTAATTCATTATTTAAATAATATAAAATGACATTTCATCTTACTGTTTCAAAAATGATCCATGTATATATTGTGGGATATACACAAATATTTCTAGCCAGAGAGAAATGTGGTAAAGAGGCAAGAGTAAATTAAATTGAGAGGTTATTTAAAAAATTATCATAATTAGTAAAAGTACATTTTTCCAGTGAATCATTCAGTATTATTTTGAGGTAAAGTGTAATAAGGTATGTATTTTATGCACAAAATTGGATATCTTCTACAGTTGCATCTTTCCTTTTCCTACCCTGCTTATGAATCTGTAGGATCAACTTATTTAATTCCTAAAATAAAAGTCATATCTATAAAAACATTCACTTATACAAGTTCACTAAAATGTTACTTGAGAGGGGATGTAAATAAAGCTCAGAATCTTTTCAGAGTATTAGAAGTAACCTGGAACCTTGCTGAGAGTAAGCATTTGTAGTTCTAAGATATCATTTATTTAACTACTATGTATTCCTAAACATTTTTTTTAGGAAAAAAAAATCCTCCTTGTCAAGAATATATGAGGCTGTCTAAGCTTTCAGTACAGTTTATATTTTGCATATCGCAACCTAGCTTTTATTTTATTTTCAAAGTCATTCCAGAGCCTAGAAACATTTATTTTTTGCTCTTTAAAGGAAAACACATCTAATGGGAAAATAGCAGGGAAAGAGGTTGTGTATTTACTGAGTTTCTTTGTGGGAGATCATAAGTGAAGTTTCTTATTTGCACACTACTTGTTGCTCTTTACAAGAATGTGTGTAGCAGCCAAATGCCAATGGAACATATTTGGGGCCAATTCTACATTTTCTCTAGGATTTTACTGCTAGTAGTTCCAACCTTGTTAAGTGGTCCTGTTCTAAAACCACATGTTTAGAAAGAAGTGTTAGCTACTTGCCTTGGTACATTAGTGTTTTGGTTCTAATTTACCAGGTTTTGATGAGAGCACTGAAGACAGTGAAGAGAGTGAGAATGTGTGCCTCTGTTTATTTAACCTTTGCTGAGCGTCCTCTGTATGGTGAGCACTTCTGTATGGTCTCTAGACCTAGTCTGGCTCACAAAGAGAAAACCAGAGTCATGTCCTCTTTTAGCTCCAGAATTGAAATTTGCTGTCTGGGCAAAGACTGACATCCTGAGAAAGGTTTGGGATGGAAGGCATGAAAACAAAAGCTTGAAACAATTTCACCTTAAAACTTTGAGAAAGACTAGCTATTTTTCCTGCTCTCCTCTGTTTCATTTCATCTTCACATGACCCAGGCTGTACAACAAGGTTTGGGGGTTTGTGGCTACAGTTGTACCTTGAACAATAGCAGCAGGATCCCCTCTACTCTGTGCTGAAGTGGGAGCTTCACTACTTCACTTCACTTTATACTTCTTACTTTTGAAAAATCCTACTGTGGAATCAATAGAATTTGACACTAGGGTGTTTTTTTTTTCTTGGTATTTTTGGTTACTTCTACCCTTCCATTTCTAGGCACCTTATCTACTCTGCCTTTATTCTCCCAGTAAAGGGAATACATAACAGAACAAATGTAATAAGCAAGTTAAATTTTTGGCTTTTGAATTCAAATATCTGGACTCTGGCATAAGACTAATTGATAAGCCCCAGGCTGGACTTCTTGAGCCTGGGGAGATTGATTACTGGAAGAGAAGTGTTTTTTTTCTCAGGGAATCTATATTCTGCTTCTTATTCTCTGGGCAGCTGGTGGTGGAGTTAGGAGGGGTGGTTGTGGAGGGTTAAAAAGAAAGCTCTGAAAAGGATCTCAGAATTCTCAGAGTGGAGTGGGAAGAGAAGAGAGGTCTTCTTGTGTCCAGGAAGACCTTCTTGTTGGACAGTCTCTTTAAGTATGATATAGTGTCCTTCCTCATCTCTTATGATGGTCTTGGCTTAAAATCTAATTTATCTGATATAAGGATTGCCACCCCAGCTTTCTTTTGATGTCCACTAACATAGTAAATTGTTTTCCATCCCCTCACTTTAAATCTGGAGATGTCTTTGGGTCAAAGATGAGTTTCTTGTAGACAGCATATCGATGGGTCTTGTTTTTTTATCCATTCTGATACTCTGTGTCTTTCGATTGGGGCATTTAGCCCATTTACATTCAGGGTCACTATTGACAGATATGAATTTAGTGCCATTGAATCGCCTGTAAGGCGACTATTAACTGTATATTGTCTCTGTTCCTTTCTGATTTATGTTCCTTTTAGGCTCTCTCTTTGCTTAGAGGACCCCTTTCAATATTTCCTGTAGGACTGGTTTGGTGTTTGCAAATTCTTTTAGTTTCTGTTTGTTCCGGAAACTTTTTATCTCTCCATCTATTTTCAATGACAGCCTAGCAGGATCTAGTATTTTTGGCTGCATACTTTTCTCATTTAGTGCTCTGAATATATCATGCCAGTCCTTTCTGGCCTGCCAGGTCTCTGTGGATAGGTCTGCTGCCAATCTAACATTTCTGCCTTTGTATGTTACAGACTTCTTGTCCCGAGCTGCTTTTAGGATTTTCTCTTTGTCACTGAGACTTGTAAGATTTACTATTAGATGGCAGGGTGTAGACCTATTTTTATTGATTTTGAGGGAGGTTCTCTGTGCCTCCTGGATTTTGATGCTTGTTCCTTTTGCCAGTTAGGGAAATTCTCTACAATAATTTTCTCCAATATACCTTCCACCCCTGTCTCTCTTTCTTCTTCTGGGATCCCAATCATTCTAATATTGTTGTCTTATGGTATCACTTATCTCTCAAATTCTCCTCTTGTGGTACAGTAGTTGTTTGTCTCTCTTTTTCTCAGCTTCTTTGTTCTCTGTCATTTGGTCTTCTATAGCACTAATTCTTTCTTCTGCCTCATTTATCCTAGTAGCAAGAGCCTACGTTTTTGATTGTACCTCAACTTGGTTAGATTTTAGCTCTTTTATTTCTCCAGAAAAGGATTCTCTAATATCTTCCATGCTTTTTTTAGAGCCAATCTAGCACCTTGATAACTGTCATTTTGAACTCTATTTCCGACATATTACTAATGTCCATATTGACTAGGTCCCTAGCCATTGGTACTGCCTCTTGTTCTTTTTTTGTGGTGAATTTTTCCACCGTGTCATTTTATTGAGATAAGAATAGATGAGTGAGAGAGCAAAATACTAAAAGGATAGCAAGGACCCCAGAAAAATCAGAAGAGAGCTGAATCCAGGCGTTGAAGAAAAAAAGTGGGGGGAGAAAAAAGAGAAAAAAAATTAAAATAATATAAAAAAGAGAAAAAGAATAAATATATATATTAGACTGTGATTAGAACAGAGCCCCACCCCTGATTTTGGGTATTTTTGGTCTGTTAGAAGAAACTACCTCCCAAGATTTTAAAGAAAGAAAAAAACTTATAAATATACAAAAATAAGGGTAAACACTATGAAGGGATGGAATATGAGTGTAAAGATGAAAATTAAAAAAGATTCTAAAAAAGGGATTGATAAGAGGTTGGTTGCAAAAAGAGAAAATAAAGAAAAAAAAAGAATAAAAGAGGGAAGAATGTGATCAGGCTGGAGATTAGAACCAAGCCGTGTGCTAGATTTAGGGTATATTTTGATCTATTAGAAGAAATTGTATCCCAAAATTTTAAAGAAAAAAAATCCTTATATGTATACATAAAGTAAGGTTAAATACAATGAGGGGATAAAATATGAATGTAACAGTGAAAATTAGAGAAGATTATTAAAAAGGTATTAATAAGATTCTAGTTAAAAAATGCCAAAATAGGAAAGAGGAAAAATAAAATAAAATAAAATAAACAAGAAAAAAACAAAATTTAAGAAGTTCAACTCTGAAAGACTAAGACTGTGGAGAAAAAAGCCATGAATTCTATGTGTGGCTTTTTTTTTTTTTTCTAACTCTGGAGTTCCACAGTTTTCACTGATTGATGAACTTGGTCTTGGCTGAATATTCTCGCTGATCTTCTGGGGGAGGGGCCTGTTGCCATGATTCTCAAAAGTCTTTGCCTGAGGCAGAATTGCACTGCCCTTGCCAGGGGCCAGGCCAGGCAATCATCTCAGGTTCGCTCTCAGAAGCTTTTGTTCCCTGAACGTTTACCGTACCACGCTGGAGGCTGGGAATGAAAATGGTGGCCTCCCAGTCTCTGGCTTGTAGGAGCCAAGAGCCTATGGCCCTGCTCCTCAGTGTGCCCTCAGAAAAAAGCAGTCAGTTACTCCTGTCTACCTGGTCTCTGGCTGTGCTATGAACTCAACCAGCCTGTGACCAAGCGTTTCTGTCTCTGGTGCACAGCCCCATCTGGAGTCTCCAAACCCAGCAGATTCCTGCTGTGTGCTCCTACGCTGCTCCTCCCAAAGAAGGAAGGAAGGGGTCTCTCTGGAGTTGCCTCTTGTGGGGTCCCTGCTAGAAGAGCAGTGGCCTGCCTGTGCCTTGGATCACAGTCTAAGGTAAGCTTGAGCTGCTAGCCCACTGCATGGTTTTGTCTCTGCCATAGGCTTCCCCAGTCTGATACCTGGGGGCTCTGCAATCCTCAGACATCCCCAGTCCCTCTGTGACCCCACAGGTCCTGAAACCACACTGTTCCCACTAGGGCTAACCCCCCTGCCCCAGCTTAGCCTCTGGAGCGATTTCCCTCAGTGGAGCAGACTTCTAAAATTTCCAATTTTGTTTTCTGCTGCTCTGTGGCTGCTGGGAGCAGCTCCCCCCTCCCTCCGTCTCTCTTCCCATTGCTTTGGATTCACTTTTTCCAGACGTCCTACCTTCTGGAAAGTGGTCGGTTTTCTGCTCCTACATTTGCTGTTCTTCTTCTCTTCTCTCTCCTGTTGAGTTTGCAGGCATTTAGAATGGTTTGGTAACTATCCAGCTGAATTTCTGGGATCTGACACTATCTCAGCCTCCTACTCCTCTGCCATCTTGCTTCTATATCTTGTGTCCAGGAAGACCTGATGGAGATCCCTATAAAAGTGTCCCTCCTTCAGTGAAGGAACATTTCCTGGGCACTTGAGCGTGGTATGGCTTAGAGGGCAGATGTCAGGGGGTCATAATCAGGGCAGAGTGAAGAGACAGTTATGACTTAGTTGGATCAGCTACCAGAAAGGTGAAGAGGTGAAGAGAGTGTCTCAGAAGGACACAACATGGGGGTGTCTGGGTGGCTCCATCAGGTAAGCACTTGTCTTCTTCTGCCTTTGGCTCAGGTCATGATCCCATGTCTCTCTCCTCTGCAGCATCTCTTGCTTGTGCTCTCTTGCATGTTCTCTCTCTCTGCCAAATAAATAAATAAAATCTTAAAAAAAGACCTAGAATGGATAAACCATGATGCCAAGCATTCCTTGACATCTCTCATCTCCCCTGTGGGATTTTGGGGAGACTCTGAGTTGGTGCAGTGCTTTCCCATCTCTCTAGAATGTCGGCTTCCAATTGATGTCAGCTCACTTACAGAATATTAAAGTGGTTCCTTACACGTTTGATTTTATAAATTGAGATTAATGCCCTCTTTGTATTTAGTAATAAATAACTTCTTGTTTTGAGTTAAATTGCTCATTGTGGGTAGGAACAAGGTGAAAAATATCACCATGCAACTAAATAACATGGAGTAACCCCATTTTTCAAAGAGCCTTGTCCCATATTTCAGCATAAATGCTAACATAATGAAGAATTGAGAAAAGATACATAAGCTTTCATTCATCCATTCATTGATTCAACAGATATTTATGGAGAATTTCTTATGCCACAAAATATAGTGATTAATGATATAGACAAGGTTGTTCACCAACAATTGCATTGAAATTTCATATTTTCACTTTATAACCACATCCTCAGGAGGAAAGTCCACATAGACTGTATGGCCAGTGATGACAAGGAGAATAGTTCTAAATATTTCTCTTTGTATTTACTATTGACCTTTCCCTTCGGGTGTGCCCACACCCATCACTCTTAAGGAATGGGGTGGATTCCAATTCGTCCTTGATATTCTGAAAGGTTTTTTTTTTTTTTTTTTGTATATTTCCTGCCATAGATTTTCTGAAGGTGTGTCATATTTCCAGTCCAATTTAAAAAAAAAGTATTAACAATCATGAGTAAGACTAAAGTATATATCGCCAATATTTTTTCTCAACTGTAGAATAGGCATAGTGACATGTTAAATTAACATTTTGTTAACTGTTAACTGTTTGTACTGTCTTTTAAAACAGTTTTTTGGGATGTAATCCATATGTTCTCTCTACATTTGAGGTATACAAATCAATTGTTTTAGTATATTCATGGAGTTGTGTAGCCATGGTCAAAATTGATTTTAGAATGTATTCATCACTCCTCCCCCAAATAACCCCATTATTAGCATTCACTGTCATTTTCTCCAACCCACCTGCCCCTTGACGACCATTTATCTACTTTCTATCTCTATAAATTAGTGTGTGTATTCTGGATATTTCATGTAAGTGGAGTCATACAAATGGGACTTTGTGATTGGCTTCTTTCACTTAGCATATTTTCAAGGTTTATCCATGTTGTCATGTATCACTACTTTATTCCATTTTATGACCAAATAATATTACATTATAATGCATTTATCACATTTTACTTATCCATTCATCAGTTGATGGACATTTGGATTGATTCCATCAGTTGGCTATGATGAATAACGCTGTCATGAGCATTCATTTACAAATCTTTTGGGTATATACCTATGAATTTTGCTGAGTTTTGTGGTAACTCTGTATTTAGCTTTTTGAGAAACTTCCAGACTATTTTACAAAGTAGATGCACCATTTTACATTCCGAACAGCAATCTACAAATGTCCCAATTTCTCCCCATCCTGCCAACATTTGCTATTGTCTTTCCAGCTATAGTTGTCCTATTGGGTGTAAAGTAGTATCTAAAATGGTTTTGATTTGGCTAATCATGGTGAACATCTTTTAATATGTTTATTGTCTATTTGTATAACATTAGAGAAATGTTCATTTATATGCATTTTTAAGTTGGGCAATTTATCTTTTTATTATCAGTATACTTCATCTTCTGTGCTTTACAAATATTAATACATATTTATAACCTAAATGTTTGTACCTGGGAAGCAAAAGGAAAAATGAACTATTGGGGCTTCATTAAAATAAAAAGCTACTGCACCATGAAGGAAAGTTTACTACATAAACTTAGTTGATAAAGCAGTGGCAGGATTTGAGAGGACTGTAATTTTGGAAGAAGTTCTACTGTGGGTAAATGCTGTCAAAAGACATCTCACGCTACAGAGAAATCATTCATGAAATGAGTCATCTGACGTGGCAAACTTCACTGTTGTCTTCTTTTAAGAAATTGCCACTGCCATCCCAACCTTCAGCAACCACCACTCTTACCAGTCAGCAGCCTACAGCATGGAGGCAGGATTAGAACTTGCTGAAAGCCTAAATGATGGTTAACATTTTTAGCAATAAAGTATCTTAATTAAATTATATACGTTTTTTAAGGCATAATTTCATTGCACACTTAATAAGTTATTGTATAGTGTAAATGTAACCTTTCTATGCACTGGGAAACCAAAAATTTAATTTGACTTGCTTTATTATGTTATTTGCTTTATTGTGGGAGTCTGGAACAGAGTCTATCGTATCTGCAAGACATGCCTGTGTGGCGTTGTAAGTGATTTTCATATATTCTAGATACATGTTCTATAAGTTTCCTTGATTTGTAAATATAGTCTTCCATTTTGTAGATATCTTTTGAGACACAAAACTTTTAAGTTTTATTCAAGTCTAATTAGCATGTTTTTTCTTTTGTGCCTTCAGGGCATAGCTTCTTTACCTTAAATAAACATTTTGAAGGTCAGTTATCTCTAAAGAGATGATGGATTTTTGAAATGTGGTATTGAATCTGAAAGCACCTTTTAATTTTTTAGCTTAGAGGTAAATGGTTATGGTTATTTTGAAAATAGAATGTTTTACTACATTATTGACACAAAATGATAGCTCTCTTTCCACTAAATATTAGACCCAGCTTCATTGAAGGAATCTTTTATAAAAAACTTTTATGACAACATATGAACATTCATGTTAGACTATTTCTGCCAAATTATCATGCAAGAAAATAGTGACCACAGTATACATTATTGAGCAGAGTTACAGTTTCTATCTGTTAATTTTACCTGATCCTTGGGCAGTAGGGCCTGTGAATGGGGAAGAAAGCTTTCTTGGGTTATTAGGAGACTATTTGTGAGAAGTATTCAGGAAAGCATTCAGGAAGTCAGCTTTCTTTTTCTGAATTGACCAATGAGAATAAGGTAAAACAAAGTTCAAAAATCGTTGGAGGAAAAGAACACCATAAAATCTTGTCAGCTCTGGACAGCCAAGAGCTCTCCTGGCAGAGAAATAAGCCTACTCTAGGGCAGGGGACACAAGTATGCCTGAGACCCTTTCTGGAGTTTGGTTTCTTTTCTCCTTTTGCAAAACCAAAGTTTCCAATGTTTGGTAATTGTGGCCATAAATCAAACTATTGAACAAATTAGGCCAGCCCAAATTTTTTAGATCCACTAGTATCAGAGATCATTTTTTGGACTTGGTAACTGAAACTGAAAAGTGAAAAAAATGAATGAGTTCAAAGTTTTGAGTAAAGGTTCTAGATACAGGTTCTGTCCTATCCATCTGTTATGGGCTGAATTGTGATCCTCCAAACTCATATGTGGAAGTCCTAATCCCCAGTACCTCAAAAAGTGACTATATTTGGAGATAAGTCTTTAAAGAGATAATTAAAGTGATAATGAGATCATTGGAGGTGGGTCCTAATCCAATATGATTTATGTTCTTACAAGAAAAGGAAATTAGGACACAGATACATGCAGAGGTAAGACCACATGAGGACACAGGGAGAAGGTCATCTGCAAGTCAATGAGAAAGCCTTCAGAAGAAGCAACCCTGCCAACACCTTGATCTCAGACTTCCAGCCTCCCCAACTATTAGAAAATAACTTTCTATTGTTTAAGTAACCCAGTCCTTGGTACTTGTCTTGGTAGCACTAGCAAACTAATGAACCTTTATTTTCACCAACTTCTGTGAAAAAGATATTTTTTTCCTCTTAGAATTGAGAAAAATATACAGTATAGAGAATGAAAATTAGCTTGTATGGATGTGACAACTACTCACTGTTTCAAGCAAAGCTATTTATCTTTCTCGTTGACATTGGTGTAGCATTTATAAAATGCTTTTATTTTTATCTTCACAGTTGATCTTTAAAAGCAAGTGATATGGGGTGCCTGGGTGGCTCAGTGGGTTAAGGTCTTGATCTCAGGGTTCTGAGATAGAGCCCCACCTTTGGCTCAGGTCTTGATCTCAGGGTCCTGAGATCGAGCCCCACATCAGGCTCTATGCTCAGTGGAGAACCTGCTTCCTCCACTTTCTCTGCATGCCTTTCTGCCTACTTGTGATCTCTCTCTGTCAAATAAATAAATAAATAAAATCTTTAAAAAGCAAGTGATATAGTTATTATTATTAGCTATAGTTTGCATGGGAGGAAGCTGAGAAACTTCCCTAAGAAATTCAGCCAGTAAGTTGTAGAGAAAGGGCTTACCCCTAGTTCTTTGGACTTGAACCCCCTTTTTCATCAGGTCAAAACTATACTGTTTTCCTGGAAGTTATGGCTGGTTGTGTTTCTGGGAAAGGCACTACAAGTTGAAATGATGTAAGTCTAATCTAATTTATATTATATGTATATATATATTTTAATATTTATTTATATTATAATGGATGTTATAATATAGACCAAGTGCTTGATTTTCAAATTATTACAAAAAGAATAAAAATACCATATGTGATTGAGTCTAAGTTATGTACTTAGACAGTACACAGTGAAAATAAGAATATAATATCTGTTCTTATAAAACTTAATTTCATTTTTAATATACTCCCAGGGGAAGGCCTGTGTAGAATGGGATGAAGGGTTAGAAGGTTTGTGGATACAGCTGGAGATTCCTGGTTTCCAGAGAGCTTGAAGCTGAGAACTGCAATGACCCATGGGAGAGATGCTATAAGAAGTAGGGAAGGTAGCCTAAGTATGGCACTAGGACATTGTGTCTTCTCATCACGGCTCTTCAGAAGACAGGTGTGATGGTTGGGGTGTCTGTATGGGTTGTTGTAACATTGTGGGCAGAATTCCATGCAGGAATTTATGGTTGAACTCTTGTTTGTAGAGAGAAGCCTTATCTGTACTTTGCTCTGAGTATTAGCGAAAGGGTCAGCAGCAGACCCTGGCTGCTTTACTATAGAAAGCTGTTTCTCCCTTTTAGAAAACTAGTGCTCTGCTAGCTAGCAAAAAAAAAAAAAAAAAAAAAGGCAGGGCTCAGGAAGGAGCTTGTGTATGCAGTGAGACCCCCGTGGATGAAACATCCAATCCAACCCCACACCAATGCCTCCCTAAAAAAACCTACTCCTGCTCTGCAGAGAGGACAGGTAAAGAGGCATAATCAGTGAACTGTTTTTCTGTAGCCTGGATGGCCAAGGTCCCACTCAAAGCTGCCCGTGGCTGCCTAGTTTCCTAATTACCTAATAACAGTAGGTAGTAGCTTGTTTTCCCTCTTTCAAGATGACTTAGATATGAAATTCAGAGCATCTGTGTAGGGAATCTTTGGCCATCTGTGTCTAGTGCTCATAAAGCAGGAAGTATTGTTTTGTTTTGGTTTTGAGAAAGTCCTTGTCCTGAGCCTGCAGCTGGAAGGAAGGATGGTCGTTATTATTTTTAGAGGGTCAATGAGTGTGTAGGTGTATGTGTAGACCATGGCTCAAGTTAAGATCTGCAAATGGCTTCCCATTATGGTGAGCAATTTTTCCATGGAGCTCCAGCATTCCTTTGGGCCTTGTAATGAGGAATATAAGCTTGATGCCCATTTAGAAAATGTAATCAGATAGAAAGGTGATTTGTCATGTCACCTTTTCTCTGTCTTGCTGAGAAATCTTACAACAGTCAAGCTAGAAGAGAGACATGGGGGTTGGTGACAAGGAGCTCAGTCATAGTCTTCATTATTTTACTCCATCTTAAATATAAACAAATAAAATAAACATTTTTGGGGAAAAAACAAAAATCATAACAACAAACATAAAACTTTAAAAAGTGGTACAGACTACTTTAAATTTACTTAGTAATTTTTCTGAGTTTTACCCTCCTCTCCTCTTTTATACACTTAACCAACCTTCCTTCCTTCCTTCCTTCCTTCCTTCCTTCCTTCCTTCCTTCCTTCCTTCCTTCCTTCCTTCCTTCCTTCCTTCCTCTCTCTCTCTCTCTTTCTTTCTTTATCATCTATCTGATCTATCTATCATCTATTTTTCCATCTGGCTAAATTTCAAAGGACATCAGAGAGGCATGGATGTCCCTTACCCCCACATTTTCAGTGGGAAAACTTGTCTCTTGCTTGCTGTGAAAATCTCACTGTATTGACGTTTTGACAGATCTTTGGGCTTGAGACAAGTAGCCCAGTTAGATCTTATTTTCTGTAGCCCTGATGGAAGAAGGAGGTGGATCCTAAAAATGAGGAAAGAACATGAGATTTTCTGTGAGAGATGTCCTTTGAGATTTCCAGTTTCTATATGGAAAATGAGACCAGACTACCCCTAATAGGTGAGTACCCATTGTTTTTCCCTCAAAATTTCCCAAAGAAGATGGTCTTCTCCACTGGTGGTGTAGCTTTTCCTTTTCCTTTTCTGAGGTTTAGATTTAGATTTCATCTGTTTGCTTTTAATGCTGACTGAAGAAGTGTCATACTGAATTGAGCTTCTAATGTTAACAAACCAGATTGTCATTCCCATTTTACAGTCTTTCTCTGGTCTAGATATGATGTTTCAGGAAATAAATATTTAGTTAGCATGAGAATTTAATTGAAGACTAATGTTTGGTCTTTTTGATTTAATAATTTGATTGCCAGTAAAATTGTCTTTTCCCTGCATCTTATTCTCAGTGGATAGCCTGATACACTTGGTTGTCAGAAACATTAATAGGCTCACAGTCTGAGACTGGATTCTCATGAGAAAAAGTGCAGGAGATACAGGAAATGGGACCTTGGGAGTCTGTTCTCATGACATGGAATCAGTGGAAACAATGGGATGGGTCCACTCTTTTTCAAATTTTTAGTTAACTTTCTTCTTTGATGATCTTACTTTCTCCTGACCTTTCCACTCACCCCAATCCTCTCCTAGGGATGGGAAGCAGGATATTTCACAAAGCCTTTGAGGAGCCCATGATCCTTCTCTAGGCAAACTCTCGCTTCCCAATCTATCTATTCAGGTGCCCTATGGACTTCCTGCAGGACTATCTCTGGATAGCTGAGGCTTTCCTACCATATTTTATTCAAAAGGGATGAGGAAGAATCCTGTAAAGTTCTAAATCGCTGTTAAAAATATCACAATAAATTATTACTATATGTAATATAATTAATATTATAATAATATTGAATACCACTTGAAATATCAATTAAATTAAATGATCACTATCAATTAAAATGTCATTGAGAATCTCAACAGAACTGATAAAGGAATGTAACACTCTGGGGGCAGAAGCTATAATAAGGGCTGACTTATCTGGTATGTTTGGAGGAGATGCTCAGCAAACAGGGAATTCATAATGTGAATGGGAGATGCACCCACCACAGAGAACTGGTTGAGCGGGGAATTCCAGGATATGATCATTGTTAACTTGCATGGTGAGAGCATCTGTAACTGATAGGGAACGTTATTTTTTTTTTTTTGCTTTTCAATCTCCCAACATCACCTGGTTCCTATAGACTGAATAGGGCTATTCATTCATGGTGGCTAACTAGTTGAGATGGACTCAAAGGGGATATCTTTCTTCATTCAGCATCCAAACTTATAGGTAGCTGTTCTCAGTATCCTAAGGTTCAATTCTTGACCTTCAAAGCACATTTTCTCAATGGTTAACACTTTTAGCTTAAATAATTCCCTGTTAAAGAAACCCCACTTTCCTCCATTTAATTCATTGTGAGGCCTTCTTTATAATATTATTTCAATACCATCCTTGAAGAAACAAACGACTTTTTAGTCTCCATCCCTTTCTTCAGGGATAGCCGTATTTCCCTGACTTTCTCTGGTGCAAGCCATAAATTACAGTGGGTTTGAAAGACCACAATTAAGGTGCTATTAGCATGCTTTGCTAAAATGATATTGCTATGTAACAATGCTTTAAATATAAAGCTTCTTCTAGCTTAATCTTAATTGGTTTATACACAGTAGTTCAGAAGGAAATCCGTATCTCTCAGTCTTTTATTCAGAATGAAATTTCTGATGCTTGAAATAAAGATGTTTGCCTTTCCCAATCCTGAGAATACTCTTCTCCAAGTAAGTGTCTTTGTAATCAGTATCTGATAAACAGCAGGGGTTTTAGAATGTTCAGAATACAATTGAAAATTTGAGACCCTACAAAGATACGTTTGCAAGCACCATTTAACTTGGACTCAGACAAAATGAAGAAAATTATCTATATTGCTTATCTTCTCTCTCCTACCTGCTCCTTCCCTATAATTTAATTTCATAAACCAGTTTTAGAAGGGAAGCTGTAGGTTATCCAGAAGCTCCACACTTGGGCACTGTGGGCTTTGTATATTTATGGTCTTAAGACACACAAGAACATGCAGCTTGTGCAATTTTAAGAAACTCAATAGCAGATTTTCAGAGAGTTACTAACTCTTTCAAGAAGGAAGTTATCATCGCTCAGGTGAATGGAAAAACTAAGGCAAACAGAGGTAAACTTCCCTACAGCCAAACAAGATTATTCTTCTGCTCAAATGTTCCCTGCACCCATTGAAGTTGGAAAAGAGCCATAGGAAAATCAGTGCACGTCTTAGCACTGCCTGATAATTGCAACTCAGATCTAATCACACTGTAAGAGTGTGTTTGCTGATATTCATAGTCCTTGTTGAACTATATGTTCAAGGCAAAGTTTGCTCGACTAGATAAACTGGTTGGCCATACAACAGGATACTTACTCTTGCTAATTGGTTTTAGGCTTAAAACTGAACTTATAACTCCCAGATTATTGCTGTAGGAATATCACTAATGGTTATGAGTGGCTTTATTGCTTGTAAAACCATATCAATGGAACTACAAGTGCAGAACAAGTAAACTTGAGTGTCTTTTTCACAGGCAGGAGATAAGTTTTGAAGAAATGCTGAGAGAATTTTCTCTGAAACAAATTATATCTTTCCTCTTCTGTTTCTTTATGCCTTTTCCCACCCTCAACTTAAAAATACAGAGAGGAAAAAAAAAAAAAGGAAAGTATATCTCCAGATATACTGGCTATGCAATTCTAGGAAAGAAAAATATTTTACAATTAAGAAAGTTTTCAGGAAAAAAATTCAAATTAGGAAGTTTTCAGGACAATGGAATTTTCATATAGACATTGATTTAAAGTTTTCCCTTAAACTGCAGAGAATCTGAAGAAAGGATTTCTCGCTTTTCCCAGTGGATCTATTCTACTCACCAAGACAGATGCCACTGCTGAACCCAAACTGTTCTTCTAGAAGGAATGATGTCATGATGGTGGGAATGGCAGAACTGACAATGGGAGTGTATCATGTTGCAGAGATGTCTAGGAGAGTCTTGAAGTGTCCTTCAGATGCCTACTTCAGCCCTTGGAAAATGTAGAAGAAATTGTCAAAACTGGATCTGCTTTGATGACCTGATGAAGTAGGGTTGGAAAAAAGTACTATACTAAAAGCTTCACTTTAGGTGATCATGAGATCTTAAACATAGAGCCAAATTCAGGCCATGAATTTTTAAAACATTTTGTCCTAAGGAAGTCATCTAGACATAGGATGACCAACTGTCCCAGTTTGCCCTGACCTGAGGGATTTTCAAGGGATGAGGGACTTCCAGTGCTAAAACAAGAAGAGTTCCAGAAAACTGAAATGAGTTGGTTATTTTAAAAGGTCACTCACACTGCTTATAATAACCTTTTCAGATTATAAAAGAAAGCAGTGAGTTAAAAATTCTCATGGAGGGCTCACAGAAGATAAGAATATGCTTGTGAGAAACACTAAGCCAGAACTTGGTCATGTCTACATATTTTAGACAAACACGTTTACTTTTTCTGTCATTCATTCATTCATTCATTCCAATGTTGTCTATTTAGGTTCCACTGTGGGCCAGGTTCTTTGCTCAGTTCTGGAGTTATGGTGGTACCCAGAGCTGTTAGGTCCTGGTCATCATTGAGCTCTGGATAGCTGCTGAGCCCCTTGAGGAAAGGGTCATCTTTCTGAGCCTTGGTTTTATTTATTTTCACACATACAATTTTATTAAACAACTGGACTTAGCAAAATTATTTACTCATTTTTGCTTTTTTCTTTGTTTTTTAGACTGTCTTCATATACAGGAGAAAGTGATTTATTTTGCCAAAGAAAACAAAAAAAGACATTATCTATCCTGGCCAGTCAATGGATTAATGGCCGGAAGATGTGGATTTTAGCTCATTTTGTGGATATCATATCTCTGACTCATTGTTTTATCATTAATATGGGAGAAATAATACATGATCTTTTTTCTCTTAGCAATACAGTGGATTTTTAAAAAAGAAGCTTTCATGAAAGTGCATTATATGCTATATAAGTGCTCTCAAAAGTAGTGTACATGTGCAGTCATTAAGACTTCATGAAGAGGATAGTGTATAAACTAGATGTTAAAGAATAGGTAAAATTTTGTTAAAGATTATTTTTTCTTGAAATAAGAATTTTAGAATGCTTACGTTAGATATTACAGAAATATAAAAGTGAAATAATCTTGCCACCAAACACAACTGGTATGAGGGCACTTTTCACTGGTCTTGCTGTTACTCAGACAGAAAGCCTTCACCAGGCTTTGTGGTTATCACCTGCATAGTGGAGCTGGTAGCCATCCCAGAGCAGATATACTCGGGTTGTGACTTTTGCCCTCTGCTGCCCCAAGATGCTTGGCCTCCATGGGGCCCTCGTGGCCATCTTGTTAACTAATCTGGACTCTCTAATTATGGCCTGCCAAGGACAGGACAGAGAGTTCCAAGACAAGACAAGTAAGAACATTCAAATGAATGCATGGGGTTGCTGAGTGAAGGGTGTGGCAACATATGGGCTTGGGCAAGAGCTGCCTCCTCTGTAAGATTAATGGGGACAGTGGGCATCAAGCAAGGGTTAAAGAGTGCCTCCAGCTCAGAAGGCTCTGTCCAGCGCCATTAATCTTTCCTTTATGAGCATTTGTGGAAATAATTTGCAAATTAAAAAAATCATCATATGGTAGTAGTCGTCTTTTATTATGGTCTAAACAACTGCTACTCCAAGTTCCAACAGAAGAAGGGCTTCCTTCCATTTCACCAGAGAGTAATTCAGTAATAAAGAATGGGCTTTTGGTTAAGGTATTTGCTAATAAGAGAACTAGAAACAAACAACTACTGAAGCTAAGGGCATAGTGTGCCACCTCAAAGAAGCCCAGCAGAGGTGGGCTCACCAATTACTGCCCACCCTTGGAAGATAATAATGTTTGCCCCCACTCTCCATGGCTTGTCAGGGAGAGAGGAAATCTTATGTGAAAAAGTTTAAGTCAGACAGTAGGAAAGCAATCCAGTATTGGGTTCCCTTTTTCTTTCCACAGTCCATATTTGTAATTATTTCAATTGAGTGCCCTGAATCTCTGAGCTTCTCCAAGGACTTTAATGTCCATAAATTGTTAAGTAACATACCATAGTGAATAAAACATGAGGATATATGTATATATTCAGGCATTACTGCACACAACATCTTTTAGAGATGAGATTATTCATCAGGTAGAAAATGTCACTTTTTTTTAGTGGCTTTTATGTCTTTATTTTAAAAAATTAAAATGTACAGCTGAGTTTCAAGAACAAAGCAAAGATATCTCTGTGTCCTCAACTCTATTCATTGTTAACATTTTGTTTTTATACTCTGTAGTTTACTTTCTCTCTCAGTATAATTATATATTACTTTTCTTTTCCTGAACAATTTGTGTTAGTTGAAGACTTAATGTCCTTTCATTCTTTTTTAACTTTTGACTTATTGTAGTTTTCTTTTTATTTATTTATTTAAATTAAATTAAATTAATTAACATATAATATATTATTTGTTTCAGGGTTACAGGTCTGTGATTCATCAGTCTTACATAACACCCAGCGCTCACCACAACACATGCCCTCCCCAATGGCTATCACCCAGCCCCATCTCCTCCCACCTCCCCTCTAATCACATGTTCTACCTTAGTAGAGGGAACCTTCTTTCTAAATCTACCATTTTCTTTTGTACATTAATTTCTGTATTGAGACTTGTTCTTTCATCTAAAGTTTGCTTATGGTTAATGGCTTTCTTAAAACAACTCTGCCTTTGTTTTCCACTAGCAAATTGCTGTATAGTTTTCAAGCATTTTGTTTTAGTTTTACAATGAACTGAGAAATGAATACAAATTATGATGAATCCTGTTTTTGAGGAAGCAGTTTCGGAGATGTTTGAAGGTTTGCCAAAGTTTGAATCTCAAAGGTAGAAAGTGGTAGAATAGGTTTGGAGCATAGTTCTTATTCCAAATTCTGTCCTGCTTCTCACCTGTGCTAAATACATCTGCTTCAGCATCTGTTTTCCTCCTTTCAGTTATAACATTGTTCTTGAGGTCCTTCAAAACACCAATACAGATCATCCCAGCTTTATAATCATTTAAAGATGAACAACTGACTTGGCCATTTTCTTCAATGTCCCCAGTTTTCATTGAGCAAACAACAGGAATTACGCATTGAGCACTTGTCATTTGCAGGGTATCTGGCTAAGCCCTTTATTTACATGATCTCACATCCCTGCACAAGAGCCCTGTGATTAAGTGAGTCTTTATAACTCTGTAGAAGATGAAAATGAGAATTAAGAGTTAAGTAGCAGGAATTTGAACATACTTGTGTCTGACTCAGAGCCAGTGATAGGTAGACTTCTAGGTCATTAGATCATTCGAATCAGACCATCAGATCATTAGAATTAGACCCAGGCCTCAGATCACTTAGATCATCAGAATTAGACCCAGTCCTCATTTCTAGTCCTATGCATGCTCTATGAGGCTGTAACCAGGATTTTAGCCCTTTCTGGCAAGTCTACGTTTACAGTCCAGAAGATCTCTCTTCTAGAAGTCTACGTCTACAGTCCAGAAGATCTCTCACACTTAGCTGCTCTAGGGCTTCCTTATTCTTCCTACAGGCATTCTTGTCTCCTCCTATAGTACAGGGTTGCTATGAAAAAGCCCTTGGAGTGCTTAGAATGAAATGCCATAAAGGCATGCCTTCACATGTCACCGTGTGAGACGTGGCTTTGCCTAATGGCTTTCACTCCTCTCTGGAGTCATTATTTATTTCTCTTTAACCTCAAATGAAGGAAGCCAACTGGAAGTTTTTATACTGCATATAATTTGGGAGGTACTTTGCTTCTGAGCGGTGGTCCAATGGCAACCTCAGCAGGCTGTGCTGCTGCTGCTGTAAGGTGAGACAAAGCTTCTATAAGTCCAGTTTGATAAAAATGTGTGGATATATTAAAGAAACTTGAGATTGGAATGTTTGTGGAGGCCTGGTCAGGCTCCATCAGTCATTCAAATGTTGTCTTGTAAGGGAGTAAGGTATTGAAACTTTCAACCATCAGAGAAACATAATTAAAGTTGCTCTTAATTATGGTCACCCTGAAGCAGCTTGGAGGGTAGTTACAGGGGGAAACTGGAGGCAGCTGGACAAGTGTGTGGGTGATTCCAGGATTCAGAGTATTAGGAAGACACATTCCAAATTCAGAGAGCAGCAATAGGAATGGAAAAACCAGACAGAATAAAACTCAAACACCACGACAATGGTGAGCCATAGAAGATGGGAAAGACAGGAGTCAAAGTTGATGGACTTGTTAATCTTGGATAACATAAAAGGAGACATCATAAACAGAAAGGGCCAGGAACACATATGGTGACTAGCTTTGGCCACCTAAGTTTGGTGCACAAGCAAGGAACCCAGATGAAGATGTTTAATAGAATTTTGAAACTGGTGAGCTAGGGGAAGAAGGTTTGAGGTTCAGGTTGGGTAGAAATCTGCATTGGGATAGTAGCTAAATTTCTAGTGGTGAATATAATTGTTCAAGGATAGGATATAGGAGAAAATAATTCTAATTCCTTTAAAAATCCTAGCAGAGTTTCTCTGAGGTATGGTTCTCCTTTCATGGTGAGATTTATTTCAGTGCAATGACTTTGTTACAAATAAGAGTTAAAAAAATCATCACTGTCCTTAAATTAGCATTTGAGGCACACTTAATATGCACATGGCTCCTGATTAAAGCACATTCTGTATCTGTGAAAGGACAAGAACTTTGCAACACAGTTTCCTTCTTACCCAGTTTTCATTAAGAAAGGTTTAGCTATTTAACAGTAAAGCAAATAACTATCCCATGCTTTTGAATGTCTGCATGGTCATTTTTACCTCCCCATACTGTTGATTGTAAACCTCACAGAATGACTTTTCCAAATAAGCAAAAAACACCCAGGTGCGCCCAGGTCATGATCCTGGAGTCTCGGGATCGAGTCCCACATCAGGCTCCCAGCTCCGCGGGGAGTCTGCTTCTCTCTGACCTTCACTCCTCTCATCCTCTCACTTTCTCTCTCTCAAATAAATAAATAAAATTAAAAAAAAAAAACACCCAGGTGCTTAACCCTAAATCAAAACCAAATTCGTTTGAAAATGAGAGAGAAAAACTAACCTAGAAACAAAGTTGACAGCCCCTCCCTTCTCAAGATCAAACAAGATACTGTGACTTTTAGTGTTTTTGAACTCTACACCTTAATCACCCTGAGAATAGAGGCAGCTGATGTTAGTCATGTCCAATTAAAATTGTTCTGTTCCATTTAGTTTCTAATGACTGACATTGCATCATTTCCCACATAGTGGTTGGTCAATTTGCTTCAATATATCATCAAGCTTTCTTGATTAGTAGTAGTAATTATAACTCCCAAGTCAATAACAAGTCAATAATAATCAAAGCAAGGTTAAGTAAACACCATAAAGTTATTAGGGAAGAAAAGAGCTATAAGAACAACAAGCCTAGCAATACTCACAGACATATAGTAGAATCTGGATGGAACATAAATCTTTTAAAAGGATAGGAATTAAAAGTTTGGGGGAAATAGAGCCTAGGAGTGTGACTAGGAGGCTTTGGATAAGATGATGAAGCTGGTTGTCAACAGGCTCCCAGCCTTTTGTCTCAAGGGCATAGGTTCAAAGCTAGCCCCAAATGGAATATTTTCAGAAGGCTCTAAATGATGGACCAAAGGAATGACTCTCAGCATCAATTTCACTGAGCTCTTCTGAAAGTAAGTCTGATTGGAGAACAGAAACTAAAAGAAATACAAGTCCAGATTGTGAGCAAAAACTCTAATCAATGTTTTTTTTTTAATATCTTTTTTTTTAAATATTTTATTTATTTGATAGAGAGAGAGGGAGAGAAAGATCACAAGTAGGCAGAGAGGCAGGCAAAGAGAAAGAGGGAAGCAGGATCCCTGCCGAGCAGAGAGCCTCATGTGGGGCTCGATCTCAGGACCCTGAGATCATGACCTGAGCAGAAGGAAGAGGCTTTAACCCACTGAGCCACCCAGATGCCCCTCTAATCAATGTTTCTTTAATGAGTTTATGTAAGGAGAGGAAATGAGATTGTGTTGACTTAGCCAACTCCTCTCATTTACTTGTGGGTGTTTCTTAACCAAATCAAACTTCAGCCCGTGTCCTAGAAGGGTAAAGAAAAGCTATGATTGTCGGGCCACTCCCTGTTCTATTCTTTCTTGAACTGACAGAGCATTTCCTGCTCTGAAATTATAAATCTCTTACTCCATGAGAATGTTCAAAATTACTTAAAGTTTAGTATCAATAAAAGGGCCTTGGACTTGAACTCCTTCACTCTCTCCATCCCTGCACATGCACTTAGATTCAGTGCCACTTGGTGATATGTATATGAGTGTTTGTGCTTGTGTGTACACATACACATACACATACACATACACATACATATCATGACTATATCAGTCACACACGCACACACACACACACACAATGGACCGACTGAGCAAATTCACTCATGAATTTGCACATACTCATCAAATTCATGATGATGTAGACCAACATCACACAGTTATCTGAAGCTTGTTCAGTTTTTTATTATATTAGTTCCTTGGGAAATATTTCTAGGCAGTGAGAATAAACAATTAGCTTTATGAGTTTAAACAGGCTTAGCATGGACTATCCTTCGGAATGAAACAATAACCCCCTCCCCCACAAAAATAATCTCTCTCTTTTTTTTCTTCTCTGAACTCCATGAAAATGTTTCAATGAATGTATTTCTTGTGTCCCCAGTGACGCAAGAAAGAGATGGCATATTTCACTTCCCATCGGCAAACTCTATTACCCAGAGGACTGGTCTTAAGAAATACCAGAACTATCTGCTGAATAAAAATGTTGATACTTCTCTCTACACCATGTGCATTATTTTTTAAGAGTATAGAGAAGGGTCAACCCATCACCTGTTCATTACATATAAAATACATATATATATAGACATGTAAAACACACAGAAAATTACAGAAGGTAAAGTTACCTTCTGTAATTTTTACAGAAGGTAAAAGGTAACAGAAAATTTAACCTTTTTGACCATTTTTAAGCACACAGATAAATAGCATTAAATGCATTCACAACACTGTGCAACCATCACTTCCATCCATTTCCAGAATTTTAAAAAAATTTTGGATTTAAATCCAGTTTAGTTAACATATAGTGTATTATTCATTTCAGGGGTAGAATTTAATGATTCATCAGTTGCATACAACACACAGTGCTCATTACATCAAGTACCCTCTTTAATGCCCTTATCCCCATTACCCCATCCCTCTACCCGCTGCCCCTCCAGAAACCTTCAGTTTGTTTCCTGTAGTTGAGAGTCTCTTACGGCTTGTCTCCCTCTCCATTTTTATCTTATTTTATTTTTCCTTCCCTTCCCCTATGTTCATCTATTTTATTTCTTAAATTCCATATTTGAGTGAATCATGTTATTTGTCTTTCTCTGGCTGACTTATTTCACTCAGAATAATACCCTCTAATTCCATCCACCTTGTTGCAAATGGTAAGATTTCATTCTTTTTGATGGCTGAGTAATATTCCATTGTGTGTGTGTGTGTGTGTGTGTGTGTGTGTGTGTGTGTGTATACACTACATCCTTATCCATTCATCTGTCAAGGGATATCTGGGCTCTTTCCATAGTTTGGCTATTGTGGATATTTCTTCTATAAACATTGAGGTGCATGTGCCCCTTTGAATCACTATGTTTGTATCCTTTGGTTAAATACCTAGTAGTGTAATTGCTGGGTTGTAGGGTAGCTATACTTTTAACCTTTTGAAGAAGCCTTATACTGTTTTCTAGAGAGGCATCAGTTTTCATTCCCACTAATAGCATAAGAGGGTTCCTCTTTCTCCACACTCTGACCAACATCTGTTGTTTCTTCAATTGTTAATTTTAGCCATTCTGACTGGTGAGTGGTGGTATCTCATTGTAGTTTTGATTTGTATTTCCCTGATGCTGAGTGATACTGAGCATTTTTTCATGTGTCTGTTAGCCATTTATATGTCTTCTTTTTATATGTTTTATATAAATAAAACATATAAATGTTTATATAAATTTATATATATTTATATAAATATAAATTTATAAATGTTAAAAAATGTTTATATAAATATATGTTTTTATATAAATATATATTTATATGCTTATTTTTTACCTGAATTATTTGTTTTCTGGGTGTTGACTTTGATAAGTTCTTCACAGATTTTGGATACTAGTCCTTTAGCTGATAAGACATTTGCAAATATCTTCTCCCATTCTGTAGGTTGTCTTTTAGTTTTGTTAATTGTTTCCTTTGCGGTTCAAAAGTGTTTTTTTTTTTTTTAATCTTGTTTAAGTCCTGGTAGTTCATTTTTGCTTTTGTTTCCCTTGCCTTTGGAGATGTGTCTGGCAAGAAGTTGCTGTGGCCAAGGTCAAAGAGGTTGCTGCCTGTGTTATCCTCTAGGATTTTAATGGTTTCCCATCTCACATTTAGGTCTTCCATTCATTTTTGAGTTTATTTTTGTGTATGGTGTAAGAAAGTGGTCCATTTTTATCCTTCTACGTGTGGCTGTCCAATTTTCTCAACACCATTTGTTGAAAAGACTTTTTTTCCACTGGATATTCTTTCCTGCTTTGTTGAAGATTAGTTGACCATGGAGTTGAGGATCCAGAACTCTTTTTATGTTACAAAACTGAAACTCTGTATCCATTAAATAGTAACTCCCTATTCCCCCTCCCTGCAGCCCCTGGAAACCCCCATTCTACCTTCCCTCTCTGAATTTGACCACGCTAGGGACCTCATATAAGTGGATTTATATAGTATTTGTCTTTTGTGCCTGGCTTATTTCACTCAGCATAATGTCTTCAAGGTTCATTCATGTTGTAGTATGTGTCAGAATTTCCTTCATTTTAAAGGCTGAGTAATATTCCATTGTATGTGTAGACCTCATTTTGTTTATACATTCATCTGTCCACTGCCTGTTTTTGTAAATAAAGTTCTTCTGGGCAAATAGCCATGCCGGTTGGTTTATACATTGTCTGTAACAATAGCATTACTCTGGCTAGGAAGAATTCAGTAATTGTGACAGAACTTTATGAACTTCTTAAACTTCTTACTCTCTTGCTTTTTATAGGGAAAAAACTTCTTACTCTCTTGCTTTTTATAGGGAAAAAATGTAGATCTCTGTTATAGAGAACTCTAGAATAAGAAATATTTGGGGATGACAGAGAGAAAAAACATTTTATTTATTTATTTTAAGATTTTATTCATTTGACAGAGAGAAACACAGCGAGAGGGAACACAAGCACAGATAATGGTAGCAGGAGAAGCAGGCTTCCTGCCAAGCAGGGAGCCCGATGCAGGGCTCGATCCCAGAACCCTGGGATCATGACCTGAGCTGAAGGCAGAAGCTTAACAACTGAGCCACCCAGGCACACCAAGAAAAAACATTTTAAAGACCTCACACAAAGTTTACCCCCTTCAGCACTGCTTTTTGTATCTACAAACTCAGCCCAGTAGCTTTTCTTTTTTCTTTATGTGTTCTCTTCTTTCCCTTCCCTTCCCTTTCTATCCTCCCCTCCCCTCCTCTCCATTCCTCTTCCCCTTCCCTCTTCTCTTCTCTATTTTATTTTCTTTCTTTTTTCTCAGAGAAAGAGCGAGCGAGAGAGAGCACACATGCATACATGGTGAGGAGGGGCAGAGGGAGAAGGAGAGATCGAATCTTAACTAGCCTCCATTCTCAGCTCAAGCCTGACATGGGGCTTGATCTCTCAACCCATCCTGAGGTCATGACCTGAGCTGAAATCAAGATTCAAAGGCTTAACTGACTGAGTCACCTAGGTGTCCCTGCCATTCTTTACATTTGACCTGGAGTCTATCTCTCTCACAAAATGGAATCCAGAGTGACATCCAAGTTGGTGTATAGGCAGCAGCTGCCTCTTTGTAGTAGCTTAAGGAGTTCTTTGCAGGCTCCTCTAACCCCAATTTGTCTCCTCTTACTTTTTTTCTTAGTCACATGAGTGTCTGTGTGGCGTGCTGTATAACCATGCAGGAAACACGGTAACTGGAGTAAAAGGAACCGAAGTGAGTGGAATCTGCTTTGCTTCCCAGCCAGCTGTCTTTGCTCTGTGCCTGCTACACTGGTGTCCCTGACAGAAATGCTTTGAGGACCTGGATCCAGAAGCAAGGGCAGCTGTAAGGTGCATGGAAGATGAAGGCTCTTTGTCCTCACCATACACAGAGCTTCCTGTGTGACAAAGTTGACCCTCCCTGGCTGTGAGTGTTCAGGGAATCTATTGGGTCTGGAGAGCAGTGACTTGAAAACAAGATTGCTCCTGTGCTCACATCCTCTTAAAGGGTACCTGCCTGAGAAATGAGATCAGTTGTTCTAGGCCATTTGTAATAGACATTCTTAAGCCCAGGTAGGCCCCATTTATGCTGCTGAATGAACCCTGGAAAAGAAATATCAATGTAGACTGATTTAAGGAAGATTTACTGTAAAAGTGCATTTTTAAGATAGAATTCATAGATCAGAAACTTTGGTGAAATATGCTTCCAATTCAGCCTATAGGACATTTCCTAAATTAGAAAAAAACTTGGATGAAAATTTGAAGGGCAGGTGAACATTGTTGCATATTTCTTATTTCATTGTGTTCATATTTCTTAATGAAATAGTAATTTTAGCTTGAGGAGAAAATGCCCTGATGCTGGGATTGTTTGTTGGAAACATGCTATACTTCCTATGAATGGCTTTGCTTTTAATATTAATCATTTCTGTGAATAGCTGTTTCCTTAATGACAAATGAGAAATCTATAGAACGGCATAAATTTTATGTTCCTGAGTGAGAAAACATGCTTATATACATTGACCACCCCACTCCCTAGCCTCAGTCACTGAACCTCTGAGGACCTGAAATACATGATCCTTCATTTAGAGTATGCATTCATTTTTAAAACATTTATTCTCAGGGCACCTGGGTGGCTGGGTTGGTTAAGTATCTGCCTTTGGCTCAGGTCATGATTCCAGGGTCCTGCGATTGAGTCCTGTGTTGGGATTCCTGCTCAGTGGGTAGCCTGGTTCTCCTTTTCTCTCCTGCTTGTTCTCTCTCTCTCTCTCTCAAATAAATAAAATATTTAAAAAATAAAACATTTGTTCTCATTGTAGTTTTGCTCTGTATGAACTCTGTACAAAGCATATGAAAGCAAAAACTTTGCTCCCTGACTCCCTCATCCAGAAGGCATTATGCTTCACTGGGGCTCCTGACAAGCTATGTGGGGTCACCCAGGGCAAGCTCAGCAGGCAGCATGGCTGTTGTTGCAGAATCAGCATATAAAGACGGTGATTCTGTTGCTATAGATACTAACATGCAGTAGCTGACCAGAAGGGACAGGTAATTCTACTAAGAAGAACCCTCCTTCTTCTCTTTTCCAACTTTAAAAACAAACACTTCCCATTTCCAGCCAGCCAGCTTCCTCAACTGGCCTTGCCTACTTGAGTGGCACATGCATTTTAAACTACTCTCCCTGGAGAGCTGAGGTTTTGTGTGAGTCGTTCACTCTCTCTGAGCTCCAGTGGCCAGGCCCAATGGTCTGACTGGAAAGAGAAGGCAGGACTCTGTTATATGTCTTCACACCTGTGATTATAGGAAGTGTCTCAGAAACTCCAGGGGTTTATCAAATTCATGAGTTAGACTAGGGGTTGGCAAACTACCTCTCAGGCCAAATCCATCTTGCTGCTTGTTTTGTAAATAAAGTTATATTGGAACACAGCCAGGCTCATGTGTTTACATATTGTCTATGGCTACTTTGACTGCTGCTTTCCCTCTACCATGGCTTGCTTGGGTAGCTGCCATAGACATCTTATGACTTGAAATGCCCAGAATATCTACTATTGGGCCTTTTACAGAAAAAGTTTGTCAACCTCTGACCTAGGCTAATTCTGAAGAGTAACTCAAGGTCATCAGGTGCTATATGGAAAAGGTCAGAGATCCCATGTATAGATCTCTCCAGTTCATACTCAACAGTTACTCCTACAAGAACATGCCTGGAAATGAAAATTATCTGATGAAGTCAACATAAAAGAAAATGTACTAGGTACAAATTTTGTTTTCTAATCCTTATCAGTTTTACTTCGGCAAATGCAGTTATCAGCATTCCTTCCATCTAGGTATGACATCAGTTACTTACAGTGATCCTCAGGTTATTTTAAGGACTCAAGGACTTTTCTAATTCTACCAAACCTTTTTTTCTCTTCTCTTTGTGTTCTTTGTCTTTGTTGTAGCTTGCTTTATCACTTCCCTTTCATTTTTTCCCGCACCATTCTATCTCCCACCCTCTTTGCTTCCCATGCCCCACTGGTTATGCCAGTGCTCACTTAATAAACTTTAGCACTCAGGAACAGGAGAGAATGTTCACAGAACTGGGTGCCTGATTTACAGGTATTTTGCTTATAGAGCATCCAGCAGTTAGGAGACCTGGAAGCAGGTTTCACCACTGTCATTAACTAGCAGGGTAACCCAATCCAGTCTCATTAGGAAGAGTCGTAATGATTTTCAAACCAATTATCCTAGGTTCCAAAGCATGAGACAAAGTGAAAGTGACTGATATGCATCATTCTTGTTTGAAAGAAAAAGTGAATTCCTGAATTGTGATTCTATTTCTTTTTCATTTAAAAAAATTTAAAAAATTTTTGTGATTCTATTTCTATAAATATTGATTTAAAAAACTTTATTTTTTTAGAGTGCTATACATTATTTTAATGCTATACAAAAATGTACATAAATAAGTGTATATACATCATCATATTTTTTTTACTTAAAAAACTTAAAATTCCAGTATAGTTAGCATACACATATTGTTTATATTGTATATGTATATTAGTTTCAGTTGTACAAATTCTGATTCAACAATTCATACATCACCTGGTGCCCATCACAACAAGCTTCCTCCTTAATCCCCATCACCTATTTCACACTTCCACCTCCCACCTCCCCTTTGATAACCAGTAGTTTATTCTCTAGAGTTAAGAGGTTCTTCTTACAGGACACCTGGGTGACTCAGTTGGTCAAACCTCTGCCTTCAGCTCAGGTGATTCCTGTATCCTGGGGTGGAGCCTTGTATTGGGCTCCCTGCTCAGTGAGGAGTCTGCTTCTCCTTTTCCCTATCCATCTCCACCTGTCCCCCCTCAACCGCCACCTCTCCTACTCCCCCCTCCCCATCCATTTTGATGTTAGTCTTGCTGGATAAAGTATTCTTGGCTGCATGTTCTTCTCATATAGTGCCCTGAATACATCATGCCAGCCCTTTCTAGCTTGCCAGGTTTCTGTGGACAGGTCTGACGTTAATATAATGGGTCTCCCTCTGTATGTAAGGAATCTCTTCCCCCTAGCTGCCCTCAGGACCTCTTGTCTAAACTTATAATTTGGAAATTTCACTATGACATATCTCGCTGATTTTCTAGTCTCAATGATATTTGCAGGTGTTCTTTATGCTTCTAGGACGTGAACACTTGTTCCATTCCCCAGATTGGGGAAATTTTCATTCAGAATTTGGTCAGCTATATCTTCTAGTCTTCTGTCTTTCTCTACCCACTCTGGGATTTCAGTAATTCTGATGTTAGAACATTTCATGGCGTTGTTTATTTCCCTAAGTCTCTTCTCATGATTCTTGAGCAGTTTGCTCCAGCTCTCCTCCTGACCTTTCTTCTCAACCATTTTATCCTCTAGATCACTAATTCTATCCTCTGTCTCCGTAACTCTAGCTGTTAGAGTATTTAGATTGGATTGGATCTCACTGATAGCACTTCTTACATCATCTATACTGGTTCTCATTTCTGCCTTTAGATATTCTATATTGTCATTAATGTTTTTCTCCATTCTAGCCATTGCCTGGTAATTGTCACCCTGAATTCCCTTTCTGACATACTGTTTATGTCCATGTCCAGTAGTTCTGAGGCAGAGGGCGCAATCTCTGGGTTTTCCTCTGTTGGGTGTTGTTCCTCCTAATCATTTTGATGAGAAGTGGATGAGAGGATGTATAGCTGCATATATCACCCACGATCTAGGCAGGGTGCACCCTGGAAGCTTTAGGAGTAATTCGGTTTCAGCACCAAAAAGAAAGAATAAGGATAAAAAAATAGAGAGAGAAAGAGAAAAAGAAGAAATCCCAGCCAGAATGGGATTTATATAAGGTATGTAGACCAACATGAACAAATATAGAGACTGACAAAAGTAAATGACAAGAAATAAAAGAACCTAGTCAGAATGAACCCCAGGAATGAGATTTATATAATACCAGAACAAAAGCAAATATGTAAAAACACATATCCTGATAGAAGGATAGGATGGGAGGGTGGTTATAACTCCTTGTAGACTAGGAAGATTATTTCAGGTCTTTCTGGGTTTATTGTTGTATTAAGCCTCTAGTTGTAATGTTAAGTAGTTTAAAAAAAAAGAAATATGAAAAAGAGTGAATAAAAATAGAAAAAGAATAAGAAGTTGTAAAAACTTGTATCTATGATATATACAGGTTTGAGGGTTTTATCAGGCACTTAATGTATTGATTTCATTAATATTGGGGATTTAAAACTTTATGGGGACCCTGTGGTTATAGTCCTTTTGTTTTTTTCACTTGTCTTCTAGGGTATGGGACTTCTGTATTGTTTTCTAGTCAATCTTGCTTGGGTTGAATCACCCTGCTCCCCCAATCAAGGGACTGAGCTCTGTGGAAACTGGTTTCTCAGTCTTTCACTCTTTGAAGGTTTTTGGCCTTTTGCAGCTTTTTCACCTTTACAGAGAGTCCAAGCAAAGAATCTGCCTGTAGGTACCCAGACCTCAGCGTCACAGAGAAGCTTCAGTCTTCTCCCCTCTGGGTGGTCTAGAACACACACTCCCCTCCACAAAATTCTGCTCACGGTGCAGCCCTTCACAGGTAGTGCATACTCTGTATTTCGGCGAGTCCACTTGGGCTCCCTTGTTTTCTGCACTCCAGTCTCCATCAGGATGTGGTCAGATTCCTGCCCGAGATTAGGCTGGCCACCTGCATTCTCTCTGGGACTGGCTGAGAGTGTCCAGACCCTGCCACAGACCATGAATGTCTTTTCAGTCAGGGTTGCACTCAATCCAGAGAGTGGGGCACACAGTGAAAATCTCCCAGCTCCTGGATCACAGCAAACTCTCTAAGGCACTTGCAGGAGTGTGCACGCTCTGCCCAGAAAATGGTGTAAGGAGCGGAAAGCTGCAGGTTTGGGAGCCACAGACTGGACCCCCCACCAGCCTCTCCTTGAGGCAAGTGGTGTCCTTCCTGGGAGCATGGGCCCAGGCCCATGCCTGCAACCACCCCCTTCCACTAGTTGGTCTTCAGTACCTTTTGCTCTTTTTAAGTGTTTTTAACTGGACTCCAAGTTATTGCTGTTCCCCAACCATCGGGCACTTTCCTTTGGGGTATTACTGTCCTTGCACCACTTCTGGTGGCTCCCTCCCCCTTTTGTTTATCCTCCGATATTGGTTTGATATTGGTTTCCCACTTTGCTTTGCCTCTCCACTGCTGTCTTCTGCTCCCATAGAGATCCAAAAGTGAAAAATCTTTCTCCTCAGGCTGATTTCATGGGCATTCAGCGTGTTCTGATAGATATCCAGCTCACTTTTGGGGTCTGCAACAGGATCTCCTACTTCTCCACCATCTTGCCCCTCTCCCTGATAATAATTTCTGATTATTGTTTCTATTTCCTTTGGATTATTCATGATCTTTCCCCTTTCATTCATAATTTTGTTAATTTGGGTCCTGTCTCTTTTCTTTTGGATTAGTCTGGCCAGTGGTTTATCAATCTTATTAATTCTTTCAAAGAACCAGCTTCTAGTTAGTTGATGTGTTTTACTGTACCTCTGGTTTTTAACTCATTGATTTCTGCTCTAATATTAATTATTTCCTTTCTTGTGCATGGTGTAGGCTTAATTTATTGTTAATTCTCTAGCTCTTTAAGATGTAAAGAGTGTTTGCAATTTTTTTGAGTGAGACTTGGATAGCTATATATTTCCCCCTTAGGATCGCCTTTGCTGTATCCCATAGGTTTTGGATGGATGTGTTTTCATTCTCATTGGTTTCCATGAATTGTTTAAGTACTTCTTTGATTTTCTGGTTGATCCAAACAGTCATGAGCAGAATAGTCTTTAACTTACAAGTGTTTGAATTTCTTCCAAATGTTTTCTTGTGATTGAGTTCCAGTTTCAAAGCACTGTGGTATATCTGCATATCTGAGAATATGCAGGGAATAATCTCAATATTTTGGTATCAGTTCAGACCTGATTTATTACCCAGTATGTGATCTATTCTTGAATGCTAGTTTGTGCAGCCACTTTGGACAACAAAATTTTTTGAGATTCTTCAAAAATAAAAAGTAGAGCTGCCCTATGACCTGGCAATTGCACTAATGGGTATGTACCCCAAAGATACAGATGTAGTGAAAAGAAGAGCCATATGTGCCTCAGTGTTCATAGCAGCAATGTACAATAGCTACATTGTGGAAAGAGCAAAGATGCCCTTCAACAGATGAATGGATAAAAAAGATGTGGTCTATACATGAATGGAATATTACTCAGCCATCAGAAATGATGAATATTCAACTTTTGCATCAACATGGGTGGGGTAGAGGAGATTATGCTGAGTGAAATAAGTCAAGCAGAGAAAGTCAATTATCATGTGGTTTCACTTACTTGTGGAACATAAGAAATAACATGGAGGACATTAGGAGAAGAAAAGAAAAAGTAAAGGGGGGTGGAAATCAGAAGGGGAGACATAATATGAGAGACTCTGGACTCCGAGAAACAAATCGAGGATTTTAGAGGGGTGGAAGGATGGGTGAGCCTGATGGTTTGTATTCAGGAGGGCATGTATTGCATGGAGCACTGAGTGTTATATGTAAAGCATGAATCTTGGAACACTACATCACAAACTAATGATGTATTGTATGGTGATAACATAACATAATAAAAAATGAAAAAAAATATTTCTCGTAGTGCTGGTTTTTGGTCATAGACTCCTTTAGTTTTTTTTCCCCCAAATATGTTTATTTTATTTTTTCAGTGTTACCGGACCAATTGTTCATGCTCCACACCATTGCTCCACGCAACACGTGCCTTCCTCAATACCCACCACCAGGCTCACCCAATCCCCCACCCACTCCCCTCCAAAATCCTCAGTTTGTTGCTCAGAGTCCACAGTCTCTCATGGTTCATCTCCCCCTTTGATTTCCCCCCACTGAAACTTTTTATCTCTCCTTGTATTATGAATGATAGACTTTATGAATAGAATATTCTTGTCTCACATTTTTCCTATTCAGCATGTTGAATATATTATGCCACTCCCTTCTGGCCTGCAAAATTTTTGCTGAAAAATCTGCTTACTGCTTTATGGGGGTTTCCTTGTATGTAACTGTCTTCTTTTCTTATGCTGCTTTTAAAATTCTCTCTTTATCAAGAATTTTTGTCATTTTGAATACTATGTTGACCTCCTTTAGTTGCTTTTGTGGGAGAATTTCTATGCCTTCTGGATATGGAGATCTGTTTCCTTCCTCAGATTAGGGAAGATTTCAGCTATAATTTCTTCAGATGAATGTTCTGTCCCTTTTTTCTCTCTTGACTCCTTCTGGGATCCCTATAATGTGACTGCTAGTACATTTGATGGAGTCACTGAGTTTCCTAAGTCTATTCTTACCTTGCATAATTCATTTTTCTCTTATTTGTTCAGCTTGATTACATTCCATTATTCTGTCTTCTAATTCATTAATTCATTTTTCTGTTCCTTCCAGCCTATTTATTCCATCAAATGTATTTTTAATTTCATACATTATATTCTTCATCTCTTATGATATCTACCTTTCTGAAAGGTCTCATTGATGTCCTCTGCTTTTTTCTCAAATCCATTGAATATTTTTAAGATCATTACTTTAAATTCTCTATCAGAGGTGTTACATATATCTTTTCCACTTAGGTCTCTTACTATGGTCTTGTCCTGTTCTTTCATTTGTAACATATTCTTCTGTCTCCTCATCTGTGTCTGTTTCTGTGTATTAAGAAAATGAGCTATATCTCCTGCTGTTGAAAGTAGTAGGCAGGATTTACACTTTTAATGAGGTGGCATGGATCCTCCTCCTCTGGGTCGCCAGTGAAGAGAATGGGGTCTGCTGGGGAGCTCTGTAAAATTTGAACAGGATGGGTGTGCAGTTTTAACAGGGTGCACGTGTTCTCTGTGGAGGGTCAGAGATGCAGTATTGGCAAGGTTGTGTGGGTCTTCTAGGAGAAGAGATCCATAGCACTGGGACTGAGGCAGGCCTGTCTGGAGGGGGTGGGGCATGATGTAAGCAAATTAGACAGTGAGTGCCAGTGTCATGCTAGTTATTACAGGTGGCTGCATTTTTATGATGTGGGATAGGGAAGGGAAATGGCATCTGTAATTTTCTTTGTTCCTGGAGTAGTCCCTTAGCAAACCCTGAGAATAGTAACTAACTCTCCCTCCTATAAGCCCCAGGTAACTTTCAAACTGCTATTTCTAAGCTGTATCTCCAGGGGCCATTTGCTGTGTTATCTTCTTTAAAAACAAGGGTTCATCTTCTTATTGTTATTTGGTCTCTCTCAGAATTGAGCCCACTGATTTTTAAAGTTCCAGGTTTTAAGTCTTGATTGTTGTAAATACTCACATAATTCAGCCCCTCTGATTTTCAAAACCAAATGCTATGGGGATTTCTCTTTTCCTTGTAGGCTCCTCAGTGTGCTAGTCCATTTCTTGCCCCTCTCCCTATCTGTGACTCTCTCTCTCTGATGCTCAGACCCATGGGATTTTGGTTCCCACTGAGCCTTCACTCTTCCTACCTTCTTTAGTGTGGCCTCTTCTCTATATTTAGTTGTGGAGTTTTGTAAGGCCAATCTTTAGGTCCTCTTCTGGGTGATTTGCTCTGATGGGAGGATTATCTAGTTGTACCTGGGGGATGAAGTGAGTTTAGGGTCCTCCTACTCCACCAACTCCCCTTGAAGTCTTCTATGAATATTTATAAGTACACCTGTATTTCACAAATAAAAATTTTACATTATTTAGTGAGCATCTATTAGATACCCACTGCATTATTTAGTTTGGCCTGTGCCACATATAAATAAATCCCAATGTTTCTGCACTTGCTGGTACTATTGGTGGGGGAGGGCAAGGTGTGGCTTCCTCATTTGGTCCCTCCTACCTTGTGACATCACTACAATCACCTGTGAAAGGAGAAAGGGATTGCATATGGGAGATTTTATGGCCAAGTCCAGAAATGGTATACATCATATCTTTCTATACATGTTCTAATTTCATGTCACATAACCCCAAACAAACTACAGAGGGCTGGGCAGAAGAGCTTAGTTGTGAGCCCACAACAAGAGAGGAAATCTGGGCAGGATCTGCCATACTTGTTATGTGCCCAACTGATACCAGATGTTGAAGGGTTTGTAGACATGAACTAGATGGAACTTTTACAAAGATTCATCTAGAATCAGGAGCTTCCTGTTGAAAACAGGAGTTAGATTCTGTCTCTTGCCATAATTTGTTTCTGACTCTGAAGCAAATTTTCTGTGAATAATTTTGAAGTTCATTGTTCAGAAGGTTGCAACCTATGTTGCAATGAATTGGTAATGATTCTTTTATCTCTCTGCAAATCTTAATTGATATTTCATCTTAAAACATTGTGTCCCTTACTAAGCTCATGTCTTTCCACCTCAAATCTACTTTTTTCCCCTGCACTGTTAGCACTAGGGCTGGTACTACATTTCCCATTTGCCTTATGGCTCCCTGTTAGGTCCCAACAACAAGGGGTGTTTAAAAAAGAAACTATAAGACTAGAGGAAAGTAAATGGACTTTTTCTTTTCTGTGGTCAATTGTTCTTTGTATTACCACCCCCACCAGCCCTGACAGTGGTGGCTAGTTGCATCCTTTGACATTTCTGTTTCATTCCCAGACCAGCTTCATTGTGTCTCTCAGATGTACCAGCCCCATCCAGGCAGTATTCTCTCCTTGGTTTGAGTCCCAATTCAGCAGGGCTCCTTCCTTTCAGCCTCTGAAGTACTGAGAACTCCAACCTCTTTTCTCTGTGTCCACAGACACTACAGGCTACTCCCTGCAGGTACTACTTCTGATTACCAAAGTGCTCCATTTTTGCCTCTTGAGTCCCAATACTTATGGAACAAAGTTCCTGTATTAAATTGCCTCTGTCAAATTCACTAGTGTGATATCAGTTTTCCTGACTGGACTCTGACTAATACAACCATATTACAACAAAAAGTACACATTTTGTTAGCTTTTTCAAGACCATTTGAGTAACCCAGGTTGGTATTTATCCTGCAAAATACTGATCAGTTTTAAAAACTATTTGTTCCCAAACAAATGCATTTTCCCATATTTTAGTATATGAAATTGATTTTTTAGAATAAGGAAATAATAACTGATTAAGAATTCATTGAAATATATATACTTATAAGCTTAATGTTAACTACTTACCATAGAAAATATTTTCTGCATAGTTTAGAAATATCAAATATAAATTTGTCTATTCCTTCTCCCCTTTTTTGGTTTGAAAACTAAAATCAGATTCAGTGTTAGTAATTTTATATTAATGGCCTTTATAAACTAATGAGATCTTAATGTAAGCACAGAAACTTTATTCTAAAATTCAAACAGATCACAATTAATGTATTTTGCATGTTAATTTTTTTTTTTACTTTGCAGATCGTATCAACATTGATGAGGAAATACCTCCCCTACCCTATCTATTTGTATATTTGTAGTTTGTCCCACATACATGCTCCCTTTCCCTCAGTTCTGTTGGAAGATGCTGTGCCTTCTGTCTGCACATCCTCTTCTCCTCTTCCTGGGCTAAGTGTCCCTCTTATTCCCATGAATATGCCACCCACAGATCTGTTAGGATCCTTACCAGGATGCACTGGGATAATCTGTTAGGGAATGTCCATCCTAATAGACCATGAACTTCTTTGGGTCTGGATTGGCTTCAATAATCTCTGTAAATTGTATCATGTTGCCTGGCCCCTCAGATGCTCAGTGAAGGTTTGTTGAGTGAAGCACTGTGGGATTTTTAGCCCAGGTTCCTCACTTATGTGAGGAGAGCAAGGCCTCCATCTTAGTGCTCACAAGCCAGGTGATGGCATGTGCACATCCTACAGTAGAGATATGATAGGTTCTAAGTCAGCATCACCTTCCATGTCCTGAACCCTGTGGGCCAAAGCAGCAAGGCAGAGGCAGGTGATGAGATAAAAGCATTGTAGCACCTAGTGTGTGAACACAAACACACAGGCCTTTCTGTGCTTTGTGTTGGGTGAATGCTGATGGGTGGTGTTTGTACAGCCAGAATGTGTTGGATAAGCCCCCTTTTTCCATCAAACTGAAAAGATCCAGGGGGCTGCTTTATCTGCCTCCACAAACTGCAGGACTACCCTATCTGCAGATCCCTGAGAGCCCACCAGGAGTCTGTGTGATAAACAGAAACTGGGGAAAAGGATGTTTTTCTCTTTCTTTCCAAGTAAATGACTCCTGATGGAAAGTCCAGTCCTGCCCAGCCTCTGTTTTTAAGCCTAAGACATTTGCCCTTTCTCTGAGTCCCTCAAAGAACTTCTTTTATTGCCTGAAGTTTCATTAGTAATAGAAACTGTTTTTGCAGATAGCTAATTTGAGAGTTGCACATACTGTTTTAAGGTTGGTTGAAATTTAGACTGGCATGACTGATATTTTTACTAATGTTGGAATTTAATTGAAATACTTAGTTTATTGGCATGAGTTAATCCAAGTTATTTTTTCCTAGTTAGGGAGCATGCCAAACGCTGTAATTTGATCATTTTTATGTGAACCAAAATAGATTTTGGCTTCAAGATGGGAGCGGGGACAAAGATTTTATTCCTTTTCAGAATTGGCCTGACAGTTTAACTAGTAAAGTTAACAGAAATGAGAAGAAAGAAATTTCACAGGAAAAAAAAAAGCTATGAAAATCCTTAGATATTTTCATAGAAACTTGCCTGGGGAAGCAGTTTGAAGCAGTTTGAGGCTATCTGCATGGGATACTCTCAACTGCCTAGCCCTTGAATTGGGTTGGAGCAGAGGTGGGAAAGCCCACTGGTAACTGAGCCAACCCGAAGGGCAGTAGCAGAGTCCCTTCTTTTTATGTCCCATAGAGAGTGTACCAAGGTTAGTGAAATCTGGCAACATCCTTTGCTCCCAACATGTTCTGGACTGGGCAAGTGTTCTATGCCAGGGCTACCAGCTTACGAGCTCAGCTCTGCCTCCTCTGGTATGCCCCCTGGGAACTGCAACCAGAGCCAGTTCTCAGCCATAGGAATGGACTGTGCTCCATAACCAATAGGCTTCCTTTCAGCTTGTATTTGGTGACCACATGCAAGGCCAGTTACTGGCTAGGGGCAAGAAAGAGTTAATGGTGAGAAAAATAGACACAATCCTCATCCTCAAAATATTGACTACTTAGTTGGACATATAATACATGCACACATTAAAACTTAGATTATGATAGAAGTTAAATAACAATCCAAGACTCCTAGACAAAAAATATCATTAGATGATAGCTGATTAGCTGCCAGATAAATGTCAAAGATACACATATGACTTTTAAGGAGGGAAAGGCAAAGGATGCCAGGGCTACTACAAGGATCCATCACGTATCAATTGCTTCTTTATACAATTCTCTCACGTCCTGAAAACCAACTGAAGTGCCTCAAAACCAAACAATTCTGCAGTGCTGACTTGAGATTGTTTCAGGGGTAGGTGACATCAGCCTATCGTCACCATCAGCACCATCTCCATCAGTGTCATTACTCTGAACATAATCATTGTCAGCACCATCACCTCCTTTATTAATCAACATTTATACCTGGTGCTCCTCTGCAAGCCTGTGCAAGGTAAGAGCAGATTTTTTTGATGCTGAAGCCATCAAAAGGGACCAAGCTAGGTCCCTAGCTTTCTGATCTCTCTCTCTTTTTTTTTAAGATTTTATTTATTTATTTGACAAAGAGAAAGAGATCACAAGTAGTCAGAGAAGCAGGCAGAGAGAGGGGGAGGCAGGCTCCCTGCCGAGCAGAGAGCCCCATGCAGGGCTTGATCCCAGGACCCTGAGATCATGACCTGAGCCGGAGTCAGAGGCTTTAACCCACTGAGCCACCCAGGTACCACCCCCCCAGCTTTCTGCTCTTGCTTTCACATGCTAGCATAAGGTTTGCTGACATTGTTTTAAGAAAAGACTTGAACATATGAAGTGTTGTTGCCTGGGTTTATAACCTGGTTCATTTTCCCATTCATCACATGTGGTTCTTGTACTTTAGCAGTGACAAAAATATTTTCTCCTTCCCTACTTACAGGGATATGGCAGATATTAATTATTAATAAAACAAAGCTTGTGAAGGGCTTGAGAAGTACTTTATAAACACAAAGCATCATTATCTTTGTGGATCCCGGGATTTTATAATTTTTTAAATAAGATTCAACAAATGCTTTAATCAAAACACCTGCTTCCTCTAATGAAAACCACTCAGAAGTGTTCAGTTTAACAGACCAAAAAAGTGCTATACTTTCCAATGAATATGACTTCATGAATGACAGGGGGTGGGGCAGTTTTGAGCAGGTAGTCTACATAACTGGTCAAGGGACTAGAGTCAGCCCTGGCTCTCTGTCTGACTAGGTTTAGGTGGGAAGTTTGGAGGATATAGATAAACCACTATGTGACATTCGGGATGGTCTTCCACTTTATGAATAGTCTGTGAAGCATCAGATTCCTGCTTGGTGTTTAGGTACTTGGCAGGTAGGTTTGTGCTCATACATAGATCTGGGGCCAACGGTAGTCTCTGGAGGGCCATGGGAATCTTGATTGTTCTCATTTTACTTTTCATTTAGTTGCTTGATGGCTATGAAGTCTAGCAGCAAGTGTTTCTTGAAGGCCAGATCTTAAAATTTTCTGCAAAGATATTTAGAGGTGTTTATATTTAATTGTCTGAAGAAAGTATTTGGAAACCTGGCACTGCTAAGTCCGGTATTATTTTGCTCTAATGTATGTCTTGGCAAAGAACAGGCTGATGTGATCTGGCCTCAGTCTACCTTATTTTGTCTCTAAACCAATGATTTTTTTTCACCTTTTTTTTTCTTTGAGTATAGTTGACACACAATGTTACATTAGTTTCAGGAGTACATCTTTGTGATTTGACCAGTTTATACACTACGTTATGTTCACAAGTGTAGCTACAATCTGTCCTGTCACAGTATCATTGACTGTATTCCTTGTGCTGTGCCTTTTATTCCTGTGACTTATTCATTCCATAACTGGTGGTTTTTAGTTTTCACCTCATCCCCCTTCAGATACATCCTGAGTTCCAGTTCCAGTTGTTCTAGCGGACTTGTGTCTCAGGAAGAGATGCCAATTTTCCTGCCTCTAGGTTTGCTCCAGATTCTTCCCCCATTTCTTCCCCCTCCACTGTGTGCAGGGAACTGCCTGTCTTGTCCTCTGGCTCTTAGGTAAGAAGGCACTGACAGGGGACTAGTGGGTCTCTCACTCGCTGCATAGGGGAGAAGCAAGCATATTTTTCTCCCCCACTTCCTACCTAGGAGATCTTTAACTGTGTCTTTGTCATGGCTCCAGCTCCTCTTCTGTCTTGGACAGCCTTACTCTGGTTGGAGTTCTGGTTGGTCTCTGTTTCCAGTTTCTGGAAATGTCATCTCCTGCCACCTCTTCTAGTTGTTCCTCTAGCCCTACAGCTGTTAGCAACTTCCTGTTTTTGCTAATGTTTTGATGGCTCTACCCTCTCCAGTGTGGCTTCCCAGCATTTTCACTAATCTTGTAACCAATTTCTTACTCTACTAGAATGTAAGGTTCAAGCAGGCCAGAATTTCTATCTGTTTTCTTTGCTGTGGTATCTCCTGCTTTTAGCCATTCACTACACGGGAAAGCTGTAAAGTCTTCCTCCTGCTTGTATTTAGGGAAACATACCTAGGCTGTTAGGTAGCTCCATGCCCATGTGTCTGAGGCCAGTTGCCATGTCTTTTAGGTCACGAGGAATATTGATGTGTACACTCAGTAAGTATCTAAATGTTGCAGGCATTTGTGAATAAGTGGAGGTTGAAAACACCAGTGATTACATCGGTGCCCCAGTTCTTTGACCTTCTTCCATACCATCCCCCAAGAACTGGATAGATGTTAAACCCCAGAGGGAGAAAAATACAGAGAAGAAATATGGCAGATTAAGCCAATCATCAAAATGTACAGTTATGAGACTTTCACACTTCCTTTATCCATTTTGAGCTGCACAAGTCAGGGCTCCCTCCATTAGCTGCTGTTCAGAGCTGGGCATGGGGCTAGTGGGCACAAGGTGGCTGGTGGGCATCTGGATAATGAAGAGACCCCAAGGAGAATTGATTAGGTCTTTTCTCTACTGAAGATACAGTTCTCCTCTGTCTGTCTGTCTCCCTCCTTCTCCATTTTAATCTCTCTGTAATTGAACTCATTCTTTAAGGTATACAATATAGGAGTATTTTTTTCTAAAAAGCTATCATTAGATTAATGATACATTTAACACCTGATGTTATTTAGAATCAAGGAGATCTTTTCTCCTGTCATCTTTAAAGCAGATAGTTAATGCCTTGAGAAGATAGCAGTAGTCTTACCTGGGGTTCCTCTGATGTTACCCTCTCCCATGAAGATGAATGCTGAGCAGTCACAGTCAACACATCTTATTATGTTAGGCTATGGAACATCCGGAAAGATAGTCTTGCTGTATTCACAGGAAGGAAAGTCACATACCTCTAGAAAGTGCCATAGAGTCCTAGGGCAGGATCCTTTAGATCTGCTTCAGGACAAGGTGTGTTAGGGTCAGTCTTAGCTGGGGTTTGTATGTTTGGATCTTGAGAATCTGATTACAGCTATGCATGTGTAAGTGTGATTTCATGGATGTTACCAACATTAATCTTTCTTTTTTTCCCCCAGGAATTCTGGAAAGACAGTGTTACTCACTTTAAAGATATTATACTAGAGCTACAGAAATGGAGGAATGACTTTAAACAATGACAGATGATTGAAACTCCTTTGTATTTTGCGAGAAGCCAGATGGATGAATTGACTCAATATTAGCATGGGATAGAAAGTAGAAAGTGGGGGCGCCTGGGTGGCTCCGTTGTTAAGCGTCTGCCTTCAGCCCAGGTCATGATCCCAGGGTCCTGGGATCGAGTCCCGCGTCGGGCTCTCTGCTCAGCAGGGAGCCTGCTTCTCCCGCTACCATTCCCTCTGCTTGTGTTCCCTATCTCGCTGTGTCTCCCTCTGTCAAATAAATAAAATCTTAAAAAAAAAAAAGAAAGTAGAAAGTGGATCTATACACATTTGTATTCACAAAGCAGGGATAATAGTTCTTTCCAGGCTCTCTCATTAAATGTCATCACTTTAGTTCAACATATCTGAATTCCAGTGTCATTAATGATCCTCAAGTTTCTTTTGGTAATTGGAATTCAGAAAGTATTTACTGTGTAACTTCTATCACCAGGCACTCTCCCAGGTGCTGGGGTACATCTGGAAAAAAAGATGAGATCCCTGCCTCTATGGGTTTACCTTTTTGGATTGGAGGAATGGGGAGAGAGAGAGAATAAACTATATCTGTAACAAATAAATAAATTCTATATTAATATTAGATATTTGATTAGATTTAAACTTTTCCTATAAAAGGCCAAACTTTTCCTATAAAAGGCCAAAAAGGTAAATATTTTAGACTTCATGGGCCTTGCAGTCTGTGAAACTCTGCCTTGTGGCAAAAACACCTATAGATGACACATAAACAAATGTGATGACTGTGTTGTTCCCAGTTGTAGTTCGCCAACTTCCACCTTTGGAAAAAGTGTGGTTAGAGCTCTACCTCTGGTGACAGACACATTTTCCCCCCTGAAATCTTTGCGACCAATAATTTTATAAAATACAATAAAGTGAGTTACCAGAAAATAAGATGAAAAGAAGACATAAAAAATACAAGCCCATTGTTTTCTCATTGGTTTCAACAGATGGGAACTGCTCTGTCAAATTACTACACAAATCAAGTCCTTGCTCCCTCCTCTTAACTCATTGTATTTTCTCCCACCTTTGTCTTTTTCTTTCTCCTTCACTCATCCCTTTGTTCCTCCTTCCCTTTCTTCCTTTCTCTTAACCTTTAATATGTAGGTGTATATTTAATATATATTATAGTTAGCGTGTGTATGAATGTTAACATGGATTATATAGATTTAAAACATATGTATGTGTGAATGCATGTTTCCTAACTCTATCTATGCTGGAAAGGCCTGGAAACAATGGTACTCTGGAAACAATAAGCACATCTAGTATCCAGAACTTGAATTCTAAATGCTACACTCTACTTTTTGGAGAAATATCTGACTCCAGGTTTGAGTAGACAAAATAGAAGATAAGCCTGGAGCATTTATGTTGTGCCACAAAGTAGAGAAGCAATAAACAAATGATATGGACACGTTGAGTCAACATAGGAACCTGTTCAAAGGCACTCCCACTGGCCAAATGGAACATTTAAGCATCAAAATAAATGATAGTTTGTAACCCTTTGGGCAAAGTAAGAATTCATGAATTTATAGTGAGATAAATAAATAAATAGGAGAGAAAGGAAAGGTCTATCCTTCTAGTAGAAGTCTCAGAGTTGCTCCCCATAGAATACACATTATTTATCAATTAATAAGCATGAGAAACATAACTTTATAGTGGAGAAATCTGGCAGATACTGTCCTAACTAGTGATAAAATTAATGTCACTAGTAATAGGGCAAACCAAGGTTAGGTGTCCCCAGACATGGTACATGGAGAACACAGCTCCACTCCATGGGATCTTGTCTCAAATGTACAAGAACAAGGAAACGTCAGACAAACCCAAATCAAGGAACATTTTACCAAGATCTGTACTTTTCAAAAAAGTCAAGATCATAAAAGACAACAAAGGACTGAGGAACTGTTTCTTATTGGACAAGCCTAGAGATATGAAACTATATGCAGGAAATGATCTGGGTTTGGTCCTAGTCTTGTAAAGAACATTGTTGGTGCAATCACGGAATTTTCAAAGGAATTGGGGACTTGATCGTACTGTTAGATCAGTGAATTTCTTGATGGTTGGACTGTGGTTTTATAGAAAACTGTAATGTGAGAAATACACAATGAAGTAGTAAATAATGGAGCGTCTTGTCCGAGACTCATATCAGGTGATTCGGGAACACACACACATATATTGAATGTTAAGGCAATGTGACAACTGGGAAGTCTGAGAGAAGAGTATATGGAAGCTCTTTGTACTCTTTTTGCAGCTTTTCTGTAAATTTGCAATTATTTCAAAATAAAAGTTAAAAATTGCCTAGAAAAGTTTCTAAATGTTTGCTCTAAATTTCTGTCCTGATTTTGCTAGGGTGGACAGCTTATGGTTTGTGAAGAGGAATTTTGAACAATACTGATCCAACAACACAATCGATGAATCTACCTGTTTCTAAAACACTGGCTCATATCTAGCAAGGAGTACCATGTGCTAAAGTTACATATGCCTAATGTATCAATGCTTGGTAGTTAGTGAAAGTAAGAACAGCCATTCTCTATAATTTAAATGCTATAGCTGGAGAAATTCCACTAAATATTTTTATCAAGACAAATAGCATCAAAGTCATTGCCACATGAGAAGTTGCTTTATCTATCTCTTAACTGATTTTGTGTCACCCCTAAACACCAACTGGAGATTTTTCTGCTGGGAGAACAAGCCAGGCCTCAGGTACTCCTGGTGTAAAAAATGTTTTGGCAAAGATATAATGTATTGTTTGCCTCTCCTTTTGTTTCATTACCTGAAATCAATTTAGAATATTTTATGGTGGTAAATGCGTGATCTTTATTACATTCTTTAGAAGGCAGCTTTGCTTTATGCAGGGACACCTGTCTGTATGAAAGTCTGTAAATGCTTTTTACCAGGTCTTCAAGCAACTTTGGGCACACAGCTGGCCAAAGAGCCCCTGGTGGAAAGGGACAGCTGTTTGGCTGACAGAATTGGAATCAGTGCAGGACATGTGCAGAGACTGTAAACAGGAATGAATTTTCCCTAACCTTTATGAGTTAAATATTTATTTTTGGAACATTAACAAATTCAAAAGGATTGCAGTGTTCTTTTAATTTTAAGTCAAACACACTGACGTGCTGCTTTTAAGAAATTTTATTTAATGGGTAATCTTAAATTGAAGCAGAAACAAATTCAGAATTACTGGAATTTCTTGCCAGGTATATACAGCAACATTTAAAAAAATCTTTAATGCTCTATAAAAGAAGTAACACAATCCTTCCTTCCATAAACTGTCCATCAGATACTGAGGATCACATTAAAAACTCCTAAGCATGCTGTGGCTAGAAAGCTCTTGGTGTGTGTGTGTGTGTGTGTGTGTGTGTGTGTGTGTGTGTACGCGCTTATGTGCATGTGTGCGCATGTGGTGCTGTGTGTAAGCTCCCTAGCTCACCTATTCTCCCCTCTCCCATTTCCCCTCATAAACACATGCACTTGGGTAGGAAGGTAAGAGGATGTAGGAGTTCTAAAGCTCTAAAGTAGCTAGGAACAGACACATGGGGAAGGAATTCTTTCTCTAAGGGGGAAAAAAAAGAAAGAACAGACATATTTCTCACATTGTCTTAGAAACTAATTTGCCACTATCTTCTGGTTTTGTTGCGACTTCGTATTGTGGAGAATTTTGTAGCTGAATTCACACACAAAATGCCCAGAACCAGCTACATAATTTGCAGTCCCAGAGCAAAATGAAAATTCAGGGTCTTTGTTCAAATGGATTAAAAATTTCAAACAGAGATATCACCATTAACACAAGCCTGGGGCACCTGCTGCTGCCTAGGTCTCACAACCATGAAGCTGTATTCTCTATACCTAATTATAAGCCTGTAAGCCTCAAACTCAGAGAGTAAATTAAAAAGCTGAATGTTTCCAGAGTAAATAATGGTCAATGACTGAGTCACCACTGACTACAAAATTTAATTTCTGCCCATAGCCAAGTTCAAGTAAAAGTTAATATTATTTTTAAACCAGTAGCTGAAAGTAAAACTTCACATTTTAAATCAAAGGATTATGTGGTAAGAAGTTTTCAGAATCTTAATAAGTTTCACAGCTTGTCAAATATAAACCTCCCTCCTCCTTTATAAAGTAGAATTATGGTTTTTCAAGATTTCAGAGCTGATAGGGTCCTTAGAAACCATCTAAGGTCTGACATCCTATTGTGGAGCTTAAGACAATCAGATCCATGAAAATAAAGTGACCAGGATTTTGAATCTGCTACTTGTGACCATTTGTGCCACTTCGTTTTTTTTTTTTTACTGTATTAAATTTGTATATATATTTTTCTGTCATGGAACAGGTACAGACTTCATGGGAAAAAATAAATCTGTTGAATGGTTGAGAAATTAGGTTGACAGGTGGCCTGACTGGGTGTATAAATCAGATTAGTCTGGAAGCATTATAAGGTTGAATCCCTAGCTTTTCCAGGCTATATTTCCCTATGGTAGGTTGTATATGGCAAAGAGCAGTAAGTATTGATGAGCATGTGAAACAATAGAAAGTCACACATTGCTGGTGGGAAGCGTGAATGATTTTCCAGAGACTAGTTACAACTTAGCACTTTAGCAATTCCATTTGTGAATATTTACCTCAGTAAAATTGTGTATATGCACTCCAGGATAACGTGGTCATAATAATATTCTTCATAAAAGTCCCAAACTGGAAATAACAGTGCAAATATGTATAGACAATGGATGAATGTATTTGGTATATTCACACCCTTGAATGTCACATAGAAGTGAAAAGAATGAATTATAGTTATATACATTGATATGGATGAGTTTCAGGAACATACTGTGTAAAAAAGAAGCTACAGAAAATGCAAACAGCATGATATCATCTGTCTAAAATATCTGCAAAACTAAACAATATTGCTATGGATGTATATGTATAAAGAATATTATGGAAATTATAAACATAAAATCCATGATTGGTTATTTGAGGAGACAGAGAGCATGAGAGGTGGTAGAGGGGTAGTCAAGAATAGCTAAGGGAGTGGTAAGGTTCTATGTCTTAAAATTCTGGATGCACTATATGTTGGCTAATTGAACTTAAATAAAAAATAAGTTGCATTCTAATAAAAAGATTCCTGTACTATAATAATTCATTATTAAGCTGCTGGTTGGATTATTCTTCATGCTTTATGATTTACTTATCATATTATTTGTATCTATATATCCATCCATCATCTATCTATTTAATCATATGTTTTTTTCTCAATGATATACATTTCAGGAAAAGTGTAAAAAAAAGTACATGTGAAGGACATGTGAAGGACATTAGCTCAAGATGGCATCTACAATTTTATTTTGAGCCATCTCTCCCAACAGTTTATATATATGCTTTTCAGAATATATTTACTAATCATGAATAAGAAATGCACCATAAAAACACAATATTAATATTCTTATCATCTTGATAATTTATTCCTAATCTTATGTAACTGTATTGCTTAGAAATTTTGTTTGGCTGTATTTAACTGAAAATTCTACAAGTGGTTTATACAAGGTAGATATTTATGTTTGTCTCATCTAACAAGAAGGTAACAATTGATTACACCATGGATTCAAGCTCATTCTAAATGTCCATTCTGCCACCCACAGGATGTGAGCTTTTTTGTCATGCTCATAAGATGGTTGCTGGCACTCAAGCCATCAGATCCATGTTCCTGGCTCAAAGAGCAACAGAGACAAGCTAGCCAAATCTGTTCACTTTTAAAGAGTTTTCACAGAAGTTTCACACAGGGACTTTTGCTTATACCTCATTGGCCAGAACTATGCCCTGTGGCTACTATGAATTGCAAAGGAGGCTGGGAAATGAGGCTGAGTAGACAATTGTTTACTTACTAACAAACCTCAGGTAGTAAGAAAAAAAACAATGGATAATAGGCAATTAGCAGTTTCTGCCAGGCTAATTTATTGTTTCTGAATAAGAAAGCTGAAATACAGTTATAATTCTAAAATTGTAAAAAATTATTTAGGCTCTTATTGATAAAATACAGGTTCATTGTGGTGGTAATTGTTGATTCTGCTCAACAAATATAGTGGAAAAATAATATTTTTGCTTTAAACCTCTGAGATTTATTTTTATTTTAATTTCTTTGTTATCATAGCATTAACTTGACTACATTTAATTTGTCTTACTTTTGGATATATTTGAATATATTGGAGTTATATTAATTGTTATATTTGTTGACATATATTAATGATATATTAAACTATGCAGAATCAAAAAGATCAGAAATGTCAAATACTCATTCAAGATATATGATATTGTCATCATTTCTCATTTTTCCACTTAGTATCTACATTTTACCGCACTCTATTTTTAAAAACTCATTAACTTGTATATACTTAGTGCATAGTTTTAGTAAACAGAATAATTCTTCAACTATAATAAATTATAGCATCATTTTTAGCACTGTACTCATCTTTTATGTAATGTTTTTGATATGAGAAATACCATTTATTTCTTTTAATTGTTGAAGCCACTAAAGCTCTCACTCTTTCAGATATATTTGAAAATATTAAAGAAAATATTCATAAAACAAATTACTTTTCTCTTCTGTGAGTAAAAACCTGACTTTTTGTATCAAGAAGAAAAAAAAAGAAATTTCTTTAATCCTCTGGATTATTTTACAAAATTTGTTGATGTAGAGTTCTATGAGCATGGCTGAGAACTGCAAGATAAACAAAGATCTAACACATACCCCCCACCGCTGAAAATGAATTCCTTCAGACAGGAGTAGACCAATGCCCGTCACAATGACATCAGCTTATTGTAACCTCTCCATAATGTAGACAAAATAACTGATCGGTCTCTCAGATCTGCCCAAGCCAAAGCCATGAGTCACCCCTCCCTGTGCCCCCATGACTTCCTTTGAGACACCACATAAGGGGACTGCCTTTGAATAGAGTCTTTCAAATAGATTGCCAACTCCCCACCCCCACAAATGCAGGTTAATAGTGAACGCTAGCTCTGAGATGCAGTAAGCAGATGGTTACAAAAATACCTGCAGAGAGATCCCCATCGTGTCCATGCCAGACACCTCATCGTGCTTCACAATGCTACCCTGACACTAGCCTGAGGGAGGATGCAAGGGCCTGAGGCATCACACAGGGCTCCCTAGCAGCCCACATCAATGGTGGCAATAGTTGTGACCATGACTGTGTTTATAGCATCCTGATTTTATTAAAACCCATTTATTCATTTATTCAAGTTTATTATTCATTAAATACTCTTAAGTATTTAAGAGTTCTGAATTATTAAAGAATTCTGAAAATGGAGGATCAAATTATATTTTCCTTACATTTTAAGTACTCTTAAGCCAGAAACAAATAAAAAATAAATAAATAAATACCTTCTCCCCCTCAACATACATATATGGGTGTTTGGGGCAAACAAAGATGTTTCCTTGAGTTAACCAATTTATCTGAAATACTCAGTTAACAATAAAATCTTTACTGTTTATATAATGCTTTCTACCATAACAATCTGTTTCACACAGCTCTTGCACCTCTGGGAGACAAACAAGGCAATGGTTTTGACCACTTTCCCTGTGTACTCATTACTTCTATGGAATTGGACAAATAACTCTGCAAATGGGAAATAATATCTACTCTACTCCTTTCCCGTACCGTGTTGTATGGATCAATATTGAAATAAGAAAAAAAAGAGAAAAATCTCTAGTAAATTTTTATATTAGCACAATAGATAATACCAACACTCACAGCATGTAAGCTTTCTCCTTTTCGTGGATGATTTTGTGGAGTAGATTTAGAGATGATGTGCTTCCACATCATCACTTAGGTAACCCTGGAACCCAGACATTCAAGCAAGTGATCTGACCTCTAGTCCCCAAAGCCAATAAAATGCCAATAACAGCAGCATCCTTGGTTACCTCTACTCAAGATCCTCTTGTTGCAGCTTTATGGAAAATAAGGATGACATTCTCTTTCCCTCTTTGTTGGCCATAAAGATCCTAAAGGCTCCTATTTCCTGGACAAAAATGCAATGTACACAGCTATTGCTGTTTACCAAGTAGTTACTATGCACTGGACAGTGTTCTGGACACTTTATGAAATTTAAGTATTATGATCATCCTGAGGTTTATGTTATTATACTCATTTTACAATGGGGAACACACAGGGTACACAGCTAAATGGTCAACTGGGATTTGGACTAGGGTCAGCTTGGCTTTTCCTTTAGAAGAGATAAACTGTTTCCCCTGATTGAGGACAGGTGCTCATGGAAGGGGATTCATATGTTCTGTTCAACAATGTCACTGATTACCCCCATTTTGCATATACTTCTTTTCCCTGGGACCCTGGCCAAACACTTCCATGGGTCATTGTCCTCTACATTGAAAGGTTATTATATGAATGCCCAGAATAGCTCTAAAGGAGAAAATAAGTAATCCAACATGAAGAGCCCTGGAAAAGCCACACACTCTTTGGTCCCTGAATGATGAACACTTCTATAATTTCTGTTCCCAGGAGATTTACGGTGGGCAAGCCTGGTGCTGGATGTTTTAGAATGCTCACAGCATATTCTAAGTGCTCTATATCTAGCATGTTTTATTTTGCTAGTTAGACAATTAAAGCACAGAAAATATTTTGAAAGAACAGAAGGTCCCAGAAGGGAGCTTATCTTTCCTTCATCACGGTTGAACCACATAACATGGCTAGGAGAATAGATGATTGCCCATCTGCCACTCCCTATCCTCCAGGAAAAGATGAGCTGGTCCTCATAGGGACCGTCTGAGTTGCAACTGCTTTCCCTTACTTCCGGGGAAATAGCCTCCCTCATAGTGTCCAGCAGTGTCCGTGTGCTTCTTTCCTCTGGCTTAAGAAGACTTCTTCCCTTTTTTGCCCAAAGTGGAGAATCTTTGAGATTTGCTTAAGAAGGCTTCCACATAAAAGTTATTTATCCCTGGTATGTGCTGGAATTTCAATCTGCCTAATGCAGAAACGAGCTCCTGGCTTCTCTACGGGGAACTTCCAGCAGTGGACTAAGGTAGTACCTAAAAGGAGTTATACTGTGATTCTTACACAGGAGCTCAGACAGGCAAGCCTTCACTTTGATGAGAGAGAGAGGGAGAGAGATCTGATATTTAAAATGTAAGCTCCAAAATGATAGGGGTGTATCTGTCTGTCCAGCCCTTCAGCCACTTGGAAAGTGAGTGGCACATGGAAAGTGGTAGATGCTCAAAACATATTTGTTGATTAAAGAATGAATGACAACAGTGTTTTTTGATGCACCCCAAAATAAAGGAGACTCAGTTAACAAAAAATGTGATTTTGGATGAAATAACATTAAATATGCTTACTGCTCTGAATGCTGGAATTTTAGAAGAGGGAGAAATTGGGATCTAAGATGCTCAGTTCCTTGCTCTTATCCAGTGGTTCTAAGTGATAAGACACACTCTGTTGCCACCAGACTGAGTGTTCACACATCATATCCATGCTATTTATTCCAAGTGTCCACATGTGGGTCAAATAACATTATTTTATGGGGACCTCTGGTCTGGGTAAGTTCTACTCCAAAATGCAGTTGTCTTACTTTATCTGTACAGCTATTTTCTTTCTATAACCTAGTCTCAGTAACACTTAACCCTGGGCCATGCATTAAGCAAAGAATTCCTCTTTACTACCAGTTCCTTGGAAAAGGAAGCTCAATTTCTGTTGTAGTTTTTCAAGAATTAGCAGGGTGGATCTGGAGGCTTTCATCTCTGCGTAAGTTGATTTGAAAACCAAAAGCAGATCATCTGCCAGGCCACAAGAGGACAGCAGTGGTTTGAGATCCCGATTGCTGCTACCTACTCTGGATAAGTATTACTCTGTTACCTGCATGATGGAAAGACTGGTTTTGTCATTTTGTTCCAGGATTCTAACATAAAGAGATGCTTATTTGTTAAAATGGGCAGGAAAAATCTCAGAATGATTTTAGTATTGCCGAGCTAAAAAGTATGCTGCGTTTTCTGTTCTTCTAGAATATCACTGTTAATTTCTATTGTCACAGAGTCTCACTGAGAAACTATGTGAAATGAGGTACTTAAAAGGCAAAACAGAAGTCATTCCAATAGTGTCTTCTGCTCTACATGATCTGAAGTGAGGTAACACTTTAACAGAATAGGCTCAATATCACAGAATTATTTCCATGTCTAATATTACAATGTTTCATTTATGCAATCCAACAAAATTTTATAACTCTTACAATTTTTTTCACTAAATAAATATTTCACTCAAAGAGCTGATGGCTGACTAGTTTATAGAATGCTAGTTCCCCTGTTCCTTGGATTGAGTCTTCAATGGAAAGAGGAAACATAATCTTTGTTGGCCTTATTTGAACCTTTACGTACACCAGAATAGTACAACACACACCGAAGCTTCTGATCAAGGGTCCTAACTAAGAGTTTCTTCTTAAATTTCTTTGTACTGAACTTTCTTTTAAGATGACGAAGATCAAACATAGTTTTAAGGTGTTAACATCAGTGGTCTAATTTAACTCTTACAATGGATGTATATGTACTTGAAACAAATGTGAATCATGTTTTTAAAAAAAAAAACATGGTGGCAAAGGGATTTAAGTGATTGTGCATGTCTCTCATCCCTGAGATTAATATAGTTACTTTACTTATTTGTTAGCTGATGTAGGGTCTACATTCAATTCTAGATATTGATTGGGTGTAATTATAAAAGCTATTTATCAAATCCAGCAATTGCATTTTGAAATCATTGTAAGTCTTTTCTGAAGTGCTCAATGTAAAGTACATAATAAACATTTAAAAATATTTGCAAAAAAAAAAGATATATAGATATATATCAGGAATGGAAATATATACAAGCCACAGTTCTGGGTTGGAGCTGTTCTTAGGGTGGCGTAGGCAAGAGACAGACACTTAAACTAAAATTAAAAGCTGACATGAAGAGTGTCATGCAAAGGTCCTGGGGTGGGAAAGAATTACTGCATGTGAAGAGAGGGATGGGGGCCCAAGTGCAGAAAACTCTGCAGGGACTAAGATGGTTAACAGATGAATGGGTCCTTTGGGAAAAAAGTATTTAATGCCTGTCCTCACCTCAAAAACCTTCTCACCATTAATAACAACTAATACTTAGTGAGATTTTATCAAGGGCCAGGTATTGTGCTAACTGCCCTCCATGAACGATGTTTATTAACGTTGTAAATTTGGGAGGGAGGAATTAGGACCACACTATTTCTCAGCTGGAACAGGTTTGGAAACAGGTTTGGAAAAGCAAATTAAACTGCCCAAAGTCTCACGACTTATTAGTGAGTCTGCTGAGGTTTGGAGAGTTGAGAGCCTAGAGCTAACCATTATTCTGTACCATCTTCCAATTCTGCTGCTGGGCTCCTGCTCTGGATTCCCTGCTCCCTGTAATTACCTCTGGTCCTCTTCCACGCCTAGGGGTCACTCCATATGGGTTTTTCCCAAGTCAAACAACAGGAGCTTCCTGCTGATTCATTGAACTAAACAGACAGTCCCTTCTGCAATGATGAATGCTGGCACCCTGGCTTTGGGGGGGACTTGAACTAGGTGCTCATTCCATGGTTCATCCATGGCTGGTAACTTCTTTGGTCTTACCTGCCACAACAGTTTTTTTCATAGTGATTCTAAGTCAAGGCATAGGTGATGTGTCATCCATTGTAACATCTCTTGTGCCAGGCATAGGGCCTGACATATTCACTGGTAATTATCCATTCAAAACAAATAAGTGACTATAAGAACACAAATTCTGCTCGTTTAAGAGCAAATATTTCTGGTCCTACTTATAACCTCCTAAATATCTCTCTGTAGGTAACTCTTTGTAGATGAGCAATCTATAATTTTTTAATTGTCATTTTACAGATTGAGCATTTTAGGTTTATGTCATTTAAAGCTTCTTGGTTACACATCTTTTATACATCCATGACAAGTTACATATTTCTTGGGCAGCATTTGTTCTTTATCCTTTATGTTTTGTTATCTCTCTTAATAGGATTTTAATCAAATTCAACAAAACCAAATTTATAGGGCATGGTAACTATTTTATTGAAGGCTCTTTGAAACCATTCTTCTTCATGTTCACTCCTGTAATGAAAAAAAAAAAAAACAGTTCTATGTCCAAATGTCCAGTATTTAAAAATGTCCAGTAGTCTCTGAATACAAGTGAGTAGAAAGAGACCATGTCTGGAGGACACCTCCAGGCCAGCACCACCTCACATTCATGCAACACATGGGAGACATCTGTGTATTTAATATCTTTTTTGAAATTTACTTTTTGTCCATGCAGTATACTAAAATGTACCGCTATTATACACACTTCTCTGGTTCCAAGACATCTGGAAGAGGTTTTGATGATGCCAAAGCTCTTACTGTAGGATTATGTCATTTTACCTTGACAGAGAAGTAATTCTATGAAGTAAGAAGGGGGTTGGGGAGTAGCTCAGATAGTTTGGGTTCTACTGTCCATGCAATGCTCTGATACAACCAAATAACTTGACCTCACAGGATTTTTCTCTGTGAGCTCCCCCTCAAGTAGATAACAACACAGCCAGGTGAATGAGTGATAATGAAGTTACAATAAATCTCTGATTTAGTGTAACTTGCCCTCCTCACTCCCTTACCCCTATCCCAGCCAAATCCCTCTTGTGTCCTGCTATTCTACCACCTGAGCTCCTTGACTTTGATCAGGTTTGAGTACCTCAGACCAAGCTGCCACTTTTTTAGTTTAAGGATACAGTTGGGATAATATCATGAGATATTGGGATAAAATTCATGAGAGTTTTAGACTCATGAATAATTTGTGAAACAAAGGCATTCTTAAAACCCCTAGTGAAGTTTCTGTTTTGCCAAGCTTTTTCTGTGGTATAAAAATGGCCATTTCTAGTAGGAAACATATCAGGTTATTATGCATTAGTGAGTAAAAATTAAGTACTTCCAGTAGTTTTTCTCTTTTCCCTTCAAAGTACTCAGGAAAAAAAAAAGTTACCACTAAGGTATTATGGAAAAAGAACCAGATCACAGTTAAGAACCTGTGTTCTTTATCTACTTCTAAGCTGTGTGTATCATATAATCTCCTGTCAGTCACTTAAACAGCCTTGTTTAGTGTGGATAATGTGTGCCCTGTCTACCTTTTGAGGTCCCTGTGAGGATGAGGTAGGAAATGTTTATTTTAACTACATAGTCCTTTGGAACTATTCTTTCTGAAGATGATGGTTTGCTCCCTTCACCAGTGCTCTTCATTCCCAGGCTTGCATAGTTTATAAGTATTTACCAAGAGCCTACAATGTGCCTGGAATTCACTCTGTCCATTGTTGCCAAGAATCAACTCCCGTGTTCTGACCACTACAGTTCCTTTCTTCAGTAAATACTTTGGTGTCTACCTTGTGTTGAGAGCTCTGGCAGCCACAGGGAAATCAAAGATGACTGAAACACAGCCTCTGTCAGCAGGGATGACAGACAATCACTGACATCATGATCATTGGGACTCAGTGATAAAATGCGTCACAAGGACTGCAGGAGCACATTACAGACACTTACACAGACTAGTGAGACTGACATGGGGGCTTCAGAGCCTGAGCAGGGGTAATCAGTGAAGGACCTGATGCTTAAAGATGAGCAGAATGTCTAAGTAAAAGGGGTGGGGAGATGTATTCAGGTAGAGGGAGAGCATGATTAAAGACTGGCCTGGCAATGAGGAGCGCAGTGGAAAAGTCTAAGAGGGCCTAAGCCTAAACTTTAAGGAATACCAACTTTTATTGGCCACACGAAAGGTCTGAGGTTTGCACAAGAAACAGAGGAAAACCAGGTGTGGGCAGTAGCAGGGTGTGATGAGGTGAAAAAGAAACAATATAAGAACAAGAATTTATGATATGGCAGAAGCAAGAGAGAGAGTTTAATGAAGGAGTTTTCTAACAGCATGGAAAAGTTAAGACAATGAGGACTCAACTTACTGGCTTTAAGTTGTTCATGCCTGAGTGGGCTAATTTAATCAGAATGCTTTCCTTTTAACTTTCAACAGAGAATAGAATTTAAAGGTAAGAATCTGATAGAAGGTTAGGGCAAAATATTTTAGAATATGGTAAATTATGAGAAAAGATATGCTTTTGTAAGTTTTTTAGGTGAGCTTGTGGGAAAGCTAGGAGACAGACTCAGGAAAGTGAGGCTGTAGAAAGACACACAATCAAATTTACCAACCTCAAAATAAGAGTGTAAGGCTGTCCCCTCCCAGGACTCCATATGTCTGTGGGTATATATAAAGTTTAATCATAGACCTGACGCTACAAGTTAAAAATAGGTAAATTATGTAGTTTTAAAAGTTTCTTAGTCATGAAATTTTACACTGTCTTTTAAACCTTAAGGCTAAACAAAATTAACTGTTTGCCCAATTTCTAATTAAGTACTTCACTTGTTACTCACTTTACTCAGGCTATATTTTACATTGTTTCTAGACTGTGTTGCTGTGAGATTCATTATTGTGGTTAAGGCAGGTGTGAGGGGAAATATCTTCTCTGGCTATATATGTACCAATTTTATTGTATGCATATTATTTTTATTATATGACTAAGATATTATTAAATTATGCACCTGGAATGGGTAGAATTTGCAACTCTCTCTCTCTCTCTCTCTCTCTCTCTCTCGTGTGTGTGTGTGTGTGTGTGTGTGTGTGACCTTAATAAGTTATCTAAGACAGAGTTGACCACCTCAGGAAGAGCTATATTAGTGCTCATCAGGGGTCCTCACAATGGGAAAATAGGTACATTGAAAGTTTGTTTGTTTTTTCATAAGAGAAATTGGAATGAGTGTGAAGTTGAGTTCCTATCTCAGACACGGGAAAAGGTCCTGTTCTGGAAAATCAGAATATTTCCTTGAATAAAGTAAGAAATGCAGGTAAACCAGTTCCCTGGTGCCTGGGAAACAAGATAGTGCTCAAAATGCTGGGAGAAAAGAAATCAGGCAAGGGGGGGGCGCTCAAGTTGATATTTTAAGCATAACAAGAATAAAAGTGGAGAGTGTATGGAGTTCAAATACCCTTTTCCTAAAAGAATTATTGATTTACTTAACATTGGAAAATATGGACACTACTTTTTAAAATTTTTTTTCTTCCAGTTTTTAAATTACATTTCATTTATGAAATGCCAGACTAATTCAGACTAAAGGAAAATATTTAGGTCCATGAGTGGACAAGATATAAAATAGGTTTATGTTACAACAGGGCCTTCACTAACCTGCCACATGCCTTACTACCAGTCTCTTCTGTTTTCAAGGGGATGATCATGTTGGGTTATTTTGCAAGACCAAGAATAGAAATTATCATGAGTAGAAATAATCTTTAAGCTTTTGTTAAATGGAAGAATGCTATCAACAGTTTGCAATGATAGAAAAAGAGATTAAAATACTGAACCAAAAAACCTGATTTGTAGATAAGAATATGAGCAACTTCTCTGGAACATTTTCTGTAACATTTTTCTGTAACTTAATGAGCAGAGGACCATTATGGGTTATAGAATTACTTTCAGGGCCTCTGGCTGGACTTTTAAAAATGCATGATCATGAAGCAAAACTTCACTATGATGAAGCTATTTAAATGTGATCAGTGGCTTTAAGGGTATAAATCCCAATGGAAATTTTCCAGGTATTTAATAATTATTTCCAGTTCTAATTTCCCTCATAGACGGGTCAAGGAGAAGCAGATATTTTAAGCTATTTAGAGAGCCCATTAAAGATGAGGATTAGTTGGGGAGCACCTGGGTGGCTCAGTGGGTTAAAGCCTCTGCCTTCGGCTCAGGTCATGATCTCAGGGTCCTGGGATCGAGCCCCACATCGGGCTCTCTACTCAGCAGGGAGTCTGCCTCCCCCCTCTCTCTGCCTACTTGTGATGTCTCTCTCTCTGTCAAATAAATAAATAAATAAAAAGATGAGAATTAGTTGGAAAAAAACAATAAATAGTGGGTAATTTTCAAGATGGAGTTACAGAAATTTTAAATATTTGCCAGCAATATTCCAGCAACCCAGTATGATGTGACAGACTTCAATGAGCTCGTATTAATTTTTACCTTTGCCTCTTTTTCTTATATGCAACAGCAACTGCCTGGAATTGGCATCAGGTTAGATTCAGAGCTGGAAATAGTCACTGACAAATGTCATCTTGAACCTAGAGGGTAAGAAAGGACAGTTTCATATATTCTCACTCAGTAGCTATCAGACAGCAGGAGCACTCTATTTGATAGCAGTTCACTGTAAGACCAATGTCAATTACAGCCTATTTCTTCCTCTTTCATAGAAGGGATTTGCCCCACTCTATTCTTATTAATTCGCATACAAGGTATTTACTGAATATGCATAACACTATGCTGGTCATGGAAAGTCATAAAGAATTAGTACATTCTCAACTTTTAAGATGTTTCCCCTCTTGTTGGTTGGCAGAGAGGCCAGAGCAAGAACCATTTAAAAAGTTAAATAAAACCAGAGAAATTCTGCCTCAGGCAGGTGATCAAGGTCAACATTAACAGTGTAAGTCATGTTAATAGTATGTAATTTTGATATAAGAATGACACTTTGCCTCTGGAATTTCTTTCCCAAACCTCATTATCCCAGTCTGATCATGAGGAAAACATCAGACAAACCCAGCTGAAGGACATGCCACAAAATACCCGAACAGCATTCCTCAAAACTGTGAAGGTCATCAAAAACAAGGAAAGTCTGAGAAACAGTCAAAGCCAAGAGGAGACTAAGGAGACATGTAATTTGGGTAGGATCCTGGAACAGAAAAAGGACATTCAGTAAGAACTAAGGAAATCTGACTAAAGTATGGACTTAATAATAAAATATCAATATTGGTTAACTATAACAAACTACACTAATGTAAGATCTCTGTAGAGAATCCCCTGTACTATTTTTAGTTTTTTGGTAAGTCAAAACTATTCTAAAATAGAAATGTTTTTTTAAAAACTGAAATGAAAACAGGTATTTGGACAACAGTGTAAGGCAGCGTAAATGGTAAACATCTATCATTAATTAACAGGGCTCTCCATACTTGGCATTGTGCTAAGTATTTTACAAAAATTAATCTGTTTAATGCCCACAACAATCCTGTGAGTTAGATGTCATTACTATCCTCATTTCAGAACCCAAGAAACTGAGACACAGAACAATGCAATAATCAACTAAGATCTCAAAGACATACCAGGAAGGCTTAGAACCCAGGCACACATACTCAGCACATCACTCTGTTTCTCAGCATGTGATCAAACACTAGATGAGGTTCCTGGACAAGGAATGATAGGGTGGTTAGAGGATGAGCAGTGCTGCAGCCTTGGATAATGAGTAAAACCCTCATGGAGAAAGTGGTGCTTGAGATGAGCTTTAAAGTATGGTTGGAGGGAAGCAGAAGAGATGTTCCCAGCAGGAACAGAAAGAGTAAATTCGTCTGACTGTAAGACAGACAGAAAGGAGGAAGTGTGGTCTGGTGATTAAAAACTCAGATCTGGCACTTTCAGCCTTGACTCAGTTACTGTTACCAGGTGGGCATGTGGTAAGAAACTGTAAAACTGGACAAAATACATGAGCTGCTGAACAGCAGGCAATGCATGACTGTGGCTCTTAAAAGAAGGGGAACATGCAGTGAGCACACTCACACCCTGACTGCCTGCCTGGGGGTACTTTCTGGGTTGCAGCACAGGTAGATGAGCATAGAGAACACAGCTTCCTGCTGCCCTGAGGAGGTGGAAGGAGAGCTGATAAATGGCCTGGGATACATGGGACAGGATGAGGAGGAGCCCAGAGGTCCAGGTAGAATGCTGACTGTGTCAGAGCTGGGGCCTGCTTCACATGGAATGAGATTCCATGAGGCTGCCAAGCAAGTGTGAACAGCTGCTATGGTGTAAGGGGCTGATGGGGCCACCAGGGCTGGGAGATGCAGGAGTCTGGACCCAGCCAGAGGGCAGAGACCACACTGAGCATGCTGGTCATTCAGATAAAGCCTCTGAAACAAAGACTGTGCTTCAAGCAAGATTAAAGACAAAACTGAATCATGCAACTCTAGAAAGGAAAAAACAAAGTCTGACAAAATCATGATAGACAATCAGAAATTTAACTACCTGCCAGAATAAAGTTATAGTGTCTATTAAAGGAAATAACATAATCCAGAATTCCAGAAGTTTGGCAATCTATAACATCCAGCATGAAATAAACACACGCAAAACTCTAGGTGAGAACTTGAAAGCAGCTACTCCAAATATGCTCAAGGACTTAAAGCAGACAAAGGGAAATTATTTTTTTTGAAAAAGGAAATTCTAGAACTCAATAGTACAATATATCTGAAATTGAAAAAGCATTGACTGTCCTACACTAGAAAGAATAGAAGAATGGGTCTGTACTTGAACACAATCAATACAAATGATCTCATCTGAGGAACAAAGTGAAAGGAAGATTAAAAAAATTAACAAGCCTCAGTGATGTTGGAGACCTATTATGTAGTATAACATATGGGAAGGACAAGGGAGGTAAGAGGTAAAAAATATTTGAAGAAATAATGACTGAAATTACCCTAAATTTATTTAACAAACATCAAAATTTTCTAGGTCTGAGGAGCTCTTCAAACACAAAGAAGGGTAAACATGAGAAAATCACATCTACATACATAAATAGTCATATTCTGAAAATATAATATAAAGAGAAAATATTAAAAGCAGCCAGAGAAAAACACATTTCCTACAGGAAAACAGTGATCCAAATGATGAATGATTTCTCACTAGCATCAGTGGAGTTCAGAAAATAGCGAAATCATATCTTTATTATTATTTTTTAAATTTTATTTTATTTTTTCAGTGTTCCAAGATTCATCGTTCATGCACCACACCCAGAGCTTCATGCAATATGTGCCCTCTTCAATACCCACCACTAGGTTCACCCAACCACCCCCCCAAACTCTCAGTTTGTTCTCAGAGTCCACAGCCTCTGTTTCATCTCCCTCTCTAATGAAATCATATCTTTAAAGTGCTAAAAGGAAAAGCAAAACTGTCAACTCAGAATCAAATCCAACAACATATATTTTTTTTTAGCAACATATATTTGAAAGAGATAATGCAACATGATCAAGTTGAGTTAGTCTATGAATATAAATCTAAGGTTAATTAAAAAATCTATTAACACAACTCAAGACATTAACAGAACAAAGGGGAAACCATTTGGTCATCTCAATAGGTGGAGAGAAAAAGCATTTGATAGAATTAAAAACTTGTCCATATTACACACTTTCAGCAAACCTGGATGTAAGGTTACTTCTATTGCTCAAATCATTTACTGTATATGTTGAATCCTTTCTCCCTGAGATTAGGAGAAAGCAAGTATGTCTACTATTATCACTTCTAAGGCAGAAAAAGGATATAAAAGAAATAAATCTTGGAAGAACTAAAACTTCCTTTTAACAGAAAATGAAATTATGTACGTAAAACATCATAAAAGGATTTACAAAAAGCTTCTGGTGGAATACATTCATTTAGCAAATTCACAGGACACAAAACCAATATATAGTACTCATTTGCATTTCTATACTCTAGCAACAAACAATAGAAAAATTAAATTTAAAAAGTAAATTTTACAATAGCATCAAATATATAGGAGAAAATCTAAGAAAAGATGTGCACAACTATTACACTGGGAAAATACAAAATGCTGCTGAGAAATGAAACAAGACCTGCATAAGTGGTGCAATATACCACATTTGCTTTGAAAGACTTATTATTATTAAGATATCAAATCTGCAAATTTGATATCCATATCTAATTAAATGTCCAGCTGTTTTTTTGACACTGAAAGTAGATTCTCAAATTCATATGGAAATGCAAAAGAACAGACAAAAACTAACACTTTTTGTATGTGTGTATGCTGCGATGAGCACTGAGTGTTATATGCAATTAATGAAACATTGAACACTACCTCAAAAACTAATGATGCACTGTATGTTGGCTAACTGAACATAATAATAAAAAAACCTAATACCTTTCAAAAGGAACTGGAATGGTAGCTTCCTCAGGAGGCAGGGATGTTGGTATGGAAGATGCATAAGGAAAACATCTAAAGCCCTGGAAATTGTGAATCTGATCTCAGTGGTTGCTATACAGGCATATGCATAAATAAAATCCACCAAGCTGTACAATTAAAGTTAATGCAACTTGAGCAACTTATATATGTAACTCAGTACAAAAAAGAAATGGAGGAATAAACAAAATTTTTAAATTTTTAAAAGTATTTAATGTTGATACATAATGAATATATTACACAACAAACCTGTGATATGAAGTTAATGCAATACTTAAAGGAATATTTATAATCTTCAATAACTATATCTGAAGAAATAATTACGGAAATCAGGACAAAAATAGCTCAGCAAATTCAAAAAACTGGAAAGGAAAGCAGTCATAATAATACAGGAATCACTGAAACAAAAGCAGAAAGAATAATCTAAAACATTAACAGGTGAAGAGCTGTTGTTGTGAACAGGCTCCTGATACAAACCATTAGCCGATCAAGATGAAATTGCAAAGGTCTATATAAAAATATTAGGATTAATAAGAACAAGAGAAGTACAAAAAAACCCTGAAATTAAAATTATAATTATAAATTAAAATTAAAATTATAGGCATATATATATATCTTTAAATATTTATTTATTTTAAGGACAGAGCGAGACTGAGCAGGGTAGAGGCAGAGGGAGAGGGAGAATCTCAAGCAGAATTTACACGGAGCAGGAAGCCTGATGCAGGTCTCAATCTCACAACCCTCAGATCATGGCCTGAGCTGAAATCAAGAGTCAGATGCTTATCCAATTGAGCTACCCAGGCATTCTGAAAGTATAAGCAAATATAAATAAATCTTATGCAAGTTATTGTGATAACAACAAAAAAATAAGAACATTCCTAGAAAAAAAATAGGCAACATATTTTGAAACGGTGAACAAGAAGTGATCTTTGTCAAAAGTGTAGCAAATGGTACTTCGTGGTGAAACTTAGGAGCATCTCTGTTAAGGTCAAGAATGGGAGAAAGCTGTCTGCAGTCACAAGTCACATGCCATATTAAACTGAAGTCCTAGTTAAAAATGTGTAAGACAAATGTGATCCGAACAAGCACGTGCACCCGAATGTTTATAGCAGCAATGTCCACAATAGCCAAACTATGGAAAGACCCTAGATGCCCATCAACAGATGAATGGATAAAGAAGATGTGGTATATATATACAATGGAATACTATGCAGCCATCAAGAGAAACGAAATCTGGCCATTTGCAACGACATGGATGGAACTGG
>CM053608.1:103852745-103869074 GCA_028646535.1 Procyon lotor
TGTGTAAGACAAGAAAAAGAAACAAGAGTTATAACAACTGGAAAGAAACATAACAAACATTGCTCCCCGAGTTCACTAAATTTGCTAAAGAACATAACAGTATTAGAAAACCAGTATAATCCTCAAATATCACCAGTTTCAATAAGAAAATCTGAAAAGCCTACAGGAGAAAAATTCCCTTCATAATCACGTTGAAAATTATAATATAATAATCCACTTCTGTGGATATACATTTGGGTATATAATATATATAACACCTTTGTAAGGGAAAATTGAAAATCATTGATTAAACACATAAAGGAAAGCCCAAAATAAATGTTAATGAATGGGAAGAATCATTACCAAAATATAAGTAATTTCTCTTAAGCCAATCAATAAATTAAATGTAATTCCAGCAAAATAGGGATTTTTTATAGAACTTAGTAAGCTAATCCTAAAATAAATATGAAAAAGCAAAAGACCAGATAGTATGATTGATTATGATTTATTTTTTAGTCAAGTATAACTAACATACAGTGCTATATAACTTTCAGGTGTACAACTTAATGATTCCACAATTCTATATATTTCTCAGTGCTCATCAAGGTAAGTGTGTACTCTTAATCTCTTTTATTTATTTTACCCATCCACTACCACTTCCCCTCTGACAACCACCAGTTCTCCATATTTAAGAATCCTTTTTTTTGTTTGTCTCTTTTTTTATTCATTTGTTCATTTGTTTTGTTTCTTAAATTCTACATAGTGAATTCATATAGTATTTGTCTTTCTCTGACTGACCTATTTCACTTAGCATTATATCCTCTAGGTCCATCCATGTCATTGCAAGTAGCAAGAATTCATTCTTTTTTATAGCTGAGTAATATTCCATCACACACACTGTGGAATATTATAGTATATATAATATACATTCAAATATATCTATATATACATATATATGTATATATGTGCTACATCTTTACCTATTTGTTCATTGATGGACACTTGGGCTGCTTCTGTATCTTGTTAAAATATCCAAACTATCTAAAGCAATCTACAGATTTAATGCAATCCTTATCAAAATACCAACAGCATTTTTCACAGAACTAGAACAAATAATCCTAAAATTTCTATGGAACCAACAAAAGACCTCAGATATCCAAAGCAATCTTGAAAAAGAAGAAGAAAGCTGGAGGTATCACAATCCCAGATTTCAAGACATGCTACAAAACTGTAATGACCAAAACAGCATGGGCCTGGCATAGAAGTAGATACATACATCAATGCAACAGAATGAAGAACCCAGAAATAAACTCATATTTATGTTGTCAGTTTATCTATAACAAATGAAGCAAGAATATACAATGGGGACAAGGTAGTCTCTTCAACAAACGGTGTTGGGCAAACTGAACAGCCACATGCAAAAGAATGAAATGTCGGAGTTTTCGAAAAAGAATAAGTGGGAGTTGTCTTAGGAGATGTCTAGATTTATGAGAATGCTAGACTATTTAAGACTATGTGGTATTGACACAGATAGACAAGAACAAACAAACACACAAACAAACTAGATGTAGATCCAGAAATAGATCCAGATACATACAAAGCCTCATTGTGTTGGAATAGCATTATAAAATGATATGTAAAAAAGAAAAATGGATTACTAAATCAGTGGCATTTGGGAGACTGACTTTCCATAAAGAAATAAGAAATAAAATCAGATTCTTACCTCACATCATCCATAAAAACACATATCAGAACCAAAACTTGAAAAGCAAAAGGTGAAACTCTTAGAAATTTGCAACTTGTTAATATCATGTTAAGAAAAGGATTTTTAAGCAAGACACAAATGACATAAATCATAAAGGAAATATTGGTAAATTGATTATTAAAAATAAAACCTCTATACAAGAGACTCTATAAGCAAACTGAGAACACAAGTCACAAGTGGTCAAAGTTATTTGTAATTAATAAAACTGAAATACCCAGAATATAAAAAATTTCTCAAAAAGGTAAGAAAAGAGGAACTACAGAACGCTCATGAAAGAAATTGAAGACACAAAAAGGTGGAAAAGCATTCCATGTTCATGGATCGGAAGAATAAACATTGTTAAAATGTCCATACTGCCCAGAGCAATCTATACTTTCAATGCCATCCCAATCAAAATTCCACCAGTCTTCTTCAAAAGGCCGGATAAAACAATCCTAAAATCTGTATGGAACCAGAAAAGACGCTGAATGTCTAAGGAAATGTTGAAAAAGAGAAACAAAGCTAGGGCACCACATTGCCTGATTTCAAGTTTTACTACAAAGCGGTGATCACCAAGACAGCATGGTACTGGCACAAAAACAGACACATAGACCAGTGGAACAGAGTAGAGAGCCCAGATATGGGCCTGCAACTCTATGGTCAAATAATCTTTGACAGAACAGGAAAAAATATCCAGTGGAAAAAAGAGTCTCTTTAATAAATGGTGCTGGGAAAATTGGACAGCTCTATGTAGAAGAATGAAACTTGACCATTCTCTTACACCATAAATGAAGATAAACTCAAAATGGATAAAAGACCTGAACGTGAGGTAGGAATCTATCAAAACCCTAGAGAAGTACAGAGGCAGTAACCTCTTCGACATCAGTCACAGCAACTTCTTTCAGGACATGTCTCCAAAGACAAAGGAAACAAAAGCAAAAATGAACTTTTGGGACTTCATCAAGATAAAAAGCTTCTGCACAGCGAAGGAAACAGTCAAAAAAACAAACAGGCAACCCACACAATGGGAGAAGATATTCACAAATGACACTACAGACAAAGGTCTGATAGCTAAGATCTACAAAGAAATTCTCAAACTCAACACTCAAAAAACCGATAATCACATCAAAAAATGGGCAGAAGACATGAACAGACACTTCTCCAAAGAAGACATACAAATGGCTAACAGACGTATGAAAAATGTTCATCATCATTAGCCATCAGGGAGATTCAAATCAAAACCACACTGAGATACCACCTTACACCAGTTAGAATGGCCAAAATCAACAGGACAGTAAACAACAAATGTTGGAGAGGGTGTGGAGAAAGGGGGACCCTCTTCCACTGTTGGTGGGATTGCAAGCTGGTGCAGCCACTTTGGAAAACAGTGTGGAGATTCCTCAAGAAATTAAAAATAGAGCTACCCTATGACCCTGCAATTGTACTCCTGGGAATTTACCCCAAAGAAGGAGATGCAGTACAAAGAAGGGCCACATGTACCCTAATGTTCATAGCATCAATGGCCACAATCGCCAATCTGTGAATAGAACCAAAATGCCCTTCAACAGACGAATGGATAAAGAAGATATGGTCCGTATATACAATGGAATATTATGCCTCCATTAGAAAGGACAAATATCCAACTTTTGTATCAACGTGGATGGGACTGGAAGAGATTATGCAGAGTGAAATAAGTCAAGCATAAAGAGCCAATTATCTTATGGTCTCCTTTATGTGTGGAACATAAGGAAAAACATGGAGGGCATTGTGAGAAGGAAGGGAAAGGGGAATGGGGGGAAATCAGAGGGGGAGATGAACCATGAGAGACTGTGGACTCTGAGCAATAAACTGAGGGTTTTGGACGGGGGAGTGGAGGGTTGGGCGAGCCTAGTGGTGGGTATTGAGGAGGGTATGTATTACATGGAGCATTGGGTGTGATACATGAACAATTAATCTTGTGACACTAAAAAAATAAACATATTTGGGAGAAAAAAATGATAAGAAAAGGAAAATAAACATAGAAACATGAACAAAAGATATAAAAAAATAATTCACAAAGAATGAAGTCCAAATAGCCAATGAATGTATGAGAAGATGTTTAAGCAAATACAGTGTAAAATGAGGCCCCATTCCAATAAAACAGTTTAATCAGTGTCTAATGGGAGGCATAGAGCAGGTGTTGGCAGAGGAAATGAGAGATGGATGTGGGTAAACAGGTGTTTTTACACATTGTCTAGTCATAGTATCCAGTGCACCAACTTGGAATTACTTGGGCAATATCTGGAAGGTTGGGTGTCCCATGTCATCTGCAACTTGGAAATTGGAAATTCTACTTCCAGGTATATACCTTGGAGAGACCCTTGCACCTGTGCTCCAGGAGATGAGTAGAAGAATGTGTATAACCTTAATATTTTAATGGAGTGGACATATAAACTGTAGTTTTGGCATAACATAGCAGTTAAAATGAATGGGCTGCATCTATATGTATCAGCACATATAAATTTGAAGTGTTAAATTTTTAAAAGCTAGTTATAAAATGTTATATGCCATGCAATCCAATGTATGTGATAATTAAATATATAGAAGAAGAGTACATGCTGTTTTTAAACACATACATATGTAGTAAGAGTCCAAAACATATGAGGAAAAATACATACCAACTTGAGAAGTTTTCTCAGGGAGAAAATAAGGTGGAGATAGAGGGTTTGTTTGTATTTCTCTGCATTTGTAATGCTTTATTAAAAAAATTGTATACAATAATATAGTAAAATGGTAGTTTCTGCTCACACTCCAGGGAAGGGAGTGGTTGTCTTTTCCATTATTCTGCTTTTCTGTGTTTGAAATGTTTCACAATTCAAAATAAAGAAAAATGTTAATGACATACTTTTATTATTATTAATGATTAAGGAAGTGAAATATCCTCAAAAGCAAAAGCTTAGGAACTGTTATTTATTCTCTGAAAACACATTTCTGTGTATTCCAAGTAGTACATGGGGCACTGAAACTATAAAATCAGGATGGCATCATTTCTATCCTTGGGGTCTGATCAGAACACAAATAGGACCTCCAGGGTGGCCGCCATTAAGAGGCATTTGCCAAACATCAGAGAGCTTTGTCCAGGGTGTGCAGGAAAGGTATTACCAAGGAGGCTAGTGAGGAAAAAAATCCTGCAGGATGAGTAAGTGCTGGCCCAACACACCAGTAGGAAAAGGGAAGAATGTGTGCACAGAGCCCTATTCAAGCTACTGGACATTTGAGCTATTCAATGAGCATTGATGGAGTACCTTCTAGGTATCAAGGGTTGTGCTAGGTGGGTGGGGAACTCTGAGCTCCTACAGTTTACTCTCCACATTAAGCATTTAGTGCATTCACTGTTGTCTATGAGTTATAAGGCTGTCTAGAAAAAAAAGTGTTAGAAATACAGGCCTCAACTCTGTGCCCTGAGTGTCTCTGTTAGGGGACTGGTAGTAGAAAGTTTGTGACCTGTTACAGGGACCCCCTAGAGGGGATAGGAAGAGAAACAGGAGACAAGGTTGAGGCAGCAAGCTAGAAAGAGCACACCTACTTCCCTACAAGGGAGGTCTGTGCAATTTAGAAAAACACAAATTTGAAAAGTGACCCTTTTGCCAGAGCACATAGTTTGACAAGTGGAGTATAGGACAGACTTCAAACTGGCACTGTTACTCAATGCAAAAAGTGTGCAAATGTACATGACAACCCCAAGGAAATGTTCTTTAAACCATGTTCAGGCAAGACAGTGAATGTGGTTTACTTCTTTGTTGTCTGGGTGTATGCCCGTGTCCACCTAGGAATTGGAAAGGATGGCCCACTTGACTCCTGATATGGAGATAGCTGGGATGGCTTTGAGTCTTGTCCTCGTGGGGGCTCCAGCCAACTCCCCTCAGGAGATCTGGCAGGATTTTGTTCTAGCTTCCTGGGCTGGGTGCCTGATTCTTTCTGGCTTATCTCTGGCTGATATGATAAAAATACCAATGGCTGAGTGACTTAACACATTTATTTTATTTTACTTTATTTTAATTTAATTTAATTTTATTTTTTAAATTTATTTTTTATTAACATATAATGTATTATTTGCTCCAGGATACATGTCTGTGAATTGTCAGGCTTACACATTTCACAGCACTCACCACAGCCCACACCCTCCCCAAAGCCCATACCCCAGCCAACCCTATCCCTACCTCTCCACCTCCCAGCCACCCTCAGTTCGTTTCATGAGTCCAGGAGTCTCTTATGGTTTGTCTCCCTGAGGCTGTAGGTCCAACATTACTGCAGCCCTGTCACTGGAGCCAGGTCTCCTCAGCCCAGGCCAGGAGTCTTTCTACTACACCATGTTTTCCTGTTTTTTAAGGAGAAATTGTTAATGATTGTTAATGTCTGTTCTCAAAGCAGCCATGACCAATGTGTGTGGTCTGCAACACAGGGTCTCCAGCTTGCTGGCTTCCTTTTTCTACCTTTAACGAAAGAAATGGAAAGTCAGTGGAATAGCGAACATATGAACTGCTCTTCCAGAGAAGATATATGCAACATATTAAGCATGTTCTGGCTATTCCCATGCAAAGTGCCTCCCTGTCACATGGGACGGGACAAGCAGTCCTTTGCAGAGTGAACATTCTTGGATCTGTGATGCCTTCCCCCACATACAACATGCCAGGTACCCAGAGGGAAGGTACCTCACCCAGGCTTTGCTTTTTCATGAAGAAGCTGTCTGCTTTCAAACTTGGTAGACTTCGAAAGCTCTTTCAACAGACTATAAAAGCTGTCTACTTTCAACAGAAACTTTTTCCTGAAGAAGCTGTCTACTTTCAACAGCATCATGATGTCCCCCTAAGCAGCATTTACCTCCACCAAGGATACCCTATGCTAATGCCAAAGTGTATTAACTATACCTTTCATCATCTCTATTTTATGCTTTGCTATCTGGGGCTTTGTTGACCCTGGAGGTCTCTGTCCCTCTCAGGTCTAGTCAAGTCCTAGAGATAGCAAACCCACGAATGCACTAAGTGCAAAACAACCAATCCAGAGCCCACACTCCCAATCACTGCCTTTGTCAGGTTCTCATACTCTAGGTGACTCTGTACTACTCTCCTAACTCCAGAACTGGAGACTGGACAACCAGGGCTACCCCCTTGTCTCAGAGCCTGCTGAAATGATTCAAACTGGCTAATCATAAATCTGCTTACCTTGCCATACTTGTTCCTTCCTTCAGAAGCTATAATAAAACATGTTTCCCTGTATCTCTTGACCAAGCCTGGTGTTTTCCCATGTGGCCCTGCATGATGTGGCATGCCCCTCCTCTTGAGATCCATGAGTAACAAACTATCTCTTCAATGGCAATCAGATCCCGATCTGTTGGCCTTATTATATCCAAATTTTCTATTAATACACTATATTTAAGAACACAGAGGTGCCAACACCCAGATTATCAAATGTTTTGCCCCCACACTTACGTAGTTTTTGTGCCAGACCAGGCTCCACCAGGAGCATTTTATGGCTTCCGGGCAGCCTTCTCCTCTGGCACATTTGATGGGGACCTGATCAGCCACACTTCTGATCATCCGCCCAGAGCTGCTTTCTCAGAAGGAGGGCGTTTACACATCAGCCACGTTCTGGTGCAATAAAAAAAAATCACTTATAAATCTACTCTAGCTGGCTTTTCCCACCTTCAATCTCCAGGGCTCTTAATTTAAATTCCTTTCTATTAATGTGAGCTGGGTGGAGGACGAAATCCTGAACCTGAGTCATCCTGTCTCCACCCTGGACTCAGGCGCCTGACATGAGTAATATCTTCCCTCTCCATAGCTGCCAAGTTGTGAGCACAGTCAGGCTATCTATAACACAGAACTGACCTGGGTTCAAATGAAAGTGAAGCTGCTGCTTGTTCTTTGCAAGGGGACAAAGGAGTGGATAAAGAGAAGGCATGGGTTACATGGAATGAACAAGTTAACGGAGACCACAAACAATGAGCCAGACAAGCCTAGCCTCAAATCCTCATTCTTGCTCTTAGCTATGTGATCTCGGGCAAATTACTTAACCTCTCTGAGTCTCAGCTTCTTTTCTGTAAGATGAGAAGGAAAAAATAAGAAGTAATATTTATTGAGCAATTTCAGTGTACCATTGTTTTCAATGTTCTCTATTCACTAATTTAATGATATGTAGTGTAAGTCCTATTGTATGGATGAAGAAACTACATGAAGAGGTTAGGATGTATATCTAGGCAGCCTGCTGTGTTCAGGTGTTCAGGACCTATCTGATGACCATGGCAGCATGTAAGCAGAATAATGCCAGACCATGGTCAATGCCCATTGCTTTCTTAGACTGGTAAGGATTGGGAGCTATTCTTATTCATAAGCAAGAGCTGCTAGTGCTTCTTGGGAACAAAGCTGCTCTCACTGGTGTGGTCACACTCAATGTGCCAATTCCTCCTCCTCATAGTTTCTTTCCAGTCTTCCTCCCCAGCATGAGGAGAGGAAGGAGGCTGATTCAGGTAACTACTTCTACAATGAGCTCACTGAGGGAGAGAAATTCAGGCCTGGCTGGGAGTAGGGCAGGGGTCTTCACACCCTGGCGCCCGCAGAGGTCTAGAAAATCACAAGTATTACTATCAGCCATAACCCGTCCCAAAGCTGCTCCAGTGTCCCACAGCTATGGTCTCATCACAGAAATTTTCTCAATGGTTCTCGAACTCTTCCTTGCCTTTATTTAACCTTGAGTCCAACCTGGCCCATTCAGTCAGGTCTCATTTGAGAAACTATTCTCATGAGGAGGAATGGGGCAAGGATAGCCGAATCTCAGAAGAAAGGAAGGTAGAAGAGAGTGATTTGGCATCAGCCCCATCCCCAGCCCAGGGTGAGTGGTGGGGGTATTCAAGGTTTCTAAGTTGATCAGCCCCATCAGGCACTCAGCAGTGTCCTCATAAGAGAGGCTAAGCTCGTGCTGACCAGGAAGATGAGGCTACATGGAAGATGTGGGAAGATCACCCCACATGGGCACAGCGGAAATGAAATGGAAAACAAAATTCCTGTTACTTGTAGCATAAACTCATTCTTCCAAACTGCTGGATAGTATGGGGATGTGGTGACAAGTACATAAAATTAAGATTCTCTACAGGCTGGATTGAGTTGAGGTGGTATTAGATGATGAAAGCATAAGAGGAAGAGCTTGTATTTGACTTCAGCCACACCACCTCATCTGCACTTGGTGGGATCCATCCTAATGGTCCCTTTGGGGCTTGTGTCTGTGGTAAGGCTAAAGTCACAAATGCTCAAGAGTACTCAACCTTCACCCATTGCTTCAGAAGGAGGTGGTTAGATTGGCAGTGCCTGGGCACAAACAACGATGCCTATGTTTTTCTAGCTGCATGCTGGCCTGCCACTGTACCCACAGGGCCTGTTTCTCACCTTGAAAATCAAGAGACACAATTGCCACTGGTTGGTATGAATTCCTCATCAAAGGAGTTAGGAGAATTAGGAGGTAACATCGGAGAGGTATGTGAGGAAATCAGATTTTTGGAAGATGAATCATATTTCAAATGCATTGGTTAAGCCTTCTGTTTAAAGGTTGACTTCTAGAAAATTCTCTTATAAGGCAAGGAATCATTTCACAGTGCAAGTAGGAGCTCACTCTTAAAGACAAAACTTACTGCCATTAGCTAGATTTTCCCAAATCTTTAAGAGTTTCCAGATGTGACAGCTTCTCAAAAACCACTCAGAGTAAAAAAAAGAAAAATAAATAAAATAAATCCAAAAACATAGAAAAATTTCTTGTTTCTCCTTTTCTTATTAACAGAATAAATCATAAACTTACCTCACTCGAATGAGTAAGAGATGGTGCCCTGTTACCTCTGAAATTATCCTGAATGGAATGGCAGGATGTGTTAAGGGAAAATGCATCTCTTTGCAAAGGACAAAGCTAGGGCAGACAAAATGTTTGGAGTAAAAAATATGATTTTGATGAGTTTGACTCCCAACTCCACCCTAAATAGCAAGCCTATATTGGACAAGTTTCATAACCCTGTGAGCCTCAGTTTCTTCATCTGTAAAATAAAACTAGAATTTCTCTTATAGGCTTACTTTGAAGATTGTGATTAATGACCAACAAAAAGTAGTCAATTAATATTAGTTTTCCCTTCCTCCTTACTGAGCACCTTTTAGGTGAAACACCAGAAAGGGGCACCAGGGTCATCTAAACACACCTCAGCTGCCCTGTGGTGAGGAAGAGTGTAGGCAATCAGTACAGGATGCTCTCCCCTGCACCTCTAGCATATTTTTATTCTCTTCTCCCCTATCTCTTACAGACCAGATTAAATGAATATCCTATCTAGTAAATGCTTTTAAAGTACACAAAAAGAGAGTGAAAAAAGTCCAGCTAGAAAAGGATCAAATATTCCTAGTGTTTCTTATTTTTCATTGTGAGGTGAAACCTGGGCTTGTTTATTCCCTGGACCTTTGCGTCTTTGTATGTGAAACAGCCCCTGAAGTGACTTTCATTTGGAGGTCTCTATGATCTGTTTTCATTTGCTCTTCTGCCTAGGTGCCATTCTAAGTCCTTTAGTTCATTAACTCATTTATCCTGATAACAACCTGGGAGATAGTCACCACTGAACAATGTGTTCAATCCCTTTCACAGATCAGGAAACAAGGTTGAGTAATATGCTCAAGATCAGAGTGAGCAAGTTGCAGAGTGAGAGGGGGGCCATGCAATCTAGATCCAGAGAGTTTATGCTCTAGATCTAGATCTAGAGTTTATGCTCATTCTGCTGTGTGCCTCTCCACATTAATCACTTAACCAAACTTAAAATGAGAAAACTAAAGTAAGAAAGGACTAGCTTCATGATCTTGTCCTAAGTAGGGTTTTTTAACCATAGTTTCTCTTGGAGAAGACATGTGGCCATGGACTCTTAGAAATCACTCTTTTCCTTGTTTTTCTTCCTCCAGAGAAGGATTTGGAACAGAAATTCTATCACTCATTCCTTGGTCTTGGGGCTGTGCCTGTGGCTTGAGACCCTGCAACACTAATTCTGTGGAAGCAGGACAAAGCTAGGAGGTCCTACATCCATACCTGGGGGTTTGTATGGGCAAAGCCCAGCATAGGTGGGTTCTCTGAACCACAGTGCACAAAGGGTTTAGTCAGATGAGGCCACAACTCAAAGTGGTCAGATGGAGTGGTATGTGGCTGCTCAGGACCCGAGGAAGCAATCTACATGGGAGGCTAGCCTCAGTGGCAGTGACTCCCAGAAGGTCTATATTCTGACCAGTAGCTGGCTACCATGAGAGAAACCACTGCAGGAGGGTCTTGTTCTTCACTCCATTGCCAGTGCAGCACAATGCCTGAAACATAATGAGAACCAAGTAACAGGAAGGCTGGCAGAACTTAACTGGGCTCCTAGCTACTCTTTGGGACCCTAGACTAGGCCCAAGTTCTAAAGAACAAAGGATCAAGGGAGATACTGAGGCAGAATTCTGTGGACATTTGCAATGAATGGCTATTTGATCACAGAGAATATGGGAGGGATGAGACAGGGCCTCTTAGACCCCTCTGGGGTCTAAGGTTGGTAATCCAGTCTTCAATCTACTGAATGGTGGGGCTAAAGTTTCTGTTCATTTTCTTCTTCAGAACCAGCCCAGAGATCTGCAGTAAGCAAGTATGAGGGCCTAAATTGGTGGTAACTGTAGAGGACAGAGGAGAGTGAACAATGCAGGGCCTGACACTGCCAAGCCTTCTTAAGTGGGCAATAGGTTGGTAGGAAGTTGATGGAATATTCATGGTAATAATTTTTACCTACCAGCAGTAACCATAACAGATTCCAGGGAAACCAATATTGATATTATACCAAGCTTAAATAAGCCAATTAACTGATCATTAGCATTTGGGTAACTTCTATAATTTAAAAGTATAGTTAATAAGTTTGAAATCATTTTAATGGCTTTGACTAATATTTATAAAATATGAAAAAGTACACTAGGAAATATCTCTGCATGGTACATAGCAAGATTAACTATTTTTTTTTTTTTACAAAACTTTTGTTCCAATTTATATAGAGTCATTTTTGTGTTGTCTACTGTGTTGTACTCAAAATGTATTTGTGACTGTGGATTTCAAAACAGGTTGATAATCACTTCTATAAGCATTTGCTGAAAACCTGTGATGAGTCAGGTCTGTGCAAAGATCTAGGGCTTTAAATTCTCAGTTCTGCTCTAGGTCAAGCTTGGTTTGCAGAAGGAACTGATGTGTCCATTGTCTTCTCAGGGTAAAGAGGAAAGCATCACAGAGGCACAAGGAACAGAATATGGGCACTTCGGCATGGATAGGAGTACTTGGGCAGCCCTAGCAAAATGTTGACATTGTTTATTGAACATAATTTACGTGTTTACTAACTTCTAAGAATTCTGATTACATTTGACCTTTCTTTAGGGCATTAGATTTTTCCCATTTCCTTTGAGTGGACTTATAATATGATCTCATGGATACCCAAGAGCTAGAACCGTCTGGGAATTAAACTGATGACTATGATATCATAAAGACATATTTTTGGGGCTACATTAAATTTGTCTTTAAGAACATCAAATATCTACGTGTGCTTGAAGAAATTTAAACAAATGTAAGAATGCAATGTTCTCTTTCGCCATTTTATGTTTTTGCAATGGTGTTGAGAGTCTTTCCCTGAGTCAGGTAATGTGGTAACATCGTATCTGTGCTCCCAAATGAATACGCTATCCAAAAAATGACTTCTGTTTCACAATTAATGTTACTCAATATCTAAACCTGCCAAACACAGTGTCAGTAGTCTTTCATACTATATAAGTCTTATTTTGCAAGTCATCCTACTAACCCTCCCAAAGAAACCCTCAGGACATTTAAGACTAGCTCATCAGTTATGTTTTCTGGAAGTAGGTGTGATTGTGAAAATTGGAGCTATCAATCAAACTGGGAAAGATTACCACAACAAGAATGTAGGCTATAGGTGTGGTTCAAAAGATATATGTGTGATACCAAAGGCATGGACTAAGGGTCACCATCCACAGAAGGGGAAATCTCACCCACCTATTCTCCAAGAGACAAATAACCATTTCTAAATGGTAAAATGCTGTCTTGGGTTTAGAATATTCCTGAATGGGGTGGGGGAGGCACCTGGGTGGCTCAGCGGGTTTAAAGCCTCTGCCTTTGGCTCAGGTCATGATCTCAGGGTCCTCGGATCAAGCCTTGCATCAGGTTCTCTGCTCAGCAAGGAGCCTGCTTCCCCTTCTCTCTCTGCCTGCCTTTCTGCCTACTTGTGATCTCTCTCTGTGTGTCAAATAAATAAATAAAATGAAAAAAAATATTCCTTAATGAGCTGCTTCTTCAAAGCAAAGAAAGTGGCTTAAGGACTTTAAGAGAGTTTTTATTAGAAATAAATTTATTAGAGATAAATGTGTAAGCTTTTATAAGTGTATATAGTATTTATAATAGTCATTTATAGTCTGATTCTCTAAATTGTGCCTTTTTTTTATAGGCTGTCTTCCAAGTGGTTGTTGCTGTAATATAATTTTGTCATTTGGTTTTAGTCAAAAGATTTTTTTCAAGGAGGGAGTCATAAAATTTTCATCAACTTTTTATTATAAAAATTCTAACTTACAGAATGGCTATTGAAAGAATTGTATAATAAAAACCAATTTAACTGTGTTTAGATTCAACAATTGTTACTACTTTGTTATTTAGGTCTGCACACAGAAAAGTATATATATATATATTACTAGAGGCAAATATGTAAAGATAAATATACAAATATAATACTTACGATTTAAATAAATATATCATTTTATATAAAAATATTTAAATAATATATGGATATTATGATGATAAAATATTAAATTATAAACATAGATGTCACTAAATATTTGAAAATAAGTTAGTTATCCAAATACCTTAAAATACTTGTCCTAAAAGTAAAAATCTCCTGTATAACTGTAACACAAGTATCACAACTAAGAAATTCAACAATTTTATGTCCAGTAACCAGTTTCTCCATTTCAAAAGTGTTTTTATAATTGTTTTTTTTAAACAAGGATCCAATCTAGGATCATCACAATTGGTTATGTTTCTTTAACCTTTTAAAATCATTAAGCATTATCTACATACATGATTTTAAATATTCTAGTAGCTTCATTAAAAAGTAAAAAGACATAGTTGAAATTAATTTTAGTCATATATTTATTTATCTAATCATGATGATGTCAACCTGTAATAGGTATCAACATATTAATAAATTTTGCTTTTTTCATGCTAAATCTTCCTGCTGAGCAGGGAGCCTGATGTGGGGCTTGATCCCAGGACCCTGGGATCATGACCTGAGCTGAAGGCAGACGCTTAACAATCCAGATCCTTGGATTTTTAAATAGTCTTGATTTTATGCAATTTACTTTTGAAAACAAAGTCAACATTCCCTTTAGTCAGAGAACTAAAAATCATATTTGAATTTCAAGATTTGAGAAAGATTTGCTAGCTCTAGGCTATTAATAATGGAACATATCTCTGTGCACAATTTTCTATTTTAGTACTACCAGACTCTTCACTACACATTTACTGTTTTAGATTGTTATCAGAGATAACAGCAAACAAATGGAAAATGGTCCTACTGCTTTTCAAAATCTGAGCCCTAAATAGGCACAGTAAACAAATAGCAGTTTTATTAAGTAACTGACAGTTTTGAAAGAAATACAAATTAGAAAACTAGAAGTATCTTTAAAAATTAACTAAGTAAATAGTTTTTTAAAAATGGGAGTACTCCGACTTGGTAATGTTATAATGAAACTGGCACATTTATACATTCCTCTTAGCAGCCATTCATTCATCGATTCATTCATTTATTCAATATATATTTATTGAGAACATACAGTAATAGAAACTAATCAAGGCACTGGAGAGAAATCAGGGAACACACAAAAATCCCTGCTCTCATTTAGTTTACATTGCAGTGGAGTCAGGTAAGGGATAGAATATAAATCAAATAATACAAAATTTGTGTGATAAGAAATATGTTAAAAATCAAAGAAGAAAGGAGAGTAGGGAATGCCAAGATGTGGGACGGATTGGTATTTTAATTCTTTCTTTCCCCCAAATACTTTTATTTTATTTTCAAGTGTTACAAGATTAACTGTTCACGCACCACAACCAGTGCTCCATGGAATACGAGCCCTCGTCAATACCCACCACCAGGCTCGCCCAACCTCCCACCTCTTCTCCTCCAAAACCCTCAATTTGTTGCTCAGAATCCACAGTCTCTCTTGCTTCATCTCCCCCTCAGATTTCCCCCATTCACACTTCTTTTCCTTCTCACAATGCCCTCCATGTTTTTCTTTATGCTCCACATGTGAGACTACAGATAAAATTGACTCCATTTGACTTATTTTACTCCACATAATCTCTTCCAGTCTCGACCATGTTGATACAAGAGTTGGGTATTCATCCTTTCTGCTGAGGGCATAATATTCTGTTGTATATACAGACCATATATTCTTTATCCATTCATCTGTTGAAGGGCAAATTGGCTCTATCCGCAGTTTGGCAATGGTGGCCATTACTACTATGAACATTGGGGTACATGTGGCCCTTCTTTGTAATGCATCTGCTTCTTTGGGGTAAATACCCAGTAGTGCAATTGCAGGGTCATAGGATAGCTCTATTTTTAATTTCTAGAGGAATCTCCACACTGTTTTCCAAAGTGGCTGCACCAAATTTCGTTACACCAACAACAGAAGAGGCTTCCCCTTTCTCCATATCCTCTCCAATATTTGTTTTTTACTGTCCTGTTGATTTTGGCCATTCTAACTGGTGTAAGGTGACATTTCAGTGTTGTTTTGATTTGAATCTCCCTGATGGCTAAAGATGATGAGCATTTTTCATGTGTTTGGTAGCTATTTCTATGTCTTCTTTGGAGAAGTGTCTGTTCATGTCTTCTGCCCATTTTTTGATGTGATTATGGGTTTTGTGAGTGTTGATTTTGAGGAGTTCTTTATAGATCTTAGATATCAGACCTTTGTCTGTAGTGTCATTTGTGAATATCTTCTCCCATTGTGTGGGTTGCCTGTTTGTTTTGTTGACAGTTTCCTTCGCTGTGCAGAAGATTTTTATCTTGAAGAAGTCCCAAAAGTTCATTTTTGCTTTTGTTTCCTTTGTCTTTGGAGACATGTCCTGAAAGAAGTTGCTGTGGCTGATGTCGAAGAGGTTACTACCTATGTTTTCCCTAGGGTTTTGATAGAGTCCTGTCTTATGTTGAGGTCTTTTATCCATTTTGAGTTTATCTTCATGTATGGTGTAAGAGAATGGTTCAAGTTTCATTCTTCTACATAGAGTTGTCCAATTTTCCCAGCACCATTTACTGAAGAGGCTGTCTTTTTACCACTGAATATTTTTCCTGTTTTGTCAAAGATTATTAGACCATAGAGTTGTGGGTCCATATCTGGGCTCTCTACTCTGTTCCACTGGTCTATGTGTCTGTTTCTGTGCCAGTACCATGCTGTCTTGGTGATCACAGGTTTGTAGTAAAGCTTAAAATCAGGCAACGTGATGCCCCCAGTTTGTTTTTCTTTTTCAACATTTCCTTAGACATT
>CM053608.1:103869574-103899675 GCA_028646535.1 Procyon lotor
AATGTCTAAGGAAATGTTGAAAAAGAAAAACAAACTGGGGGCATCACGTTGCCTGATTTTAAGCTTTACTACAAACCTGTGATCACCAAGACAGCATGGTACTGGCACAGAAACAGACACATAGACCAGTGGAACAGAGTAGAGAGCCCAGATATGGACCCACAACTCTATGGTCTAATAATCTTTGACAAAACAGGAAGAAGTATCCAGTGGAAAAAATTCTCTTTAACAAATGATGCTGGGTGTTGTAATTCTTAATACGGCATTCAGGAAGAACTCATTGGGAGACAGCATTTGGAAGACATAATCTTATTTTTAAAGTCATGAGATTATATGAGAGCACCAAATGAGGGAATGCAGACTTAGAAGTGAAGAAGTCCAAAGACAGAGCCCCTCAGATCTTCAGGTTCAGGGAAATAGGAAGATAAAGACCTATAAAAGAGACTAGGTAAGATGTCCAGGGGTAGGAAGACCCCCAGAAACTGTGATATTTCAGAAGCCACGTGAAGAAAGTGTTTCAGAAAGAAACGAATGGTCAACTAGCTTTAGCACTATTTTTAGGCAAGTAACACTAATATGTGAATTCACTATCTGTTTGGCATGGTGAGACCTTTTTAGACCTGGCTATTGAAGGCAAAAACTTGATAGATGAGAGTTAAAGTTAATGGGAGGTGAGGAATTCAAGACTGAGTATCAGAAAGTGTGAAGAGGGGCGCCTGGGTGGCTCAGTCGTTAAGCGTCTGCCTTCGGCTCGGGTCATGATCCCAGAGTCCTGGGATCGAGCCCCGCATTGGGCTCCCTGCTCTGCGGGAGGCCTGCTTCTCCCGCTACCACTCCCTCTGCTTGTGTTCCCTCTCTTGCTGTGTTTCTCTCTGTCAAATAAATAAAAAAAAAATCTTTAAAAAAAAAAAAAAAAAAAGAAAGTGTGACGAAGTTTTGCTCCAGAGGAGAAAAAATAGGGAGATCATAGTCAGAGGGAATTGAGTTTTTTCTTTTACAAAAAATTATTGGAAGAAATACACTCACACTTGTGTATTGAGGGGAGTCTTTAGTAGAGTTAGGGGAAACGTTGTAGTCAGTAAAGGGGAGATTACTGAAACAATATCCTTGAGTATGTGAGAAAGTCTGGGATTGGGCATATTATGGAACAGTTGGCACTGGACAGGAGAATACACAGTCCATCCATTCTAACACTGCAAAGAAAGACAGAATATACCACAGGGGCTGATACTCGTCAAGGTGTAGATGAAGTGGTGGGTGCTTTTAAATCTTCTCTTTGAAGTTCTTCTATTTTCTCAGTGAAATTATGAAGTCATCATCTCAGCCCCAGGGAAGGATGGGAGGCACAAAGTACAAAGCAGATGGTGAATTGTATCTAAGTGAATTGTGGTTTTTCTAAGGATGATGAAGAGAAACAAAGAAATTAAGGGTTAAGGCAGTGGTTTGCAATTCTTATAATGTGAGAAACATGGCATTATACTGGGGAAAAAAGAAGATGGAACGCAGGGTTGTTAAGGGGTAGAGAAAGGAGGAAGTCTCTTTCATTGTCTCTGTGAGGTTGAAAATCACTAGAATCATGGGTTCTGGAGGGACTTAGGAAGGTAGTCCAGTTTGAAAAGTGGGATGCTTGAACTTGAAATTATGGATGGATAACAACTATTGATATGACAAGATCTAGGGCATAATTAGGAGATAAAGTTGAGAGCATAATTATTAGGTGAGAAAATTGAGAGAGCAAGGCATTAGAAGGATCTTCTATGTGGATGTAGACATCACAAAAAGTAAGGACAGTAGTAGTGTTGAAGAAAGTGATAATGACTTATTTTTGCTTGTTGGTTTGCTTTGTTTTGTTTTTAAGAAAGAGGGAGAAAGGACTAGAATGGTGTGAGAAACAAAGAGGACAAATATCTGCAGTCCCAATGTTACTGAAGGTAATGGAAGGAAAAAAAAAAAAGCCATCTCTGAGAGAGCCATGAAGGGACATTGTGGAAGGGACAGTCTTCCATGGGAACAAGGCGAAAAGAATGTTCAGCATAGCTTTGGAAATCACTTTTGGAAAGCAAGATAGCTTTTTTGTTTTGTTTTGTTTTGTTTTCTTTTACAATTCAATGGTTTTAGTATACTCACAGAATTGTGTAATCATATCCCCAATAAGAAACCCTGTACTCATCAGTAGCCTTTTCTTCTACTAGCCCCCAGTCCCAGGCAACCATTAATCTACTTCTATAACTATGGATTTGCCTATTGTGGACATTTCACAGAAATAGAATCATACAGTACATGGTCTTTTGTGACTGGTTTCTTTCTCTTAAGCAATATGTTTTGAACACAATTTCAGATCATCTATTAAATTTGAATATCTTCATGCCCTTTAATACAGCACCTGTGAATTCCCCTTAAACACTCACATATGCCTGTGTGGACCCACACATTTATTACAACATTGTTTCTAGTGGCAAAGAATTACAAACAGTTCTCCATCAAGAGGGGAATGGATAAATAAATTACAGCAGAAATATCTTATGCCTCCATTAAAGAAAATAAAAGATTGATTATGATAAAAATTTCATATAAATTAATAATATTATATATTACTATACATATAGAGAAGAAAAATAATTTGGAAGACAAGTACAAGTTTTTGACAGTGATTGCTTTTGGAAGTCAAGGTAGTAAAGAACATGTCTTTCTTCCTTGTATAGTGCTAGAAAGTTTATTTTAATAAAGTACATGTAACTATTTCATGAATAGAAAAAAGTGTAAAAGCAATATGGAATTCAAGAATTACAGGTTATTTATGTCATTTGATTTGATATTCAGGAAACATCATAAATGCTAATTCATTAGAAAAATGATATATGTATGAAGATATGTAATGTTGCATTATTCTCTATGGTGGAGAAAAACATAGACAGCTAAGTGAAATATTATTTATGAGATGCATCAACTTGAAGGAATATCATGCAGCTATTAATTTTTTTTGTGAAGACTACAGAATTATGGGAAACTGCTTGAAAGAACAAAAAGAAAAAAATCCAGAATACAAAATTCTACATACTGTTCCATGCAATAATTATTTCAACCATAAACCCATGAATAGACATAATCAAAGAGTAAAGTGAAATATGAAAAAAATATGTATTTTTTGCATGGTGGAGTTATCATCTGTGAAAATGAAATGTCTATATATTTTACATTCTTAGCCCTGACCATATGTACTCCAGAACCATATTATCTATGGCCTGCTGTATCTAACTGAATATCCGTGTTCTCATCTCAACTCATTGTGTCTCAGACCCAGTTAACTTATGCCATACATGCTCCTCTGGGAGTTTATAGCATCTCTTAAAATTGAAAAGAAATAGTGACCCCTTCTTCCCAACCTACCATATGCAATTCAAAACAATTTAAATTCTAAAGCATAAAGTAAGCATAAGAAAGTCTAAGTTCTAATATTTCCTAGGTTAGTACCTTGGGTGTTTTCTTCTAAACTGTCAAGTTATTTTGTAAAATATTGTTGCTTTCACTTTGTTGGTACCCTTGACTCATGATTAGGCTGTGATGGCTTTTATGCAACTTCTTCACTCAGTAAATCATAATTGTTCTAGGAAACCACACTTGAAAATTGAAAGTATTTTTTCTATTGTCTTTTCTTTATTCCATATATCCACATAAATAAATCAGCTCCTTCTTCTTTTAAAACATCTCCTGGTGTTTTGCCTTGTCTTTATTCACATAGATACCACCCTAGCCTGTGCTCTCCTCATCTCTGCCCTAGGTAGGGGAGGTAAGTCTTCTCTCTTCTCTATCTTCCACCTCTTTTTGGCTCCAATTCAATTTACCTTCTCCAAACGCTACCTTTAGCATCTTATTTTGTTGTTTAAGAGCTTCCAGTGGCTTTCCAGCCTATTTCTCAACTCCAAAGTCTTAACCTCCAAGTCTAGATTACTTTTAAAGAAGAACTAGTTCATTTATTCAAGTTCTTCATAAGTCCCTGTCCCGAGGAGTCTCCTTAATGACCTGCCTCTGAGCTTTGCTCAACACCACTTCATTACCTAGCATGACTTCTTGCTGCTACATATCCTGCCCTTGCCTTCCATTACTCCTTTAGCCTCAATTTCTACCTCTCTTCTTTGGTTTAGTAAACATAATATCTATTTTCATGTAACATATTATGGTATTACATTTTTTTATTTCTTCAACAAATGTTTATAGATCATGTCATTTGTAGAAGAAAGATTTTTCTAAGCATTTTGTTAGTTTGTTTTGCATAGTTCCCCAATTATTTAGTATCCACATCTTGCCTCTTTAACTGGTCTATACATGCTTATGATACACGAAAATTAGTTAGTTATTAACTTGTTGGATTATAGAAGAGAATAAAATCCAAGAGGGAAGCAATTACATATGAAATATAAAAAAATAGATACAAATCAAAAGTATTCTTGGACATAAGACTATGAAACATAAGAAAGCTGTCAGCAAAAATAAATCACTTTCTTCACTGTACCAGCTCAGTTCCTTCTAATGTAGCCTGGCGCCACTGATAATAAAAGTAATCAGATTTTTTTAAGGTGGGGAAAGGAAAACTTTATCCAAATCTTAATGTTAAATTTCCACAGATCATTTCATTATATGATATTTAGGCACTGGGATATTCTCAATTGACTTAGCAAATAGTGAATGGAAATTTGCCAATATATAGTCAGCAAATATTCACCAGTCTTGCAATCAGCATTGATTAACTACCATGAAAGGATATCAGATTTAGTCAGGGATCTGAGGGTGGTGGCTTTAATTGTCTAGGCTTTTCCCTTTTTTTTCCCCTTTTTTTTAAAATTTCAAAATGATCACTGTAATTATATAATATAAAATAACAGCTTCAGGTGTTGTAGGCTGAATCAACATATTTTATTTTCCTATGGTAAGCTGCATTGGAATAGCTTTCTTTATTAGACAACAAAATGTGCATATTTTAAAACTTGAGAAGTCTAAGGGGAAAAAAATTAGACTCCCATCTGGTTCTTGACCCAATTTCATTTTGTTATTGCTGTTTTTTTTGAAGATTTAATTTATTTGTCAGAGAGAGAGAGAGCGCACACAAGCAGAGGGAGCAGTAAGCAGAGCAGGCAGAGAGGGAGAAGCAGCCTTCCCACTGAGCAAGGATCCTGAATTGGGACTCAATCCCAGGACCCTGGGATCATGACATGAGCTGAAGGCAATGGCTTAATGGACTGAGCCACCCAGGCATCCCTTGTTGCTATTTTTTATGCCTATTTGTTAGGTTGTCCTTCAGAATCTTCACATTTCTTCCAAGTGCATTTACTTCGCTTTTCCTCCTCTTCCTCATATTGTGTAACTACGTATATACATATATCATGCTACTTATTTAAAAATTATTTTCCTATTCATGAAAGGAACTGTAGTTTTGGGATAAGATGTAGTCAATATATAAAATATAAAGAAGGAAATGAAAATTACCCATAATTCTACTACCTTAAACATTTTTTCTAGACTTGAATAATATTACATAATAAGTCAATTATATCATGTCACACATTATCATAATAAGGATTTTCTGTGGTCTTAAATATTACTTAAAAAGCATGATTTTTAGCTATGCTATAGTGTTTTACTGTGTATAAAGTTTAGCCCTTCTTTTGTTGACCATCTACATCGTTTCTGATATTTAGCTATTGAAATGTTTTGAAAATAAAGTCCTGGTCATATTTTTGGTTATTCTTTAGGATAAATACTTAGAAGTGAAATTCTTAGAAGGTTCTTTACTCATCTTAAAAATTTACTTTTCAGAAATTTTTACTTAAGTATTCCCAGTGGATATTTCTGTGAGAGTTCTAGGATGATATATTTTCCACTACACTATCTTCCTTCCCAGTATAAGACAAATAATTATGAAATTGAACAGTTATTTCTTTCATATGTTCTCATTTGCTCCCATGGTTACAGGTTACAGGTTACAAGTCCACAGCTTCTGCTACCAACTAAATCTCTTCTCTTTTTTCCTGTTGCCTTCCTTACTCTGGCCATCTACCTGGTTTTCTTAGCAGAAACTTCAGAATCATCCTGGAAAACTATCCTGCCTTCATCTACCTTTGGTTACTCTACTCCCAAAGTGTCTTTTCCATCAGTCTTTCCACTGACATTTCCACAGTCTAGCTTATCTTAACTATGTTCCTAACTTGCTTTTCCACCACCAATATGCCCGCCTTCAAACTTTCCTTCTTAGACTCCCCTAAATATATTTGAAAAAATAGATACAATTATGAAATTCTCTTGCTTTATATTCATTGTAAAAATACATTCTCCTAGAGAATTATTTTCAGGTTCTTTAATATGGCACAGAAGTCTTACCACACTTCCCATGAAGTGATGTCCCAGTTTACCAATGTACAGTTATCTCCACCCATCCCTCATGCCTATGCCATACAAATCACACACTGTCTCTTCCATGATCTCTCATTTCATCCATTCCTTTTTCCTTGATGAAATTCCCTTTCCTTTTTCTCATTGGAAACTCCTCTTTCAATTCTCAGTTTATATGTCATTACTTTATACAGCTGATCTCTTTAGACCACAAAAATTCTTAACTAAATTTCCCTTTTGCTGTAGTAGACATCATATTGTATTATATCTAATTGTTGATGTGATTATCTCTTCCTTTGAGCTCTTTGAAGTCAACATTTCTGAATAGATCACCTTTATGTCCCTTGTGCCAATCAAATATAGTGACACCCAATTTTACATGCTTTAACATGTTTGTTGTGTTGTTCTATATACTCACACATTGCTTTCAGCCTACACAGTGTTTTCTTTGCCTGGCTCAGTATTTGATAATTTGTATTGGGTTTTCTGGGCATTCGTTGGTCATATTTTAAAGCTATCCATAAAATTTAATCTATAGCAGAATATTTACATTGCCTTAAGAATCATATCAATCCCATTTCTGAGACATTGCTTAGATGTAAAACATTTTAGAAGCCAGGAAAAGCAGGATCTTGAAAATATTTTGTTCAAAGGATCCAAGAATAGAAAAAAACTAAAGTGGGTTATTTTTCATGGTCAATTGATTGTTTATTTTCCTTCAATCTTAAAAATGGTCAACACGGGGGCGCCTGGGTGGCTCAGTCGTTAAGCGGCTGCCTTCAGCCCAGATCAGATCCCAGGGGCCTGGGATCGAGCCCTGCATCGGGCTCTCGCTCTGCGGGAAGCCTGCTTCTCCCGCTACCATTCCTTCTGCTTGTGTTCCCTCTCTCGCTGTGTTTCTCTCTGTCAAATAAATAAAATCTTAAAAAAAAAGTGGTCAACACGGGGTGCATCTCAGACAGTTGAGTGTCTGCCTTTGGCTCAGGTCATTATCTGAGGGTCCTGAGATGGAGCTCCACATCAGGCTCCTTACTCAGTAGGGGGCCTGCTTCTTCCTCTCCCTCTGCTGCTGCTCCCACTGCTTGTGCTCTCTCTCTCTCTTCCCGTCAAATAAATAAAAATCTTTAAAAAAATAAAAAAAATCATTAAAAAATGGTTAACACTTACAAACAAGCAATTAAACCATGAGTCCTTTGGAGAAACTGGAAATATCAAGAGGTAGCAAAAGACAGTGACTTCTAGGGTAGTAATAAAGATTACAAATTGACCCATTGAATGGTCTTCTTTATAGTGGTAGGATATGATGTGGTCTTTGGAGTAAGATCATTCCATGGTAAATTTTAAACTGCCATCCATACATTGGTGATTGTGTTTTTTGCAATTGCACTTGTCTCTCAAATGCTGACTATAACAGTTTTTCTTTTCTTCTCCTTTTAATCTTAACCATAAGTGTTCTAGAATGCATATGCTAATATGAAACAGTTAAGGGGTTTTGAACAGGAAAACCAATTTCAAATATTTCCTTTGGTTAGAATTTTTTCCCTTTAGTTGCAACTTTTCAGATTTCAACGTGGAATTTAATGTGCAGACAAGAAAGGGTTTTTATTAACTCTAATTCTGATGAACAAATCAATGACTTCCTGGATACTAGTATCTTTTTTTTTAGATTAATGCTCTAAATGTTTGAACCTGTTGAATCAGATAACTTAAACAAACATTCTGTCTGTACATTAATTGCTATCGAGGATTAATGTTATTTATAAAATGAAATCAATATGATCTTTACTGCTCATTAACTGAGATGTTCTGGGCTCAATTCTGTTTTATTTTTCAATTAAGTTCTATTACTTTTCTTTATTGGCCCTTGAAAAATAGCTGTGGAAACAAGCTTAATCATTCTGAAAATGTCAGAGTCAACAAAATGCCCTAATGGAAAGCCTTAGGGCATATATTTGTTCAACATTGAACAAATATATTTGTTCATATATTTGAACTTAAAAAAGAATCTAGTGTTCAATCATTGGAAATTACAGATAATTTATATAACTATCCTTTTTTCTGCATTCCTTTTTAAAGTGAGTGATTTTCTCTCAGTTGTTCATTTCATTCTTTGCATAAAATCAAAAGCCTCAGGATGCCTGGGTGGCTCACTTGGTTAAGCAGCTGCCTTAAGCTCAGGTCGTGATCCCAGGATCCTGGGATTGAGTCCCACATCAGGCTCCTTGCTCAGCGAGGAGCCTACTTTACCTTTTGCCTCTGCCTGCCTCTCTGCCTGCTTGTGTTCTCTTTCTCTCTCTCTGACAAATAAATAAAATCCTTTAAAAAAAAATCAAAAGCCTCATGATGCTTTTGTTATTGCTGGTAAATATGGGACTGCCCAAAAGGCAAACACTGCAATTTGGGGTAAGGTACACTTCCAGAAAGACCTCACTACCTGAAACCTGTTGTTTAGCAGGTCTGCTCTAGGTCCAGCCTTGGTCCCTCTCCTTCAGGCTCTGTAGTTGCCTGAGTAATGGTCTCCAAAGATGTCCACATTCTAATCCCTAGAAGCTGTGACTTGTCACTTTTCCTAACAAATCATCTTACACCACAAGCAGATGTGATGTTAAGTACTTTTTGAGATGGAAAGATTGTCCTGGATTATCCAGGTGGGGTCTCAATGTAATCACAGATGTCCTTATAAGAGGGTAGTAGGAGGGTGAAATAGAGATGATGTGACAGCAAAACAGACCAAAATAAAGGTTGGGCATCCAAGGAATTTGAGCAACTTCTACATGCTGGAAAAGGCAAGTAAATGAATTCTCCTTGAGAGCCTTCAGAAGGTAGCCAGGGCAACACAGGGATATTCAAATCAAAACCACACTGAGATACCACCTTTCCCTAGTTAGAATGGCCAAAATCAACAAGACAGTAAACAACAAATGTTGTAGAGGATGTGGAGAAAGGGGAACCCTCTTCCACTGTTGGTGGGAATGCAAGTTGGTGCAGCCACTTTGGAAAACAGTGTGGAGATTCCTCAGGAAATGAAAAATAGAGCTACCCTATAACCCTGCAATTGCACTACTGGGTATTCAACCCAAAGAAGCAGATGCATTATAAAGAAGGGCCATATGAACCCCAATGTTCATAGCAGCAATGGCCACAATTGCCAAACTGTGGAAAGAGCCAAGATGCCCTTCAACAGATGAATGTATAAAGAAGATATGGTCCATATATATGATGGAATATTTTGCCTCCATCAGAAAGGATGAATATCTAATTTTTGTATCAACATGGACAGGACTGGAAGAGATTATGCAGAGTGAAATAAGTGGAGAGAGTCAATTATCTTATGGTCTCACTTACTTGTGGGGTATTAAGGAAAAACATGGAGGCCAATGTGAGAAGGAAAGGAAGGGTGAATGGGGGGAAATTGGAGGGGGTGATGAACCATGAGAGACTGTGGACTCTGAGAATGAACTGATGGTTTTGGAGGGGCAAGTGTAGGGGGTTGGGTGAGCCTGGTGGTGGATATTGAGGAAGGCATGTATTGCATGGAGCACTGGGTGTGGTGCGTGAACAATGAATCTTGTAACACTAAAAATATAAACATATTTAGGAGAAAACAAACAAACAAAAAAACACTGATTTTAACCCAGTGAAACCCATTTTGGACTTTGGACTCCCAGAACTGTTAGAAAATAAATGTGGACTATTTTTAAAACATCAAGTTTGTGATAATTTATTACAGCAGCAGCAGAAACCAATACAGAGCCCAGAGGGCTCCAGATGTATTGTATTTCTGAACTGATGGCTAGAGCTGGTCAATGAAGGAACCATTTCTGGGCATTAAGGCCATTCATGCCTTTAAAGGCCCATTCAGTGCCTTGAAAGAAATAATTTACCTGAGAAGGGTAGAAATTTACTTCTAAGGGCACTTTTAATAACCTGACTGACAGCTTCTGAAACACATAAGTGAAAGTACTATTCCTGGTCTACCCCAGTTGAATATTGTAGAAACAGTCTTCCTCAAAAGCTGTCTACTGATAGTAGGTAAATATGATGAAATTTTAGAATTAGGTTTACCTGGTCTCTAATTAGGTTTGCTTGGTCTCTTCCAGGAAATGTTTTGGTCTTTAGGAGGATTCTAGGTAAGCGAAAATGATGAGATGATTTTTTACTCACCATTTTAATTTTTCTTAGGCTAGTAAGTTTTGTGTTCTCTATAAACTAATAAAGCTTGCTTCTTTGAGGGAGAGGAACATTTATTGCTCATATAGTAATAATACTGTGAAGCAGAGAAAATGCATCTATTGCAGGGTTTCTATTTATACATTAAATCTCTTTGACTGAAAAGTCCTCAAGGAGAGAACTTTCTGGACCATTTTATCAAAAAGGCATCAAAATATAGCAAGGTTTAGCCCTCACAATGTGGATACAATGGTGGCCAATGTTATTTTCAGTTCCTGTGCCTTTTAGCCACATCTTTTGGTTTTCTTTGGAAGAAAGATCAATGTCATAAAGAGGAATAGTGTCAAAAAAAAAAAAAAAAACGTGGGTTTTGCAGTCCACCTCCAACCTCAGCTGGACCATCTACTTTCAACACTACCATATACTGAGCCTCAATTTCCTCCACTGCAAGGGGATAATATTCCCATCCTGGTTGTGTTAACACATTAAATAGATGTAACTGCTTAATCCCTGAGTTCCAACCTTGGCTTCTAGTTCCAATCACGAACTAGAAGTGTGAGTTTGGACTACTTTCGAAGTTCCTTTTTATGGAGCTTAATAAGAACTAAAAAATGGCAGCTATTATTATTACTTTGCTAAGCTATAGATTCAGAGATTTGAAAAAAACATTTTATTTAATCCCTTGAGTTATTGAGAAAATAGCTCATAGAAAATGCTTGTTGGTTGTATGGGAGGTATTGTAATAAACGTTTTCTAATTTTCCACAACAGTGATAGGTTGGTTCTTTTATTTATCCGTTTTGTAGTTCTAAAAGGGAATGTTAAGGAAAGTTAAGGGATTTGTCAGAAGTTTTATGCCTAGTTGGTGGCACAGCCAAGAATCAAACATGACAGAGAGCCTCTTGCATGCAAGCTCTTAACCACCTCTCTAAACCGTATGCAACAGTGGCTGGTGTTAGTTTTACAAATATGAAATGAGTTGGCACAAGTAAAACACTACTTAATGATGTATGTCTCCCTAACCAAACCTTCCCTGCAGCCTGGTTTTGCCTCCTCACCTGAGGGTATAAGTAATCACAATAATCAATAAATTGTACACCATTTCTAAAACAAACCCCTTGCTATTTTTTTCAACTCAATCTAAGAAAGAAATGGAAGGAGAGGGTGGCACAGTTCTTCAGTCATTGCTGCATTCAAACTTTCCCCAACAATACCTTTTTATAAAATAAGTCAACTTGATGACTTTTGCATCTGTGGTTATTTGGGGTGAAGGAATTGTATAAAAGGTGTGTAATGCTGAAAAGGGCGAGGTCACAGAACCAAAACCTCTTAACATGCCATCTTCTGTTTGAATATGCTGGCTTAGTGGAATGTGTATCTGATGCCTATCAGTGTATCTGTCCTTAGTAGATGTCAATTTGTTTTTCATGTACTAGCCCCTAGAAACAAGCACCCACTTTCCAAATATCTAGTGTCAGAAAATACCTGTATACATCTTCCCCAGGTACTAACATTAGATTACCTGAAATTCCCACAGACTAACTGTGGGAACAGCATCATGCTGCACAGAGTGTAAACTGAAACACTAACACTGGGTGAACAATAACAATAACTTGAATATGGATGCTGACAATGAATTGAATATAGTTGCTGGCAGAATCAATTATTCTGACTAGCTTTTTCAGACAGAACTGGATTTTGTCTTTTGGTATATAGCTTTACTTTGTTTTTTATTTTTTTTTGTATGAAAATAACTTTATAAGGTTCATTGGTTTCATTAATGTATGATTAATAGTTGCTGCCATTTATCGGATGTTTACTGTGTACCAAGTGGTATTTTGGATGCTTTCTCTATGTCATCTCATTTAATCCTTCTAAATGTTCCATGACATCAATGTTATATCTGTTATATGGGTTGGAAAACTGAGAGTCAGATCACATTAAAGTTAAAAGTTACACAATTTGTGAATAACAGATGTAGGATGTGAACCTAAGTCTGTTTAAATTACAAAGATATGCTAGTCCCACTGTGACAATGCCTCTTTTAAATAAGTCATTTTGTTCTTTGAAATCCTAAGGGTTGGGATTTTTGTGGAGCCTAAAGCAATAGTTTCCTTAGCTTCCTGGTTCTTTGGAATATCAAAACGGTCACATAATTGATTGGATTTTTCTTCTAGATCTAGTGATCTCCAGAAACATAAGAGTTTAAAATGTATACAAGTATCCAGAGAGATTTGAACACTCTTTCTTCATACGACAAGGAGCATAAGACCTGACTTTAACAACATGTGCAGTGGACTCAGGACCAGTCTTTAGAGTCTCATCTGGAAGACTTTCTATAGGAAACAGATGGGAGGGATGAATAAGAACTGAGTCAACCTTACAGGGGCTGAATCTTTGGTTATGATTACGTAAGCCAACCTTTTATGTGAAGAGATTATAAACCAGGTAGAGTAAAAGTATCCCTCTGTGAATCAGTGGCTGATGTGTTCTCCATTAGACAATTGCTGTATTTAATAAAGCCCTAGGAATAAAACCCTTCCAATTTACCATTTAATATGGTAAAAATAAATGAAGGATCATCTTTTTTTAATTAACATATAATGTATTATTTGTCCGAGAGTACATGTCTGTGAATCATCAGGTTTACACATTAATGAAGGACCATCTTGCACAGACCATATTCCTAAGATTATGTTTTATTCATTTATTATTTAGTTTTTATCATAGTCTAGTTTTTTTTTTCATGTAGATGTGATGTATCTGGCACTTCTCAAGGTTGTATCTTAAGGCATGAATGAGAAGCATCTTGCTGATATTTATAATTCTAGAAATTATTTTTCACAAAATTGTAGCTACCCTAAAATTGATTAAATTGAAACTTTAAAAGAAAATTGCATACAAATCATTCTGATCAGATACTTCATTGTATTGTCCATCTATTTTTATATGGAAGCCAAGTGACAACAAACATTACTTTCAACAAGTTATTTCTATTATTAGAAATTTAACACTATATTGTATTCCCAAATATGGCCCTCCTATAACATAATAATTAAATAAAATGTTTAAACTATATTTAATCTTATCACTCTATTCTTTATGTTTTCCCAGATTAAATTAAAAAATAATGATCAGTAGTTTTAACAATTGATTTAAGTTTTATTTTATGTCTTTTCTTGATAACAGATTGGTTGATCTAAACCTAATTTGTCCATTATGGTAGCCACTTAGCTACATAGAACTCTTGAGCCCCTTAAATGTGGCTAGTCCAAATTGAGATATGTTTAAGTATAAAATACATACCAGATTTTGAATGTAAAGCATACCAATAATTTTTAAATTGATTGTATGCTGAAATGATAATATTTTGGATATATTGGGTTAAATAAAACATACTATTTAAGCTAATTTTACTTTTTTTCCTTTACTTTTTAAAAATGTGGCAACTAGCAAATTTGAAATTACACATGTAACTTGCAGTGTTGCTCTTATTCAATTTCTATTAAATAGTACTGATCTAGAATCTCTTGGTAAATAAAAAGACCCTTTCTGTTTTTTTCAGCCATCTGAAAAAAATGAGAGTGATTCTTTCAACCTCATTTGACTCTCAAGAATTCAGTGTAACCATAACTTTCTAAAGTGTACCACTTACTTGTAAATTGTACCCTAGTGGCAAAAAGCATTTTTTAAATATCTTTTTTCTTATATTTTTTTAAATTTTATTTATTTATTTGACAGAGAAAGAGAGAGAAATCACAAGTAGGCAGAGAGGAAGGCAGAGAGAGAGGGGGAAGCAGGATCCCTGCTGAGCAGATTTCAGCAGAGTTAGACCACAGGGATACTGAGATCATGATCTGAGCTGAAGGCAGAGGCTTTTAACCCATTGAGCCACCCAGGTGCCCAGGCAAAAAGCATTTAATTTACCTTCCAAATGGGTTCTCTTTACAAGCAGGGAGTGATTTTCTTTGGAAAAGTTTGGCTTAACAAATTTTAATTGATAGTAATACTAAGAAAGTAAAGGGGGAATTATTTTACAATTATGGTTTATAAGGAACAAGTAATTGAAAACTCTTTGAATGTATCATAATATATACTGCATATAACTTAATACTATGCTATTATAATAGAAAAATACATGATTATATATCTGTCTTCATGCTTGCCTTCTTAGCTACTGGTAAACTGGCAGAGGTTTAAAATATAAAATTAGCTTCTTAACAGTTAGGCATAATTAGTTATAAAATTCTTCTCCTATCAAATCATTAAAACATGCTCACATGCAATGACTTGTAAAAATAATCCACTCTTGTTTGTCTGTGTGCTTGGTAGGTATCTCTTTTCTTCATCAGTGTCCCAGTTTAGAACAGCAAGAGTTCTTTGAGCTGAAGTGAGGCTGGATTTTTCATTCTGACAACTACCTGTGACAGATACTTAAAGACCATGTTTTTGAGCCTGTAAAGATGCCTGGAAGGCCAAGTTTGTGTGTTTTCCATTTATATATAATGCTATTTTTGTTACAACACTAATGGTTTGTTTTCCTGCTTATACAGATCAACAAGTCATCTTGCCAGGGAGTTGCTTTGTTCTTTGTGAGTTGTGTTATTATCATTCATCTCTGTCCTCTACAGAATGCTCCTCCTTAACCTCTTTTCCTCTATTAAGGACAAACTTGAAGGATGTTCTAAGTCCTTTCAGACAGCATTAAGTTGAAACAGAAGAGGAAGGAAAAGTTAGATCAGTTTAATAAACACGATTAGTTAAAAAAACAAATATCAAGCGTAAAATATCCAGTGGTGGGTTGTTAAAAAGCAGTTTCACAAAATGACAAGCTTTACTGATTAAAAGAGCCATAAATGCTCCATTAAACAGTAGCTATTCTCATTATAGACTACACGCATTATGGCAGCAGATTAGGTTGTTTTTTTAAATTAACATATAATGTATTATTTGCCCCAGGGTACATGTCTGTGAATCGTCAGGCTTACACATTTCACAGCACTTATCATAGCACATACTCTCCCCAATGTCCACAACCCAGCCACCCTATCCCTACTCCGCCACCTTCCAGCCACCTTAGTTCATTTCGTGAGTCTAGGAGTCTCTTATGGTTTATCTCCCTCCCCATCCCATCCTGTTTCATTTCTCTCCCCCACCCCCCAAAACCCCCGCCTTGCCTCTCAAATTCTTCATATCAGAGAGATCATGTGATACTTGTCTTTCTCTGACTGACTTATTTCGCTTAGCATAATACCCTCCAGTTCCATCCACGTCGTTGCAAATGGCCAGATTTCATTTCTCTTGATGACTGCATAGTATTCCATTGTATATATATATACCACCTCTTCTTTATCCATTCATCTGTTAATGGGCATCTAGGTTCTTTCCATAGTTTGGCTATTGTGGACATTGCTGCTATAAACATTCAGGGGTAGCAGATTAGTTTTATTGACAAACTTAGATATTTTTCTTTGGTTCATTAAAAAATTAATGTTTGTAGTAACTACAATACTGTCCATGTGGTTTACATTCAGAGTGGTTACAGGAGATGACATAGTGGTTTAGGGCAGCATGATTTAGCTGACCAAGTGGTATTTCACTCTGTTTCCACTGGAAAGAGACAGCCAAGCCGTAGCTTTTCCATATATGGAACCAAAGTGACAGCATTCTAAGAAGGCTGTTAACCTGGGTAAAAGTTCCTTTGAAGTATTCTGCAGGACTATAGCCCCAGAAGCTTCACTGAAATACTACAGCCCAGGAAGAGCCTCTGGACTCATTTCAGTGAGGAAAAAGCAACAACCCTGAACATAAGTGATCTTAGTAGGGATTTAGCCCTTCCTCCTCCTACAAAGTTTGATATATAAGCTTGAAGCTCTGGGCCACAACACTTCATCCTGTCAGGTGATCTCCCCATTCTCTCCTTGCCCTTTTTGGCTTTCTCTGCTTGCAGAGCCCACAGTATATTCATGAGGAGAAGCTTTCCATGTAGCTTGACTAGGAAGTTCAGGCACCTAGACTTCAGCAGTTCCCACAGGACACCAGGTGGCAGAGACCAGGACACGTCTCTGCCATACCCTAACCTAGAATCCGAGATGCAAGCCATGGGCTATGTGGTTTTTCCAAGGAGTCTCTTTCTTAAGCTAGTTTGGGTACTCCAGATACAAATGGACCTTCTAGCATTCAGATGGTTCATTCAGGAAGGGAGGGGCTATGAAGACATGCTATGATCTTTGGTCCTGACATATTTTTCTGATTTTCTTCCTGACTTTTCTTTCTTACTTTTCAAACTTTGAGTGTATATGTGGTATACAAGCAGTGCTTCATTCATCAACTTTCTTTACCAACTCCATCCTTCTCTTATACCTCTATTTGTAATCATGATACTGTCACTTTTCATCACCCAGGGTGATCTTTGACACTTTCTTTACTTTTTATCTAGCCAACTTCACAACTAACCAATTGCCAAATCTCACAAATTTTCCTTTTATATTTTCTGTTTCCTCTGCCATCACTTACTTGGATCTAGGCCCTCCTCATCTCATGCTTGGATTTTTTATAATTGCCTCCTGACTCATCTCTCCACCTTCCATAAGGTCCCTGCTTGTATTCATTCTGCACTCCTCTGTCAGACTAACCTTCCTAAAGCTCTATGATCATTTTAATATTCCACTGTGTGAGGACTTTGAGCTTCCTAAAGGATAAGCTCCATTTTGACATTCAAGATATTCCAGTGCAGAAATTTAACCTTAGCTCTCACTAAGGTGAGAGCTTATACCTAGGTGAAGCCTATACCTAAAATTCTCTACTCTCACTTTCTTAGTCCCAGGCTGTCCCTGTGTCTGTGATTTCTCTTACATCATGCTTCCTAAGAATTGCTTTCCCCTGATTTTCATTCACTGCTTACTTATGAACTGTTTACACCTACTTCTTCCAAGAAACTTTCCACATGATCCCCTCTCAAAATGATCTCCTCATACTCCTAATTCCTGGCTCTTAGATAAATAGTTGGGTACTGCTTTTTGATACCTCTTACATTTCTGCCTTGAAATATCTCATTATTTCACACATGTTTTGTTCATTTACTTTCACCTATATACATCTTTCTTCCCCACAAGAATATACATTTGTAAACAAATTTCCTTGAGATTCTTAGATTCTGGGACCTTTGTTTCAAATAGTCAATGTTCATCTTGTGATCAGTCATGAGTCTTTCCTCTAATGCCCTTGTTTCTGTTATTTGATTATTTTATTCCTCCTTTGGACATCAGTAAAAGTTTGTTTAATAAGCAGATTATTTGTGTAGTATTCTGATAAAGTAGTAAAATTTCCAGTGTTTGGTTTTTATGTAAAATGTTTTCTTTTAACTTACTTTTTCTTAGCTATTAGTTTTTGCTTCATTATCGCAATTTCTTTCTAAAGAGAGTTCATCCCATTAATGGAAAACTGTGGTTCTCCAGAGCATCTTGAAGTGACTGAGTATTTAATTCTGGGGCAGCAACTGAGAAAACTGAATTGCTCTAGGTAACACAGGGAGAGAAGAAGGGGAAAAGAGCCAGGGAAGACCTGTCTTCCCTGTTGTGTAACACAGCCAATGAGGGAAGAAAAGGGAAGGACCAAACTGTGAGCAGTGAGACAAAACTCCATGACAGAAGTGCTGCATTGGGGTTTGTTAGACTGATGTGGGGTGGATGGCTCACTATCTTCACATCAAGGATCTTCAGTAAAGGTGACATAGTTTACTGATACTCTTGTAATAAAGGGTTAGTCAGGGAAATTCAAAAGGATATTGAGTTTCATGTCTGGGCCAACAAAGTGTGAAGACTGAAAAAGCTAACTCTGTTCTCTGGGTCATATCTAAAGCCTGTTAGTGTTGGTAACTCCCAAAAATCTCCCTGGTTTTCAGATGATAGACATGAAAAGAGTTTACACTGATGTGGAACTAAAATCCTCACAAAATCTTTTTATCCTAACAGAAACCCTGTGAGGCAAGTAGGGTAGATTTTAGTAATTCCACATTACAAGTTTAAAAATTGGAGATTCAGAAAAATTATGTGCCAAAAAGGATTCAAGGCTGTGATCTTGTTCTTTTAATTTAAAATCTAGTTCCTGGGTGTTATACGAAAACAATGAATCATGGAACACTGCATCAAAAACTAATGATGCACTGTATGGTGACATAATATAATAATAATAAAAAATCTAGGGGCGTCTCAGTGGCTCAGCCATTAAGGGTCTCCCTTCGGCTCAGGTCATGATCCCAGGGTCCTGGGATTGAGCCCCACATCAGGCTCCCTGCTCAGCGGGGAGTCTGCTTCTCCTTCTCCCACTCCCTGAACTTGTGTTCCCTCTCTTGCTGTCTCTGTCTGTCAAATAAATAAATAAAATCTTAAAAAAAACTAGTGCTATCTCCATCCTTTCTCTTTTTTCCTCTTTGCTGTTATGTAGCTGGAATCTGTAGGCAGAATTGCTTTTCTACAATTCACATTACTTTTTGTGTTTGTCAGTTTGTTTTTCAGAAAATCAATCACCTTGCTTTTCTCTTGTGTATGAACCCCTATCCTGAATCTTCAGTCATTAAAATGTTTGGCTACTTCATTACCCCCAGGTTTCAGATATATGTCATCAAAATCTGAATTTTACACCCAAAATTATTTACACATGACAGTTCATATTCTGATTTTAGTTAAGTGTTGTTCTATAGTCTTTTTTTACTTTGTCATTTTTTATCATCATTTTCTTTATTTTTTTTGTCAAATATACATTTTATGAACAACCATGACATTATTTTTATTAGTAGTAGTAGTATTTTTAAAATTGCTTTCTACTATCTTGGTTTATGGATTTTTTTTTTCTTCTTCTATGTCATTTGCCTCTCTCTCTGTAAACTTTTCTATCTCTCACAAGCCTTTCTGAATCTTAAGTCTGTGATTCTGAGCATCCTGTTTCTAGTTCCATCTTAAAGTGTACTATTAGATAAAGAAATTAAATTTTTTCCTGGAATGATTTAATTCTTGTGGTCTAATCACAGGGTTAATTTCTTCATTGGAGATCATGAGTTATCTTTTTAAATGCAAATAATTATTTCTCTTTAATTCTTTCCTTTAATGTGCTAGAGAGAATCAGAAAATAGACATTATTTTATATTGATCACTGATTAAAATAAATGTACTTTAAAACTAGTTCTTGTTATTTGTAGTAAGATAAATTCACAAGAACTTAAAAGTCCAATTTCTACAGAAATTTTTAAGCAAATTATTTAAAAGTTTTAAACAGATAATAAGCCTTATAAAAAGCGATTTTGTAACATTTGAACTCTTTATCCCAGGAAACCCAGTTCTAAGAATCTATTCCCTGGAAATTATCAGAAATATGGTTAAGAATTTATATACATGGATTCCTCCATAGTATGATTTATAAAGATAAAAAACTGGAAACAGTTAAAAGGATAATTGTGTAATTAAATACTATAGAGTCATAAAATCCTGTTTTTGAAGATTAGGTTTGATAAAGGTATTCATGATATGATGTTAATAAAGAAAATTCAAGATATAAAAAAAATATATATACATTTTGATCCCAAGTTCCTTCTATACTTAATAGATAATATTAACTTAGTGGGGAATGAAGTTTCCACTTATTTTGCTTAAAATGAGAATTGCACTATCATTATATTCTTCTGCTTTTAATTTTTAACATATTAATAATAAATGACATCTATTTTTGTAGCATTTATTCAAACACAGAAAAGTACGTAGGAAAGAAATACTGTCTATGCTATTCTGAAATAAACCCCTTAAGCAACACAGAATAGGTTAAGCATGGAAAAAGAAGTAGGTAATCTGGGCCCAGTGACTCATTCATTCTAAAAGGGCTCTGGCCCTCCTGGACTCATCTACCAATTAGTATTTCACTGGTGAGCAGGTATGTGATGCGAGTAGAAATGAGGAAGACATTTAGTCAAAATGAGTTTCAAAAAAGAACTTGATTCTGCAGACCTTTTTATTATGAAGTGCTTCAGAGAAGGGCGTGGAAGACTTAAGCAGAGATTTAAAAGACTTCTTGCACTTAGTTCTTACCAAAGAGAATTCTGAACAGCGAAGCCAACGAAACAGATGGCTCAAATTTTCTTTGAAATGTAGACAGATTGAAGAGGAAGAAGTTTGGCAAAAATACATTTGGGGTTTGGCCAAACTGAAAACATTTGAGAAATGGTATGAAACACTGGAAAAACATTAAAGCACTCGAACACTCACACTAAGTGTAATGAGATGGATATACAAAGAGAAATGGAGCTTAAAGATCGGGCCACAGTTTCTGGTCAACCATCACAGCAACTGTTTCATTCTGGGGAAGGATGGACACTGATGGCTGGTAGTTCTACTTGTGCAATGGAAATTACCTGCAAAATTGAGGGAACTCATGCAATTGAAAGACGCATGTGACTAAAGCTGCTTGAGCAACTGAAACACCCCAAGCAACTGAATCTACTGAGACATTCTTCTCAAGTACACATGACATTCTCTAGGATAGTTCATAACTTAGGCCACAAATTAAGTTTGAATAGTTTTAAAACATAGATAGCATACAAAGTATCTTCTCTGGTCACATCATGATGAACTTAGAAGGAAAACTGAAAAAGTTTTCAGCTTTTATCAAAACAAATACCAAAACTAATGAGATGTTATGAAAGCAGTTCTGAGAGATTTATAGCAACAAATGCTGATACTCAAAAAATAAGAAAGATCTTAAATTAATAAGATAACTTGACAATTTAAGGAACTAGAATTGCCACAATGAAAAAAATCAGAAAATAACAAATACTGATGAGGATGTAGAGAAATTAGTATTCTCACACACTGTTGTGAGAATAGTTTAGTCACTGTTGAAACTGTGGAGTTTCCTCAAAAAATTCAAAATAGGGGGCGCCTGGGTGGCTCAGTCGTTGGGCGTCTGCCTTCGGCCCAGGTCAGATCCCAGGGGCCTGGGATCGAGCCCCGCATCGGGCTCTCTGCTCTGCAGGAAGCCTGCTTCTCCCACTACCATTCCCTCTGCTTGTGTTCCCTCTCTCTCTGTGTTTCTCTCTGTCAAATAAATAAAAAAAATCTTAAAAAAAAATAAAAATAGAACTACCATACGATTAAGCAATTCTACTTTTGGGTATATACCCAAAAGAATTGAAAGAAGAGTATTGAAGAAATATTTGTATATCTGTGTCCATAGCAGAATTATTTACAATAGCCAGAAGGTGGAAGCAACCCAAGTGTCCATTGATAGATGATGGATAAACAAAATGTGGTATATACATACAATAGGATATTATTCAGCCTTAAAGGAGAAGGAAATTCTGACACCTGCTATAACAGATGAAACTTGAGAACAGTACGCTCAGTGAAATAAGCCAGTCACAAAAGGACAAATGCTGTTTGATTGCACTTATATGAAGTACCTAGAATAGTCAAATTTATAGAGATAAAAAGTAGAATGGGGGTTTCTAGGGGCTGGACGGAAAATGAAATATAGAGTTCATAGTCAATAAATACAGAATTTCTGTTTTCACGACTAAAAGAGTTCTGGAGATGGATGATGATGATAGTTGCAAAACAAGATGAATATACTTAATACTACTGAACTATACACTTAAAAATTGGCATGATGACAAAATTTATGTTACATGTATTTTATAATTTAAAAAATTATAATAAAATAATGAAATTTAAAAAGGAATACAAAGCTTAACAAAATAAAATTATGTAGAGCAAAATGTATGGAAATAGAGCAAAGTGACAGATAAAAAACGATGAAAGAAAAGTTATAAAAATTGTATGTCCAACATTCAGATAACAGAATTTCCAAAAAGCAGAGAGGAAATAGAAAGGAGGAAACATCAGTGAAGGAATTTTGATAATTCCCCAGAACTGAAGTATACAAGTTTCTAGATGAAGAAGACACTAGGGCCAAAACAGTGAATGAAAATTGATCCACATCAAGCCAAATCATTTTGAAATTTCAAAACAATGAAGACAAAATATCTTAAAACCTTTCAGAAAGGAAACCAAGATAACAGCAATAACACCACCAACAAATAACAAGAAAAGAATAGGATATAGAATTCAGCTTAATTTTTTACCCAACAGCAATGTTGGGAGATAGAATTTGGAAAATGATTTTCAGTCTAAAATTTTATTCCCAAACTATCAATTTAGTGGGAGAGGAAAGATATCTTTTAAGACTCTTTTTATTTTTTTTATTAACATATAATGTATTATTTGCCCCAGGGTACATGTCTGTGAATTGTCAGGCTTACACATTTCACACCACTTACCATAGCACATACCCTCCCCAATGTGCATAATCAGACACTTTTTTTTTAAAAAGATAATTGAAATATGTCTCTCCCAAATACATCCAATAAACAAATAAACAAAAAGAAATACATGGGACTAAAAAATTAGTTCCAGAGCGTGGTGAAAGAAATCTTGAGGAGGATGGTAAATGTATATCTAATAATGACACTTACACCAAGAATGGAGAGCAATCAATCCATATAAGAGTAGTTTTAATATTTTTGGCCAAAGAACTTGTAGGGATCTATATCCTTGGCCACTCTGCAGAATGGAAATGTGGCATAAAAAAAGTCAATGGAACCATCTGTTTTATTGGTGATGTTCACAAGGTTGATGGTGCATGCCTGAGATCAAATGATAAGACAAAAACTGTGTTCCTATTATGAACAGCCACACTGTCACCTAATGCCTCATGTTGGTAAGAGCCTACTGATTCCTGAAATGAAGATGAAAATTCCAATTCTATCAAAATAATGTCTCTGGAAGAATATACAAGAAGCCAGGTGCTCTAGCAGAAGAACAACAGTGTTGTTCTGAAAAGATGTGCATTAGAGACATATTTTTCACATATTTATTCCCTCAGAAGGTTGTACTAGGTAATGTATTAAAACATCAAAAAAAGGAATAAAATAAAATTCACTTTCTACAATGATAAAGATAAAGAATAAGGAGAGAGAGATAGAGAGAGAGAGAAAGAGAGAGACTGACTTAGAACATCCAGAGCAAAGGACCAAGTTGGTTGGAATTTTTCTCTAGAGAGCCTGACTTAATTCACACATCTTGCAGAACAAAGAGGGTCAGAGGCTGGGAAACTGAGTGGGAGACTCTAGAGTCCTAGAGGTGAAGACGGAAGGAGAGAAGGGCAAACTGTGGGGAATTGTTGAGAAATGATTTGTTGTTTTAAACTCTGACAAGCAAAGAATGTAATTGGAAACTGTGCACCTGAAACTCACCTTAGATAAATGTAGTTTGTGTTCTGCCTCTTCTTTATAAAACTCTATATCCTTAATCCAACTAAGCACATTTTCTAAAACAATAGAAAGTATTGGAAAAGAAACAGATAAACAAGAAAAGACAGAATCCTTTTATCAGAAAGAGGAGTAAGTAGAGGTCTTTTAATGATTTTTTGTTTTATTTTGTTTTTGGTGTGGTGGCAGCAAGCAATCATCATAGACAATAATGAAGAGGTGGGAATTTATTTCAGAAATGGAAATTTAGAAGTGATTAGAATTTAGAATTTATTTAGAAGTGGGAATTTATTTCAGAGTTGGTCTTTGTATTTGCTTCCTTCATTCTCAGCTCACCTTCCATGAAAACCAAAAGTTTTGGTTAAAATACAGAAAATGGGCTTAGACTAGTGACAAAATATTTTCAGATCTATTTTTTGTCCTGCTTTACAACATATGTGCCCTGGGATCCTTTCAGGTCACTGGATTATAGTTCAGGATCTCCTTCACTCCCCAGGGTTGTCCAAGGATGAGGCAGGACTCTATGAGAAGCTGGGAAAAGTTGGAGTGGCTGGGTGCCTCAGTTGTTTGAGGGTCTGATTCTTGATCTTGGGTCAGGTCATGATCTTGGGATCCTGGGACTGAGGCCCATGTCAGGCTCCCCACTCAGTGGGTAGTGTGCTTGTCTCCTTCTCCCTGGGTCCTTTCCCCCACTCATGCTCTCTGTTTCTCTAAAATAAATAAATCTGTAAAAAAAAAAAAAAGGTAGAAGAAATTTAGAAGGAAAGAGTGCTCATGGTGGTCGTACAGGGCAAAAAATAAATAAACAAATAAAATAGAAAGATTGGGGAAAGAGGGCTCCAGGTGGTCCTCAGGATAAAGCTGGGTGCTATCCTCAGTTCCTGGAAGAGGAGAAGAAAAGCTTTCACCCTGCAGAGCAAATGTTCAGCTTGGGGTTTGCTGAGTTTAGTGTCTCTTTTTCCTCAAAATGGTTCCAAAGACAGCAAAGAGTGGATCTACAGGGGATATGGGAAGAACTGCCAGGATGATAAAAAAAAAAAAGTCAAAACAGAAAAGAAAAAGCTAACACTTCTTGTGCATCACTGATTAAAAATATGTCTCTAAGTATAAAGTTATCTATAACTGGGAATAATATACCCAAGCTGGGTGACTTAATTATAAGAATTATGAGACAGAGTGAGGCCAAGTTGGTAATGTATAGGAAGAATACCTGAAATTTGAAAGAGTTTGAAAACAACTGAAATTTATCAAATGTCTAATTGAAGAAAATTACTAAGGACTGTATGTATTCACAACCAGAAAATAATTCTCATATGGCACCATTGCACATGCATGATTATTTCATATTTCAAAGTTTACAAAAAGATTCACTTTCATTGTGGAGTAATTTTAAGATACAAAGGACTACATTAAATATTAAAATATTTTAGAAATAATTATTTTAGCATATTAGTGTTTTATCAGTTTGGATGCTTGTTTGAATAATAGATCTATTTCTGTTAAAATAATAAAAATTCAACCTAGATCACCCAGATAAAATTATTGGAGATTGTTCTTCAGGTGAGATTTGATCTAGTAGCAAAATGAAATATGATTTCTATTCAGGAAGGAATTGTCCAGAAATTATGTCTTCCAGAGTAACAAGAAATGTTACTTATGAGTACAAATTGTGCTAACTTAGTAGGTGGTTGTTTAACATTTTTTAAGAAATATATAATGGTTTGCTAGGGCTGCCATAACAAACATCACAGACTCGGTGGCATAAACAACAGAAACTCAATTGCTCACAGTTCTGGTGGTCAGAAGTCCAAGATCAGTATTTATTTTTCTGAGGTTTGTCTCCTTGTATTGTTGATAGCTTTCTCTTTTCTCTACCTTCACATGGTCTTTCCTTTTTGTGTATTGGCATCCTTATTTCCTCTTCCTATAAGGAGACCCATGATATTGGAGTAGGGCCCACTTTAAAGACCTCATTCTGACTGAACCACCTCTTCAAAGACCTTCTAGCCATATCTCCAGATATAGTTATACTCTGAAATAGTGGGGCCCTTTAAAGAGGCTTTAAGATATGTGTTTGAGAGTGGGGTACAATTCAGCCCAGAATAGAATGAGTAAATTATGAAATCATTGGAAAAGAGATGAGGAAGAAAGTTGCTAGGAAGCTATTAACAAATTTAGTATTTTCTGTAAGAGAGATTTGAATTCCATGGTTTGAGGAGAATAAGACAAATAAACTCAGGATGGGTGGCTGGGATCACCTGGGTTTTCTTGAACAAAACAAACCTGGGAAAAAGTCTTTGTGACTTTCCTTAATCCTCAGGGATGTGTGTGAAAGGCCCATCTGGCCATCTGGACCACAAAACCATGACTCCCAGCCTCCTCTCAGTTGGTGACATTATGCTCAGGCCAAGCAAAACCAATAACCTTATATATCCTGACTCTGCAAGCCGTGTTGTATATTTAGGTGACAGTAAAATGTCTTTCTTGTCATTTGGCCATTGTGTCACGTGAAAAAAATACTTATATGGATTTTATCAATTCTGTTACTATCAAGTAATAAGGGCAGGTTTTCTCTGACCCAATGACACTATTCTTAAACTTGGCTATGCCTTGGAACCACCTGAGTGTTTAAAAATTCCTGCCAACTGGAACCACCCCCAGACATCCTTTTCAGTTAGCCTGGATTGTGATCTGGACACTGGGTTTTCTTTTGTTTTGTTTTTTAAAGATTCTTGGATGATTCTAATGACCTTGAAGACACCTGTCCTTAACCAACCTACATAAAATTCTCTGCCACCTATTCTAGAGCACTTAACTTCAGAACAACCACTACCTGTGTAGACTGGCTTTGTTACTTTCTTCCCCACTATATTGTAAACTCTTGTATAGCAGGGATTGAGCCTATGCTTTCCATTTTTGGGTGCCTGGTGTCTAACAGCACATTTCATATACTAGATATGAGGTTGATTAACATAAGGACTTTGATCCCTGTTGTTATTGTTTAGAGATGGCAGAGATAGGTCTGAATTCCAGGTGATGTGCCTGACTCCAAGCCCAAAATCTTCATGCTGTTTCATCACACTTTAAAAAAAGTTTAACCAGGGGCTCCTGGGTGGCTCAGTTGGTTAAGTGCCTACGTTTGGCTTAGGTAATGATCTTGGAATCCTGGGACTGATCCCAGCATTGGGCTCCCTGCTCAGTGGGGCATCTGTTTCTCCCTCTCCCTTTCCCCCATCCCATTCCCCTCTCCTGTGCTATCTCTAAAATAAATAAATAAAATCTATAAAAATAAATACACAAATAAATACATAAATAAAATTTTAAAGGTTTAACCATTTAAAGTTGAATCATTGGCATTTTGGTACCAGTGGGAATAAAATGATGTGAAATTGGGGGATTTTTAGATGGTTGGATATTTGGTGAAAGTCTTAATCATTCCAGAGTGTGGAACTCAATCCTAGTGTGTATTTTTAGAAGGACATCTGCATTCCACTTCCAAACCATGACCAAAATATAAGCAAAATTAAGATCTTCCTCACTAGAATATTCATCTGGGTTTCCTTCATGCAATAAACTTATTTTAAAAAGTATTTTCTTCTTAAAAATCTCTGTCTTCACAATTTTGAAAATTAAGTATTACTGTTACCCTGTGAAAGAATATTTTCATTTATCCCATGACCAGGCCATGATCAACTTGAGAACAGACTTGTTTCTTCAATAACCTGCTAGAACTTAAGGTTTTTGATATTTCTTTCTCTTTATTTACTTTATAACACAAAGCTATTGTTTTATTTACACAAACAATATTAAATTAACTGAAACATGAAGTTTGTGTACAAGAAAAGTGTAAGCATATGTTGTAGGATGTTGAGTAGAGAATGCAGTATATTTTAGATAGAGAGGTGTTTTTGCTGTCTCACCAGGCTTCAGGGTAAAGATGACTCTATTTAGAGAAGTTTTATAAAATTAGGGTGGATGGGGGAAACTGGAATCAGGTATTAGTAAGAGCATAATGGAAGAGTTTTTTCCCCTAGCAAGTGAGGGAAGACAAGTAAAGTAGGAAAGAACCTATCATAGCTTGTTATAAGTGAGCTTACCTTAGATATCTCTGCAGGGTGAAAACAGTTAATAAAACAAATTGTTCCCTGATACTGCCTGACTCCCAAACATGCCATACTTGGGAATCGACAAAGCAATGAACTCTAAGTGGTAGCTATAAAAGACAGATGGAAATGTTCCAAAATTTCAATAATCTTTCCTATTTATATGCCTTAAAAAAGACTGAGATGAGAACTTTCTATTCTTCAGTTATTGCTTACCATAAGCTAGTACATTATTATTAACTAATTAACTATTAATTAACGCCATAACCTTTCCAGAGATTGGTACCACATGCACATTAATTTTTGTTTAATTTTTTGGGAAAATAAAACAGTAGCAAAAAACTTTCAGATTTTAATTAGAAAATTGGATGGAATCATATAGGTCATTAGATTGTAGATTTTCTGAGGGCAAATATTATATTTTAGTCATCTCTTAATTTCCCACAGACATAATAACTAACATATACCTTAATGGTGTGAGTTAAATTGAATTGATTTTATTGAATAGAGTGTTATATTTTCCTTGAATAAAAAAAAAAAGATCTCATACCTCATTACCATACATATTTACAATGTGTGTTAAGTTGCTTAACATGATAAAATGTGATTAAAATATCAAGTTTAACATTGATATGCTGTCTACAAGAAACTCATCTTAGACCCAAAGATACCTCCAGATTTAAAGTGAGGGGTGGAAAACAGTTCACCATGCTAGTGGACATTAAAAGAAAGCTGAGGTGGCAATCTTTATATCAGATAAATTAGATTTTAAGCCAAACTATAATAAGAGATGATGAAGGACACTATATCATACTTAAAGAGACTGTCCAGCAAGAAGATCTAACAATTGTAAATATCTATGCCCCTAAAATGGTAGCAGCCAATTATATAAACCAATTAATAACAAAGTCAAAGAAACACATCAACAATAATACAATAATAGTGGGAGAATTTAATACCCCCCTCACTGAAATGGACAGAACATCTAAGCAAAAGATCAACAAGGAATTAAAGCTTCTAAATGACACACGGGACCAGATGGACATCACAGATATATTCAGAACATTCCATCCCAAAGCAACAGAATAACATTCTTCACAAGCGCACATGGAACGTTCTCCAGAATAGATCACATCCTGGGACACAAATCAGGTCTCAATTGGTACCAAAAGATTGGGATCATTCCCTGCATATTTTCAGACCACAATGCCATGAAACTAGAACTCAATCACAAGAGGAAAGTTGGAAAGAACTCAAATACATGGAGGCTAAAGAGCATCTTACTGAAGAATGAATGGGTTAACCAGGAAATTGAAGAAGAATTTAAAAATTCATGGAATTTTTACAAACAATTATAAGAACATATTATGAGCAACTATATGCCAGGAAATTAGTCAATCTGGAAAAAATGGACGCATTCCTAGAGACACACAGTCTACCAAAACTGAACCAGGAAGAAATAGAAAACTTGAACAGACCTATAACCAGTAAGGACATTGAAGGAGTCATCAAAAATCTCTCAACAAACAAGAGCCCACGGCCAGACGGCTTTCCAGGGGAATTCTACCAAACATTTAAAGAAGAATTAATACCTATTCTTCAGAAATTGTTCTAAAATAGAAACGGAAGGGAAACTTCCAAACTCATTTTATGAGGCCAGCATCACCTTGATCCCAAAACCAGACAAAGACCCCACCACAAATGAAAATTACAGACCAATATCCTTGATGAACACGGATGGAAAAATTCTCACCAAAATACTAGCCAATAGGATCCAACAGTACATTAAAAGGATTATTCACCACGATCAAGTGGGATTTATTCCTGGGATGTGAGGTTGGTTCAACATCCGCAAATCAATCAATGTGATTCAATACATTAATAAAAGAAAGAACAAGAACCATATGATACTTTCAACTGAAGCTGAAAAAGCATTTGACAAAGTACAGCAGTCCTTCTTGATCAAAACTCTTCACAGCGTAGGCATAGAGGGTACATTCGTCAACATCATCAAGGCCCTCTAGGAAAAACCCACAGTGAATATCATTCTCAATGGGAAGAAGCTGAAAGCTTTTCCCCTGAGATCAGGAACACGGCAGGGATGCCCACTATCTCCACTGCTGTTCAACATAG
>CM053608.1:103906356-103917043 GCA_028646535.1 Procyon lotor
TCACAAGTAGGCAGAGAGGCAGGCAAAGAGAGAGGGGGAAGCAGGATCCCTGCTGAACAGAGACCCCAATGCAGGGCTGGATCCCAGGACCCTGAGATCGTGACCTGAACCGAAGGCAGAGGCTTTAACCCACTGAGCCACCCAGGTGCCAAGAGACTGTGTTTTCTCCATTGGATATTTTTTCCAGTTTTGTCAAAGATAATTTGACTGTAGGGTTGTGGGTCCATATCTGGGCAATCTATTCTGTTCCACTGGTCTATGTGTCTGTTTTTGTGCCAGTATCATGCTGTCTTGGTGATAACTGCTTTGTAGTAAAGCTTGAAATCAGGCAACGTGATGCCCCCAGTTTGTTTTTCTTTTTCAACATTTTCTTAGCCATTCAGCATCTTTTCTGGTTCCATACAAATTTTAGGATTGTTTGTTCCAGCCCTTTGAAGAAGACTGCTGATATTTTGATCGGGATAGCATTAATAGTACAGATTGCTCTGGGAAGTATGGACATTTTAACAATGTTTATTCTTCCAATCCATGAACATGGAATGCTTTTCCACCTTTTTGTGTCTTCTCAATTTCTTTCGTGAGTGTTCTGTAGTTCCTCGAGTACAGATCCTTTACCACTTTGGTTAGGTTTATTCCCAGGTATCTTATGGTTCTTGGTGCTACACTAAATGGAATTGATTCTCTAATTTCCCTTTCCATATTTTCATTGTAGCGTATAGGAAAGCAACTGATTTCTGTGCATTGATTTTGTATCCTGCCACATTACTGAATTGCTGAATGAGTTCTAGTAGTTTGGGGGTGGAGTCTATTGGGTTCTCCATATAAAGTACCATGTCATCTATGAAGAGAGAGTTTGACCACTTCACTGCCAATCTGAATACCTTTTATTCTTTTTATTGTCTAATTGCTGTCGCTAGGACTTATAGTACTATGTTGAACAAGAGTCGTGAGAGTGGGCATCCTTGTCGTGTTCCTGATCTCAAAGGGAAGGCTATCAGCTTTTTCCCATTGAGAATGATATTTGCTGTGGGCTTTTCATAGATAGACTTTATGATGTTGAGGAATGTTCCTTCTATCCATACACTTTGAAGAGTTTTAATCAGGAATAGATGCCGAATTTTGTCAAATTCTTTTTCTGGATCAACTGAGAGGACCCTGTGGTTCTTTTCTCTTCTCCTATTGATTTGCTCTATCACATGGATTGGTTTGCAAATGTTGAACCACACTTGCATCCCACGGATAAATCCCACCTGGTCATGATGAGTAATTTTTTAATGTGCTATTGGATCCTATTGTTGAGAATCCTGGCATCTATATTCATCAGGGATATAGGTCTGAAATTCTCCTTTTCAATGGGGTCTTTGCCTGGTTTGGGGATCAGGGTAATGCTGGCTTCATAGAAAGAGTCTGGAAGTGTTCCTTCCGTTTTTATTTTTTGAAACAGTTTCAGGATAATAGGTATTATTTCTTCCTTGAATGTTTGGTAGAATTCCCCAGGGAATCTGTCAGGTCCTGGACTCTTGTTTTTTGGGAGGTTTTTGATCACTGCTTCAATCTCATTACTAGATATTGGTCTTCAGGTCGTCAAATTCTTTCTGTTTTAGTCTTGGAAGATTATGGGTTCCCAGGAATGCATCCATTTCTTCTGGGTTGGTTAACTTATTAGCATATAGCTGTTGATAATAATTTTTGATGATTGTTTCTATTTCCTTTGGGGTAGTCGTGATCTCTCCTTTTTCATCCATAATTTTGTTAATTAGGGTCCTCTCTCTTTTCTTTTGGATTAGTTTGGCCAGTGGCTTATCAATCTTATTGATAATTTCAAAAACCAACTTCTGGGTTCATTGATGCGTTCTACTGTTTCTCTAGTTTCTAACTCATTGCTCTCTGCTCTAATCTTGATTATTTCTGTTCTTGTGTGTGGGGTTGGCTTAATTCATTGTTGAGTTTCCAGTTCCTTAAGGTGTAAAAAGAGCTGGTGTGTTTGAGATTTTTCAACTTCTTGAGTGAGACTTGGATGGCTATGTATTTCCTCCTCAGGACTGCCTTTGCCATGTCCCATAGGTTTTGCATCGGTGTGTCTTCATTCGCATTGGTCTCCATGAATTGTTTAAGCTCATCTTTGATTTCCTGGTTAATCCCAGCATTTTTGAGTAGGTTGGTCTTGAGCCTCCAAGTATTTGAATTCCTTCCAAATATTTTCTTGTGGTTGAGTAACAGTTTCAAAGCATTGTGGTCTGAGAAATTGCAGGGAATCATCTCAATCTTTTGGTATCAGTTGAGTCCTGGTTTGTGACCCAGTATGTGGTCTATTCTGGAGAAAGTTCCATGTGCACTTGAGAAGAATGAGTATTCTGTTGTTTTAGGGTGGAATGTTCTGTATATATCTATGAGGTCCATTTGGTCCAATGTGTCATTCAAAGCTATTGTTTCTTTATTAATTTTCTGTTTAGATGATCTGTCTGTTACTGAGAGTGGTGTGTTAAGATCTCCTACTATTAGTGTATTCATATTCACATGACTCTTTATTTTGATTAAAAGTAGGCTTATGTAGTTGGCTGCTCCTCTATTGGGGACATATGTGTTTACAATTGTTAGATCTGTGAGGATAGACCCTTTCAGAATGATGTAGTGTCCTTCTGTATCTCTGACTACAGTTTTTAGCTGAAAATCTAATTGATCTGATAGGAGAATTGCTACCCCAGCTTTCTTTTGAGGCCCATTGGCATGAAAGATGATTCTCCATCCTTTCACTTTCAGTCTGGATGTATCTTTAGGTTCCAAATCTGTCTTTTGTAGACAGCATATGGACGGGTCCTGCCGTTTTATCCATTCTGCAACCCTGTGCCATTTTATGGGGGCATTTAGTCGATTAACATGACAGTGATTATTGAAAGATAAGTGTTTATTGACATCATGTTGCCTGTGTAGTTCTTGTTTCTACAGATTGTAAATTTCTGTTCTAAATCACTCATGAGATCTTTCAACTTTTATAGAACCCCCTTTAATATTTCCTGTAGTGCTGGCTTGGTGGTCACATACTCTTGTAATCCTTGCTGGTCTTGGAAGCTCTTTATCTCTCCATGCATTTTGAATTTCAGGCTTGGTGGATAAAGTATTCTTGGATTCATGTTCTCGTTTAGTGTCCTGAATACATCATGCCAGCCCTGTGTAGCTTGCCACATTCTGTGGACAGGTCTGACGTTATGCTGATGGGTCTTCCTCCGTATGTAAGTAATCTCTTCCTCCTAGCTGCCCTCAAGACCTCTTGTCTAAAAGTATAATTTGCAAATTTGACTATGATTGTCTTGCAGATTTTCTAGACTCATTGATCTTGGCAGGTGTCCTTTCTGCCTCTAGGACATGAACCTTTGTTCCATTTCCCAGATTGGGGAAATTTTCATTCAGAATTTGTTCAGCTATATCTTCTGGTCTTCTCTCTTTCTCTACCCCTTCTGGGATTCCAATAATTCTGACGTTGGAATGTTTCATGGCATCATTTATTTCCCTTAGTCTCTTCTGATGATTCCTGAGCAGTTTGCTCCAGCTCTGCTCCTGACCTTTCTTCTCTAGCATTTTATCCTTTAGATCACTGATACTATCCTCTGTCTCCATAACTCTAGCTGTTAGACTATTTAGATTGGATTGGATCTCACTGATAGCACTTCTTACATCATCTATACTGGTTCTTATTTCTGCACTTAGAGATTCTATGTTGTCATTAATGTTTTTCTCCATCCTAGCCATTGCCTGGATAATTGTCACCCTGAATTCCCTTTCTGACATACTGTTTATGTCCATGTCTAATAGTTCTGAGGGAGAGGGTGCAGTCTCTGGGTTTTTCCTCTGTTGGGTGTTCCTCCTCCTAGTCATTTTGATGAGATGAGAGGATATATAACTGGATATTTTGCCCACAATGCAGGCAGGGTGCACTCTGGAAGATTTAGGAGCAATTGAGATTCACCACCAAAAAAAAAGAATAAGGATAAAAAAATATAGAGAGAGATAGAAAAAGAAGAAATCCCAGCCAGAATGGGCCCCCAAAATAAGATATATAAGGTATGTAGACCAACACGAACAAACATATAGACCAACAAAAGTAAATGACAAGAAATAATAAAATCTAGTCAGAATAAACCCCAGGAATGATATTTATATAATACCAGAACAAAATCAAATACATAGAAACACTGACAGAAGGATAAGAAGGGAGGGTGATTATAACTTCTTGTGGGTGAGGAAGGTTATTTCAGGTCTCCCTGGGTTTATTGTTTTATTAAGCCTCTAGTTGTAATGCTAAGTAGTTTTAAAAAAAAAATAAAATAAAAAAAGACCAAGTAATGTGAAAATGAGTGAATAAAAAAAAATAGAAAGAGAATAAGAAAGAAAAAATAACTTATATCTATGAAATATACAGATTTGAGGGTATTGTCAGGCACTCAATCTATTGATTTCCCCTGAAGCTGGGGATATAAAATTTTATGGGGACCCTGTGGTTATAGCCCTTTTGTTTTTTTGACTTGTCTTCTTGGGGAGGGGCCTGATGCATTGTTTTCCAGTCATTGCTTGGGTTGAGTCATCCTGCCCCCCAATAAAGGGGCTGAGCTCTGTGGAAATCGGTTTCTCAGTCTTTCGCTCTCTGAAAGTTGTTGGCCTTTTGTAGCTTTTTCACCTTTATGAAAAGTCCATGCAAGGTATCTGCCTGTACATACCCAGACCTCTGCATCACAGAGAACCCTCAGTCTGCTCCCTTCTGGGTTGTCCAGAATACACACTTCCCCTCCACAAAATTCTGCCTACAGTGCAGCCTGTCACAGATGTTGCACACTCAGCAGTTAGGTGACTCCGGGAATGCTCCCCTGCTCTCAGGGCTCCAGGCTCCAGCAGGGTGTGGTCAGATTCCTGCCTGAGATTAGGCCGGACCCCTGTGTTCTCTCCAGGGCTGCCTGGGAGCGGCCAGACCCCGCTGTCACATGCTTCGAATGTCTTGGTGTCGGGGGTGCACTGTCCAGGGAGCACTGTACACAGTGAAAATCTCCGGGCTCCTGGACCACACCAGACTCTCTAAGGAGCTTGCAGGAGTGCATGTGCCTTGCCACAAAATGGGGTAAGGAGCAGAAAGCTGAAGGTTCTGGAGCCACAGACTGGAACCCCCCACCAGTCTCTCTTTGAGGCCAGTGGTGTCCTTAAGTGGAGCATGGCCCCAGGCCCGTGCCCACGACCACCCCCTTCCACTAGTTGCTCCTCATAACCTTTTGGCCTTTTTAAGTGTTTTAAACCAGACTCTAAGTTATTGCTGCTTCCCAACCACTGGGAACTTTCCTTTGGGGTACTGCTGTCCTTGCACCGCTTCTGGTGGCTCCCTGTCCCTTTTGTTTATCCTCCGATATTGGTTTGAGTGTTTCTACTTTGCTTTACCTCTCCACTGCTGTCTTCTGCTCCCAAAGAGATCCAGAAGTAAAAAATCTTGCTCCTCAGGCTGATTTCATGGGTGTTCAGCGTGTTCTGGTAGATATCCAGCTCACTTTTGGGGACAGGTTGCAACAGGATCTCCTACTTCTCCACCATCTAGAGTTTCTACTCTTCTGGAGTCACTTATGGCATTTTATATATTTCCAAAATATCCACATCTATTTCATTCTCTTACGTTTTTCAACTTTATTAGCATAAAGTTGAATAAAGTCATATGTTATAATTTTTTGAAAAATATTTCATTTATTTTAAAGAAGATAATTATTAGACACTGCAGAAGGTAAGTCTCCAGAATATCTCTGTCTCAATCACTTAGGAGTTTTTCGGGGTCATCACTATAAACAACATTTTTTGTAGCCTTACAAAAATATTCTACATAGTTGGCTTGCAATGTGCCCATAAACATAGTTGGGATGTCAAATCTTATGTCACAGTTTGAGTTCAGAAAATGTATTCTTCATTGTTACTCTTAGAGAAGCTGCTAATCCACAAAGCAATTGCATGCCTCCTTTGCCCTGTAGTACATTAATTGTTACACTAATTTCTTGATATTTCCTCAGTCCTTTCCCAAAGGTAATCAGCTCCTCAGAGGGATTCAGATTTAAGAACTAAATCCCAGGTGACAACTCAGAGAAATTAAGAAAGTAGAGACCCTGAGTTTCTAAATTAATGCAGGTCATCTGTTGGAATTCATTGGTAAGAAAGTTCATAAAAACTGAAGCACTTCCATATTGAGTTACATTTTTGGGTTTCAATCTAAATCCCTTGAATGTTTTTGCTCAGTTAGGTAGATGGCTGACATAGGTATGAATGGGTACCCTGAACGAACACACAATTGGGAACAGCATTGATTATGAGTAAGGTAAATACAGTAACAATCAATAGAAGCTGGCATGTTTATCTTTAATATTTATAAAAAATACACACATGGTACTTACTGTACACAACACAGATAAAAAGATATTTTTAGAAAAAGATTTATACTAGCAACATGGTGGCATTATTCATTTTTCTTAATTTTTTGGTCAAATAAATATTTAACAAAAGATTTAATACTGACAAAAGAAGAGAAAAAGCAAAAGGAATAGAATGATGTGTTAAAAGTATATTCCCCAGCATTAGTGAAAATTAGGATGTAATATTTCCCATCTAAGCATACTTAGTACACACTGTTATGTAATAAATTCATCTGAAATAGCATTATCCAAATAGGAGATCTGGAAGTCAAACAGTCAAGTAATTGGTTAAAATTTAACACACTATATTGAATTCAAACTGAAGTAGAGAAATAGGAAAATTGAAGAATAAAATCTGCCCAAAAAGACTAGAAAAAAAAAAAACCCTCATTGTTTCTTTATTTTTTGAAAAGAGTTTATTTATTTTAGAGAGAAAGAAAGATTGAGCAGGAGTGGGTGGTGGGAAAAGAGAAAGAGAAGGAAGAGGGAGAAGCAGACTCCTTGCTTCCCTGTGGATCAGGGAACCTGATGCAGGGTTCAATCCCAGGACCCTAAGGTCATGACCTAAGCCTAAGGTAATTGTTTAACCTATTGAGCCACCCAGGCATCCCAAAACCAAATTGTTTCTGAGAAGATATAGGAGATTATGGCTTCTATTTAGGCAATGTATAAATATAGTGCTTTTCAAATTCTCAAGGTTTTTACAGTCTTTAGTCGATTGTTTTATAACTTGCTTGATTTTTACTGAATGTGTGCTGTGACAATATGGGAAATATATCACATCGGTTTTTCTCTGTGCTTTTTAGAAAAGTTTTAATGGGGTACATTTTTAGAGATACCAGGGAGAACAAAGAGTTCCAATTTGTTCTTTGAGATACAATTTACATTATTGGCAAGATCCTGGTCAGCATTCTTCCACATGACACTATAAATGGTGGAGGGCTTGATACATCAAATGTAACACATGGTCTCTACCATTTTAGCCTCTGTATTTATAGGATATTTGACACTATTATGCAATGTTTTTCAAACCTACTTCTGTATGATATGCCAGTCCTGTTTCAACCTATGCAGTGGAGCTTGGGTATCTCCATTTTTAAAGCTGTACAGGTGTTTCTGATGTGCAATCTGAACAAGAAATCATGGCTGTAAGAATACCTGGGTTTCCATACTACCCAGGATCTTACCCAATCTTCCAAAGCCATGCTGGGTGGCTTCACAGGATCCATGTGGCAATGACGGATCTCATACATAGAAGGGACCTGGCTGAAGGGGAAGAGGTAGGAGGTAGATTTTTCTATTGCACACTCTTCTGCAACATTTTGAATTATATAATGAATTTTAAAAATAGGTGATTAAAATTTAAAAATAAGCACTTTAAATATGGGGCTTTGGAGAATTTTGTTAGAGGGCAAAGAGCTACAGGGAACACCAAAAATTATGATATTTGTCATATGTGGAGATGGCCTCCAGGCAACTTTCTGAATTTGAGATGTTCAGGAGTTGCTGAAGCATTTTGCAGAGTTACGTTCATATGTTCATATGGGATTTAAGCATATGGAAAATCCTTTACATACCTTTCATGTAAGAAACAGAATAGTTTGCTCCTTCAGGGGCTGTACAGAAGACTATTTAACTTCTTATTCCTTTGGTAGAGTATTCAAAGGCAATTCTTGGCACTAAAAATCCTTATCAAAGGACTGTAAAGACTTTTAAGAAAAGAAAATGCATCAAGAGGCTGATCACTGGAATTTGCACATAATGGTGAAGTATTCTCCCTGTTTTCTCTAAAAATGTGCCTTCTAAAAAAATTTACAGGCTAAGAGAGATAAAGTCACTTAGTCAATTTCAGACAGCCTAAAAATGCTAGACCTTAGATTTAAACCCAAATCCCTCTGTTCAAAGTCTATGTTTTGCATTTTATCAGGCTGCTTCACCTTTTTATACAAAGGGCCATGCTTGAAAGAGAATGAAGAAAAATGAAGAGCTTCAAGGCTCAAGAAGTCTAAGTCTAGTAAAGATGACAGAAAATTTTGGAATTTTTAGTAAAGGTCATAAAATGAGATATCTTAAATAAATAACATGTTTTATGTCAGAGATGGTGACCAGCCAGCCTCAATCCCTCTGAGGTTAGAGAAGGATAAAAAAAAAACTTACTAGGGAGTTTGTATTAACTATGAGAACTTCCTGTCCTTAAGTTGTGGATGCTCTTCCCTTTGTGACCATTGACGACCCAATTAAGTCTAACCTTGGATAGGGAAGCGGGCAAGATGGCAGAGGTGTAGGAGGCACAGAGAGCACTAGATCCCAGAAGTCCAGCTAGAAAGGAACCAAACCATTCTAAAAGCTGGCAAACACAACAGGAGAGAGAAGAGAATAAGAACAGCAATTCTAGGAACAGAAAATCAACCACTTTCCGAAAGGTAGGGCTTGAGGAAAAAGTGAATCCAAAGCGATGGGAAGAGACCCCTAAGGGAGGGGCTGGCTCCCAGCAGCCGCAGAGCCATGGAGCACAAAATCCAGAACTTTTAGTCTGTTCTGCTGAGGGACATAACTCCAGAGGTTCAGCCCTCACAGGAACAGTGTGGTTTCAGGACCTGTGGGGTTACTGAGGGACCAGGGGAGCCAGAGTTTGGCAGAACCCCCAGATCTTCAGGTGGAGAAGCCAGCAGCAGAGAAGGAGCCATACAACGCTGTGCCTGCTTAGGCTTACCTTGGACTATATGAATTGAGACATATAGTACATATGTCTCAATGTAGGGCTGCTGCACTTCAAGTGAGGACCCCACGGGTGGAAGCTCTGGGACTCCCCCTCCTTCCTCCTCCAGGAGGAGGGTGCAGGAGCACGCAGCAGGAATATCTGGGTTTGGGGACTCCAGATGGGGCTGCACATGCCACAGATAGAGGCGCTCCACCAGGGGCTAACTGAGCACAGAACACTGCAGCAGACAAGGGAGACAGGAGTGATTGACTGCTTTCCTCTGAGGACATGTGGAGGAGCATGGCACCCAGCCTTGACTCCTCTGGGCCTGAGACTGGGAGGCCTCCATTTTCATTCCCGGCTTCCAGGGCGGGAAAGCGCCCAGGGAATAAAGAATCCCAAAAGCGAACCTGAGCAAAGTGCTTGGCTCATCCCCTGGCAAGGAGAGTGGAATTCCGCCTCAGGCAAAGGCATTTGACAACCATGGCAATGGGCCCCTCCCCCAGAAGATCAGTGAGAATATCCAGCCAAGACCTAGTTAATCAATTAGTGAAAACTGCGGAACTCCAGAATCTTTCTCTCTCACCCATCTACTCTTACCTTGACGAAATGACGAGGCAGAAAAACTCACCACAAAAAAAAAAAAAAAAGAAGAGACAGTACCCATGGCTAGAGACCTAGTCAATTCAGACATTAGTAATATGTCAGAAATAGAGTTCAAAATGACAGTTATCAAGATGCTAGCAGGGCTCGAAAAAAGCACAGAGAATCCCTTTCGGGAGAAATAAAATCCCTTTCTGGAGAAATAAAAGAAATAAAATCTAACCAAGTTGAAATCAAAAAAAGCTATTAACGAGAAGGAGGGGCAAGATGGCAGAGAGGTAGGAGACCCTGTTGCAACCTGTCCCCAAAAGTGAGCTGGATTTCTGCCAGACCACGTTGAACACCCATGAAATCAGCTGGAGGAGCAAGACTTTTCACTTCTGGATCTCTACGGGAGCAGAAGACAGCAGAAGAGAGGTAAAGCAAAGTGGGAACACTTGAAACAGTAACGGAGGATAAACAAAAGGGGGAGGGAGCCACCAGAAGTGGCTCAAGGACAGTAATACCCCAAAGGAAAGCGCCAGGTGGTTGCGGAGCGGCAATAACTTAGAGCCTGGTTAAAAACACTTAAAAAGAGCATAAGGTTCTGAGGAGCAGCGAGTGGAAGGGGGTGGGCATAAGCACAAGCCTGGACCCACGCCCCCAGGAAAGACAACACTCTCCTCAAAGAGAGACCAGTGGGAGGCAGGCACCCGCTCCCCACATCATTTTGTGGGCCTGGTGCGCGCTCCTGAAAGCAGAGAGTCTGCTGTGGTCCCCAAGCCCACAGATTTTCTCCGTGTGCAGCACTCTCTAGATGGTGCACCACCGAAGACAAGAACTGCGCTGCCTGCGGGTGCAGTAATATTGGCAAGAATCTAGCCACACCAGGCCGCGGCCTAGGGCCCCTAGTGCAGGGGAGAGCGCTTAGTCACCCGGAGCGGCAAAACTGCTGACTGCGCACCGCCTGGAAAAG